>CM060106.1:5103012-5538012 GCA_030522415.1 Channallabes apus
AAGTGTAAGGCAATAAGACAGTCGGAATGGGATGCCTGACAAGCTGCAGTGCGCAAAAACATCCATAGCCAGTCCACCTACTGAAGAAACTGAAGAACCCAAAGAAAACCCTCATGGATGTGGGGAGAGCATGTGAAACTGCACTGACATTAACCCAAGCTCAAGATTGAACTTGGAATTGGAAGCTGTGCATCAGCAACAATCCCCCCAGCCAAGCAACCAGTTACAAGTCTAAGCTGCATAATAATATGACTGGCATACCTCAAGGGCCTGTGCTTTGACCATTTCTTTTTCTTCATCATCTTCTTCTTTTTTTTCCTGTTTTTTTTAATTAGAAATATCATTAAATTTTTTTCATCACATTGATATGCTGATGACAGAAAACCTTGCAGAAACCGATGGAGAATAGGTTGATCTGTGCATGGGCTTTTTTTTATTTTATTATCCATCCAATGGAATGGCTTCTCACTGCTATGCAGATAGCACTCAGCTCTACCTGCAGTTCTGAATTTTTCAGTTTTGAAGGACACTTTGGATTGGACTATGGTTCAGAAGGTCCCAGGGTCAAACCTCATGAACATGTGTTACGACTGTTGGGCACTTAATCAAGGCCCTTAACTCTCAACTTCTCAGATGGATAAAGACATACAAATCTCGGTTGAGGCTTTTGCAGACAATCTTATTTAAGTTTTTGATCTTCTAGAGCCTCTCACTCACTTACTCATTCTCTATACTGCTTGTCCTGTACAGAGTGATGGTGGACCAAGCAGGACAGTGCCTGGACAGGGTGCCAAGCCATTGGACTACACACACACTCACACACACACACTATGATTAAATTGGAAATGCAGAAACCAAGCATGTAGAGAACATGCAAACTCCACACACAAAACCAAGGACACAAGGTGAAAATCAAACCCTCAACCCATTGTTGCAAGGCCACAGTGCTAGAGCATGTCACAAAGTTTAATTATCTAAATTGCTTCCGACATTAAAAACTCTAGGATTCTTTTAGGGCTTGCAGTGATAATAAAAGACAGTTAGAACTAGGTTGAGGAGGGACACTTAAAAGACTTTGGTACTGAGTCATGTCTAGATCAAGAATCAGTCTTCGTATATCAGACAAAGCTAACGTTAGAATCAAGGTTTAACCTTGAATTTCTAAGGTATTTCCCCTGACGAATTTATGAATAAGACTGAAACCAAGAGTGCCTGATTTTGTTGTTGCTTTTGTTGCTGTTTTAACAGACTTTGTGTCACAAAAGTAATTCAGAATGTTTGCAAAAAATATTCATGGTTTTGCATGATGAGGTATGGCATTAAAGCAGGACGTAGTGACACCAGTAATGTACCAAGCAAGGGCACAATCTTTATGATTACACTGGTAACGTTCTGTGAAAACCTGTTGGCTGTTCCTACGTCTGAATCCTGATAAATAATTAGGTTTGGATTCAAATCTGTGTTTTATGCCCTATACTTCAGTTAAACATAATATATTAAATATAAGAATAATTGGTCAATATGCCTTATACTGTATTTACATGTCCACTTTTTAAAGTCGTAAATACTTGTTTGGGCGGCGCGGTGGTGTAGTGGTTAGCACTGTCGCCTTGCACCTCCAGGGGCCGGGTTCGATTCCCGGCCAGGCTCGATTCCCGTCTCTGTGTGCATGGAGTTTGCATGTTCTCCCCCGTGCTTGGTGGGTTTCCTCCGGGGTACTCCGGTTTCCTCCCACAGTCCAAAGATATGCAGGTTAGGCTAATTGGCGTTCCCGAATTGACCAGAGTGTGTGAATGAGTGTGTGTGTGCTCTGCAATGGGTTGGCACGCTGTCCAGGGTGTACCCCGCCTAGTGCCCGAAGTCTCCTGGGATAGGCTCCAGGTCCCCCGCGACCCTGAACACAGGATTAAGCGGTATAGAAAATGAATGAATGAATATAAACACTTATTATACCACAGTCATTCACTGAAATGAACTAAGCCGTTGTCTTTTTCACTTTTCCTAAATCATGGTCCATACTGGAGTAGCATATTTTTTTCCGGGTTGGGCAACGTGACAGAAATGACTGATTGAAATTCCACATCACTTATTCATCCCACTCAATGAGTGTCCACTCAAGAAACGTTGCCTAAATGCGCTGTCGTGGGCCGTCCCTCGCTCCAGTGCCGACTCGAGAAAGCCTTTAATAACAGACTCGAGCTGTTCATGCTGTTTGTTTTGAGTGAAAACAGATGTGGTTTCTTCACCACTCTCTCTAGCTTTGCACTCTAGCTTTGTCTTGTTCTCTCTCTCTCTCTCTCTCTCTCTCTCTGGGAAAGATTTCAGTCACAATATTGGCTTTCTCAAACATCCGCCTTTCCATGAGGCCAGAATTGTCCAGGCCCCCATTACTGTACTTTCCACACATTTTAGTGTTGAAAATGTAAAAAAAAAAAAAAAAAAAAAAACCCAGGCCTTGCTTTTCACATCAGATCCTCGGAGTTGGCCCCTGTGTGAAACCCGACACATCTCTAAATACTATGGCGGACCTGTAGTTGTTCAGGTTAAGAGAGACGAAGAGACATTTTTCACGAGTAAGCTGCTTCGTCGGTCATTTGTTTCTGACCACAGCTCTTACCCGGAAAAATACCTTTCCAGCAGGAAACAAAACAACAGTATGGCTTAAAGGAAGGGGGGCGAGGGGTACTAAGGAGGGGGGGGGGGCGGGGTGAGGGGGGATGAGATGAGGGCTTCGAGGGGGGTTGGGAGGAGCGAGGATGGAGGCACATGGACAGATATTGAGCTTTAATTTGTTTACTTAGTATCTTGGATAGCTTGTGAACTCGCTCGCCTCGGAGCACATGTGCTGCGCGTTTAGCAGCGACTCAAAAACAGTCTGTCTTCTATTTCCTTAGGCAAGAACCTTTAATCTGAGAGCAGACACCTTTCTGTTTTTCCTTTCACTTTTTTATCATTATCTATTTATCAGTTATCTTTTTTCCTGTATTTCATTTATTTTTCATTCTTGGGGTTTGTTCTTATCTATGTATGTATCTATCTCGTTTATTTCTTTAAAAGTAAAAGTACAGCACCTCAAGCTAATTAAAGGTTCAATGAGAGAAATATTTAATAAACACATCAGCTTCTGGGAATGAGGCAAACATTACTGGCCCATTAATAAGCCTTGTGTTTTTTCTTTTTTTCTGTAATTCATTAATCAGGTATAATCTGGTACAGAAATGATCAGCAACATGGAATACATATGAGGATGATGATGATGATGATGATGATGATGATGATGATGATGATGTAAACACCTTGCATAACTATTCATTATGCATTACTTACATACAATATGTATATTCCAGCCAATAACCTTTGCCGATATTATCAGTCTACTGTATTTTTTTTTTTTGCCCTTATTTTTAAATCAGTCAGACTCGAAACAATTACTTAAACTGAAATCATTTACAGAAACTCATTATAGTGCACACCCAAAGGAAAATCTTAGTGTCCCATATTCCCTTCAACCCAAAGCGAAACCACATTGCTCTATTTCTCCACTTTATACCACCCCCCCCACCCCCCCCACCCCCGCTTCACCGCAGTGATGGATGTCTTCAGTATGTCTTTTGTCACCGAATGTCACTTCGTGGCTATGCTCTGAGTCATGGTGGGTTATTAAAGCTCTCGATTGTCCCCTCTCGTGACCTCTGCAGCAAGGGTGATCACACGAGCCTGATCGGCCCCGCCGCGCTGTCTTTTCCCTCTCGCCGGATTACATGAACAAGATAAGGCGGTTTAGTTAATCGACCTCATTTGCAGATTGAAATATTAATCTTTAAATGTACTCCATTGGTTATGCGTTCAGGATTCATAGCTCTGGAGTGTGTAGTAGATTTATTTGTGTCTGTCACAGTCTCATATTTTTCCACTTTGATTGATTTAAGTGCTTCTTTACACCCTAGCTCTGTTCTTGTTTTGATAATGATGCCAATATATTTAATACTTTGTAATGCGTTTTATATTTTGGTTCACTCTTTGTTGGTTTATGATGGTTTTTGGATTGTCTGACTTGACATGCCTTTTTTTAAACAGGGGTGGGGGCTGTTCTTGCTGTTGTTCTGTTATGTGGGATGGGAGGTTTCGGGGTGATTCGGGGTGTGTTGCTCGTTTTCGTTTTGTATTGTGAAATACGGCGGCATGGTGGCTTAGTGGTTAGCACTGTCGCTTGCACCTCCAGGGTCTGGGTTCGATTCCCTCCTTGTGGTCTATTGTGTATGACGTTTGCATGCTTGTAGACGTGTACCAAGTTCACCCTCTGCCTGGTGGGTTTCCTCCGGGTACTCCGGTCGCCTCCCACAGTCCAAATGCATGCAGATTAGGCTAATTTGCGTTCCTAAATAAATTACTCGTAGTGTGTGAATGAGCATGTGATTGTTGACACAATATGGGTAATTTGTGAACACCAATTAGCCTAATTTGTAAATAAAGTACAGCACCTAAAGCTAGGTCCTACCACTGTACATTCGTAAAATGGGAATAAATACAATGGTAATTACCACTGGCCACTTGGTCTACAGAGGTTTATAGATGGATTGTGAAATGCATATAAAATTAAATATTTTAAAGAAGAAATGCTTTTTTAAAATGTGCAATAAATAAAAGAAAGACAAAATACACAGTGCATCATACAACCTAAAGAATTTATTGCAACTGTACTCTCACTCCTAATAAGGGCGTCAGGGGTAGCACAGTGGTTAAGGCAATCAAGTGGTGCCAATGTAATTGTAATGCACACTATGTGTGATCAATTAGCCTAATTTGCTAATCTTAGTCTTTGGGAGAAACAGGGAGGAAGTCCACAAGCAACAGACAGATGCAGGAATCAATCCCCGACCCTGAAGGTGCAAAGCCACAGCACTAACCACCACTACACCACCATGTCACCACTGATTCCATTATTTTATATTTTTGGAAGGAGTCTCCAGTGCTAATGCTTTGTAGTGTAACAGTCAGAGGTAAGGCACTGCAGCTTCTTATCATCTTTTTTTTTTTTTTTAGATCTTTAACTTCAAACAAAAAAAGGAGTGACTGATGTGGAGTTGTGAGGGAGTGACTGATGATAACATAAGTGATAACAGAAATGTTTCAGAGACGTTCCATAACATGTAGTGTAAGTGTAAATGGAGAAGAAAAAAAAACTGGCATGCTGATCTTTAACAAATAATAAATATTGTTTAAAAATCAGTAATGAACATTACCATGGTTACTTATTATTTTGTTATAACACAACCTCTTATATTTGATTTCTTACATATTATTACTTATACATATTAAGTAAGTCAATTTAAAATGTCATTATAATACACATGCATGCTTTAAAAAAATAATTAATTTCAGAAGAAAAAAAAGAAAAATTTCCCAGAATTGTTCCATATTTAATCTACATTCCTGTTTGTATGCCATTGACTGTGAAACTTAGACAAAATCCTATTTCTGTGAGGTAAAGCAAACAGAGAAACAAGCCACGTTAGTCCGCCATTGTGCTCAGAGGTGCCAGTGCCATGAGAAAGTCTGGTTTCGCAAATTTATCCTGCAATGCTCGCTCTCGATCGCTTTTCTCGTGGAAGAAAGCCAGGATTTCCTAATTCAGAGAGAAAGCGGACCTCTCAACAGATTGATCTGCGACGGGGGACAGTCTATTCTTTAAAGAACTGGCCTGAAATAAGCTGCTCACTCTACAGCGCCTTTCGGAGCAGACCGAAAGAGTCTCGTTCTCTCCATCCAGCAGTTGGTGCATGGGTGAAGTGAAAGAGGGAAGGATCTGATTATCAGGCAGCTTTTCTTCATGGATCCTTTTTACTTAGACATCCACATGGGTGAGTGAAAGGCTTCGGGCCTTGCTGAGCGGCAAAGCTTCATATTCATGTGTGTGTGTGTGCGTGTGTGTTTGTATAAAATTATGGAATCCATTTTTTTTTGAAAATTAATTACCTTTGAAAACAGACAGCGTAAAAGATGTGTAATAATTAGTTGGAACAGGAATGGGCATGATTTCAAAGAAAGAGTTTTGCTTTTGTGTTTTTTTTGGATGAATAAAGATCTAGGTGCGGTTCATCAGCTGTTTGTTGTAGTTTGGTTAACATTGTGTGGCCTGACAAGGCCTTGGGCTGCTTCAAGCTTATTTTAATAAAAGATTTAAATGTGTACTTTCATGTGTTTATATTTGATTCATTCTTTTGTTTCTTTGTTTCTATTTCTCTTGCTGTATCACTTTTCCTTTATCACTTTTCTTTAGTTTGTTCTTTGTTTTTTCTTTCTCTCTCCGGTATTTTCTTTATCTTGTGTTTATTTATTTTATATATTTTATTTAATATTTTATGTATATATTTATTTATTTATTTTATTTATTTTGCTACTTTTGTTTTCTCTTTTTTAAATTGTTAATTATTTTATCATTTCTTTCTTTCTCTCTTTCTTTCTAGATCTTTTAATTGTTATTAATCCTTATGTTCGTTGTTTTACTCACTTTTATTTTACATTATTTATTTTGTACTTTCTTACTGTCTCAGCTGTTGAAATGCTTTTATAATTTCTTTTTCAGTTTCCTTCTTACTTTCTTCCTTATTTTCTTTCTTTCTTTCTTCTTTCGTATTCTTATTTAATTTTGTCCTCACATGTTTTTAAAGAAATGTATCTTTTATACTTCCTTATTCTCAGTATCTATCTATCTATCTATCTATCTATCTATCTATCTATCTATCTATCTATCTATCTATTTGTTCTTGATACTTTTGTTGTATTTCCATGAAATTTTTTTACTTTATTAGTCTCTCAGTATTTCTTTCTTTCCTATTTATTTTGTCTTTGTTACTTTTGATCTTTCTTTTACTATTTTTATTCAATATTTAGTTTTCTTTCTTTCTTACGATTTTAAAATTGTCATTCATCCTTTATTTTTATACATTTTACATTCTATTTACTGCTCTTTTCTTCCTCCACTCTGTCTTCTCTTTTCCTTTCTTTTCACCATGAAAGAATAAAGAGGTCTATGTGTTGCTGTGTATAAAAACAGTTTGATGTTGTTCCTTAATAATTAGCTATAAAAAAAAAAAAAGTTTTAAAAGAAAAAAAAAAGTTTAAGCATTAAACCTGGGGTACCACAGGGTTCCATGTTGAGGTCTCAGATGTTTACAAATTACATCATAACATGCTAAATTCATTATCATCACTCTATAGAACCTCTAGTAAATGTAACCTAAAATTGTGTGTGTGTGTGTGTGTGTGTGTGTGTGTGTGTGTGTGTGTGTGTGTGTGTGTGTGTGTGTGTGTGTGTGTGTGTGAGTTTGTGTGTACATACATACATACATACATACATACAACACACATATACAATATGATATCAGTCAAGAAAATTTAAGAAGAACTTGTTAATAATAGCATGCAGTGCTTATCTTGTTGCCTATACAACTGACTATAAGTAGCACTTTAGAGTTTCATGGGAGGACAGCAAGATCCTCAGTGTTACTTGTGTTGGCTGGAATGCAGGCTGAGACGATGAGACAATATACTATTTGGCTCAGTCATCCCCTGGATTTCATCAGCCAGAACAAAAGAGAGGGAGGAAAAACTAGAGGGAAGTGAATTGTATCAGATAAATTTGTATCTGACAGAGGTTTGGAAAAGAGTGCGAATCTCATCCCGCTGAGAAGCGCACACGTGTTTGTCAAGAGCGGCTTTGGGATATTGATTTAGCAACACAGCTGGCACTGATTGCAGGAATGAAAGCCACTGATGTTGCAAAAGGCGTCATTGTTGATGGTCGTGTTCCTCAATCATTATGCTGTTAATTAAGAGTTTTTGTTCCTTCTTATTACTGTTATCATGCATTATTTTGGTCTTTTAAATTATTAATTCATTCATTCATTTATTCATTTTGTATTTGACAAAATTATCCTTTGAACTCCAGAGAGTAAATAAAATTAGACTGATTTGGATGCTGTAGCTGTAGACTGAGATGGACATGGGAGCACCGCCATTCTACACATGTCACTGTGTCCTTGTCAATCAACCAGGTTTTCACATTCCACACCACACCACATGTGCAGTGATGCAGAGATAAAGCCGTTCCCAGTGGTACGGCAACACAGGAAAAATAAGGGGAGGGAAAAGAAGAAGTTGTGTGTGTGTGTGTTCTCAGTAAAAATGTACTCGAGAATAATAATAATAATAATTTTAAAAAAAAATCAGTATTCAAAGAATGAATATTTTTAAGTGCTTCAATAGTATAGAATACAGCCTCAAACAGAAATGTTCATTTTTTTTCCAAGCACATGAGCCATTATGGAAGCATACGTCTTCAGGATGAAAAAAAAATCTCACCCTGAGGAAGTCGGAACCTCAACCACACCCTTGGATCCTTTCCATAATAGAAAAAAAATGTACACCGCACCCTTCTGGAAATTACAGCATCATTTTTGGTTTTTTTTTTTATCAAACAATCATTCAGGTTTCTGTACAGTTGAGTCTACTTTATAGTTTATAAACATCAGCAGTGATTACAATCATTCATTCCTTTATTATTACTCTACAAGGGGTGTTCAAGTCAAACTTGGACCTTTGAATAACAGAACAAAGTTATGAGAGTAAAAACTTCCTTATTTCTCTATATAATCCCCTGCTACGTACATTAATGCACTCATCCCAGTATTTTACTAGTGCTTGGATCCCATCAAGATGTTTTCTTAGTGCTGCCTGCTTCACGTGCGAAACACTGGCCTCCCAGGAACTCCCTTAATGGCTCAAACATATGGAAATGGTTTGGTGCGAGGTCAGTATTGGGGATGTGGCTATAACTATCTGTTGAATTGACGGGAATGACTGCAGTGGGCTCCGAGCCACCTCGGCCTGGGATCGTCATTCACGTTCACACGTATATAAACTCAAGAAACAATACAGTGCCCTCCACAATTATTGGCACCCTCTTAAAGATTAGTATAACTGGCAAGGAAGCATGCACCTCTTAAAACAAATAATTATTTTTTGATGAGGAATTTGTTGTTCTCTGGAGAAATAGTTCTCTTTCAATAAGCTGTTGGATTTTTTTTGACAGTTTTTCAGGGTGAGATGGACCTTTATTTAACCATTTTTACTATTCTTTAGGAGGAATGCCAATAATTGTGAATGGTACTATTAATTAGTGGAATTGCACAAATTAATAAAGTACCTATTTATGCAATCTATAATACATACTAGTCGATTGTGATGATTAGTTTTATATTAAAATATGTATTCTATGCTACATTTTTTTTTTATTACGCATTTAGTTTGTTCTTTTAACAGTATTAGAGTCTCGAAGCTTTTCTGTGCTTCATGCATTCATAATGCAATATGTAAGAATATATATATATATATATATATATATATATATATATATATATATATATTGGTTGAAAAAGGAGAGGAGGAAGGCGTGTTCGAAAGCAGAGAGAGAAAAGGAAAGGCAAGAGTTTAGGAGTGAAAGTAGGGACGAAGGAAGAATGTTGTGTTGTCTTTAGGGAGGAGTTGAGACAGGCTCTGGGTGGTCAGGAGGTGCTTTCAGTTGACTGGACAACTACAGTCAATGTGATCAGGGAGACAGGTAGGAGGGTACTTGGTGTATCATCAGGTAAGGGAAAAGTAGACAAGGAGACTTGGTGGTGGAATGAGGAAGTCCAGGAGTGTATACAGGGAAAGAGGCTAGCTAAGAAGAAGTGGGACACTGAGAGGACTGAAGAGAGTAGACAGGAGTACAGGGAGATGCACCGTAAGGTGAAGGTAGAGGTGGAAAAGGCCAAACAAAGAGCATGCTAGGCTGGACAGTAAGGAGGGAGAGGTGGATCTGTACAGGTTGGCGAGGCAAAGAGATAGAGATGGAAAGGATGTGCAGCAGGTTAGAGTGATTAAAGATAGAGATGGAAATGTACGGACAGATGCCAGGAGGGTGATGGGAAGATGGAAGGAGTACTTTGAGGAGTTGATGAATGAGGAAAACGAAAGAGAACAAAGAGTAGAAGAGGTGACTGTTGTGGAGCAGGAAGTAGCAAATATTAGTAAAAGTGAGGTGAGAAGGGCGTTGAAGAGGATGAAGAGTGGAAAGGCTGTTGGTCCTGATGACATACCTGTGGAGGTATGGAAGTGCTTAGGAGAGGTGGCAGTAGAGTTTCTGACTAGTTTGTTTAACAAGATCTTGGAGAGTGAGAGGATTCCAGAGGAATGGAGAAGAAGTGTATTGGTGCCGATTTTTAAGAACAAGGGAGATTACAGGCAATTACAGAGGCATAAAGCTAATGAGCCATACAATGAAGCTGTGGGAAAGAGTAGTGGAAGCTAGGTTAAGGGCAGAGGTGAGAATTTGTGAGCAGCAATATGGTTTTATGCCTAGAAAGAGTACATCAGATGCAGTATTTGCTTTGAGGATGCTGGCGGATAAGTACAGAGAAGGTAGTAAAGAGTTGCATTGTGTCTTTGTAGATTTAGAGAAAGCCTACGACAGGGTGCCGAGAGAGGAGCTGTGGTGCTGTATGAGGAAGTCTGGAGTGGCAGAGAAGTATGTTAGAGTGGTGCAGGACATGTATGGGAGTTGTAAGACAGTGGTGAGATGTGCTGTAGGTGTGACAGAAGAGTTCAAGGTGGAGGTGGGTCTGCATCAAGGATCGGCTCTAAGCCCCTTTTTGTTTGCTCTGGTGATGGACAGGATGACATATGAGGTCAGACAGGAGTCTCCATGGACTATGATGTTTGCAGATGACATTGTGCTTTGTAGCGAGAGCAGGGAACTGGTGGAAGAAAATTTGGAGAGGTGGAGGTACGCTCTGGAAAGCAGAGGAATGAAGGTTAGCCGCAGCAAGATGGAATGCATGTGTGTGAATGAGAGGGACCCAAGAGGAACAGTGAGGCTACAGGGAGCAGAGGTAAAGAAGGTGCAGGATTTTAAGTACTTAGGGTCAATGGTCCAGAGCAATGGAGAGTGTGGAAAGGAGGTGAAGAGACGAGTACAGACAGGTTGGAATAGGTGGAGAAAAGTGAAAGGTGTGTTGTGCGATAAAAAAAGTATCAGTGAGAGTGAAAGGAAAGGTGTACAGGACAGTGGTGAGACCAGCGATGCTCTACGGCTTAGAGACAGTGGCACTGAAGAAAAGACAGGAGGCAGAGCTGGAGGCAGCAGAGCTGAAGATGTTGAGATTCTCTTTGGGAGTGACAAGGATGGATAGGATCAAGAATCAGTTCATCAGAGGGACAACCCATGTTAGATGTTTTGGAGATAAAGTCAGAGAGGCCAGATTGAGGTGGTTTGGACATGTTCAGAGGAGAGATTGTGAATGTATCGGTAGAAGGATGCTGAGGATGAAGCCCGGCAGGAGGTCTAGAGGAAGACCAAAGAGGAGATTTATGGATGCAGTGGATGAAGTTAGTTGGTGTGATAGAAGAAGATGCAGAGGATAGGGTTAGATGGAGGCAGATGATTCGCTGTGGCGACCCCTGAAAGGGAACAGCCGAAAGACAAAAAAATTAATTGTCAGTATAAATACACATAAATACAGTATAATACAGAATACTCTACATTCAAGTTTATTGCGTGTGAATAAATAACATGTACCGAGTCCAACTGTCATGTTTGGTTTAGTGTGTGAGCTGAGCACATTAAAATTTAACTGAATTAAGATAGAGATTAAGTTTATAGTGCAATCCAGACTGGTTTATATGAGATAAGTCATACACCCCGGTCTCAGATTTCTCCAAAAATGTAAAGTTTATGAGATTATTACGAACAGCTTTAAAATTACCTGTGTAAATTATGTACACCATAATAAGTACAAGAACACAGAGGTTTAAATCAGTTATGAATCTTTCAAACAGTTATATAGAGACTATTAAATTATAACATGTATAATTAAACAATAGTGGCAAAGCATATACGACATTCCTAGTGATAATGTAATATGCAATGAATAAATTGTCATAAAACAAACTGTTTCTTTTACATTTTTTTTTTCTGAATCAAATTGAGAAGCGATGTAGGCAGGAATGTAAAGATAAAAAGAAAGAAATTCACAGCATCCCTTTTGGCATGTCGTTCTTTCTCTCTGTCTCACTGCCTTCTCTTCTTTTTCCAACTCTCCTTCCTGATTTGTCTCCAGACTCTGTCATATCGATTGCCCGAGTGCATGACTATAATGCGATTTGACAGCCTTTCACACACACATTTTCTGACCTGGGAGAAAGAGATCACACAGCAGATATACAGTATGGGCCAGAAGATCTCACACCATCACTATGTCACTACACCCCTGACTGATGCTGCGGTATGATAAAAACAAGGAAGTGGATAAAAAACTGCATACTGTTCATGTTTGTAGCATGTCGGATGGAGCAGCAGGGGCATGTGTGTATGAGAGAGCACTCTAAAACTACTCTGCTGTAATACTCCTCATGCCAGGATGGAGTGGACAAAAAAACAACAACACAATAAACGTCAGGGCAAAAGGTTAGAGCCATAAAATTCTATGAATTCTGTGAATAACTGAAAAAAAATTGCCAATGAAATCATGGTGTAGGATTACCGAAGACTATTCAAGACCTGGAAACCACATACGGTCCAGAGAGGGTATAAATAAACAAGTGCGATATAATTTGTTACTTTTCTCATTGTACTGTAATTACAACATTGAATATATAGGAAATGTATTTATTTAACTGGGAAAATATTACATCCATAAATGTAAATTTTCATCAATATTCCCCAAATTATATAATTTTCTCTGTGATTTTAAATACATAATGACTACACTTAAAAATACTAATCACAAAAAAAGTGCCAAACTTGTGAAATTGTACAACGATTTGATGAATATCACTTAAATCCTCTTTTTACATTTGTACTCTTTTAGTTTATACATTGTTTAATATTATTTTTTTCTACTTTTATTTAAGTTTATTTATTTATAGCTTACTGTTTATTTCTTTATTATTTCTGATGTTATAATGTCATCCATTATTATATTGTAATGTTGAAGCATAGATTGTACAAGAACTGGAAACAATATCTATGACATCACCCAAAGCTTTTTTTAAAGAATGAGCAGAATGAACGGAGCCTGGCTGTTGATTGAAACACGCCTACTTACCCCATTTACCACCAGCTATGGTATCTATTTTACTTTGCCCCTAATTATGCATCATTTTATCACTTAATGTAACTTTAACTCAGTGGTTCTCAAACTTTTTCTGTCATTCCCCACTTAAGGGGTTGAGCGAATTTTCAAGCCCCACTTGTCAACAAAATAATAACGAAATCGGCCAAGTTTACTGTTTATTGAAATATCAATTTCTAAACCAATAAGATCAAACAACACCAAGTTAAAAACAGATAAAATACACGTGTAATTGTTATAAAAGGCTTACATTGCCACTTATCTTTAGGGTTGTGTACCGAAACCCGGTGCCAAGACGGCACCGGTACCTATAGAACCGGTATGTACTGGACCGAAACAGAACGCGAATTTCGGTGCCTCATTTCGGTGCCACTTAAATGCCTGAACTGTCGATTGAAATATTTGTTCTCTATATTCATATATTTTTGTAGATTAATAGTTTATTAGATTAAGTTAAAGAAATTAAAAGCACAAATCATCCGGAAATGAGAGACCATCCGACATGCGCGTGAATGCAGTAACTAACGTTACACTCGCTCTGACGGCAGCAGGCGGTCTACCGATAGCTTAGCATGCTAAATTAAACTTTCGTTAAAATGCCTAAAACTAAACAGTCGAAAGTGTGGCTGTATTTCACAATAAAGTATTCCGGCACCGCGACGTGCAGCAAATGTTTTACAGCAGTTGCGTGTAAAGGCGGAAACACGACAAATCTAATGAAACATTCGAGGGCAGACGGAATAAAGTTAAAAGCAGAGGGAGGCACCGTGTTTAACAGCTTGTGGACAACAGCTGGCGCTATCAGTGTGGACGACCCTCAGTCCCAGTCATACCAACTGTAGCAAAAAGGAGTCACTGATTATGATGACGTCAGCAGACTTTCCGCAGGTTAGTAGTAGGATAATGTAATGTTAATAGCAAAATGCTAATCTTGCATTAATGCTAACAAATAGTCAAACGATTTGTAAAAAACTAATGTAACATGGATTCTGTTTATAATTATGGCTTTCCAGCCTGTACTAGTAGCACTACAACAGTGACCCCATTTACCATTGTAAAGACGGCTATACATGTCCTGTGCAGGGCAATAAGTCAGGAAAGGTGTCGTATTTTGCCAGAAAAGGCAAATATGGTGAAATTTCTGCAAAAGAATTGCTAAAATTTGAAGCTTACATATTCATATATACTTTAAACTTTTAATATATTGTTCAATTTTAAGCACAACATTTTTTGTTCAATAAAAATTAATTCTTGAGTCATCCACTATAATTTTGTGGCTTAAAAGTATCGGTTCAGGCACCGTTTTGGCACCGGTACCGTTTTCAAAGTATCGATTTGGCACCGGTATCGAAAAAAACCCAAACGATACCCAACCCTACTTATCTTTGCATAATTTACCCCATGTTTATTAGCTGCTCAACAATCGTTTGTAGTTTTTTTTGCACTGGCCAATTCTGTATGCAACTTTGAATGAAGCCATTTGTGCTTTGCTGTCCACTGATTCAGATTTTACCATGTGATTATCCTGCTGTCTGTATTCTGCCAGCTTTCTTTGAAAGAAGTCTAGTGGCTTATTAACTCCCTGCTGCTGCAGCGTCTTCTTCCATTGTCGAAGTGTATGTGAAGCCAAACACATCAAAAGTGGGACGAAACCGCGGCACCCGATTGAACCAAATATCTGCGCAAATACAGCGCAGCGCGACTATCTGGATGGCGCAGTGATGATCTGGTTTATTTGCGCAGCCTGGTGCATCGCGCAGCGCCGCTCGAATCACAAACCTGCGCGACTCACTGTGTTTTTATTTAAAAACAATTTAAAATGTCAGGACTGTTTAATATTGTTTCCGCCTTGCCATGCCTGGATTGTACGTGCGCATCCCAGCGGGGTAAAATGTATTTTGATGGTCGGCGCTGTTTATTTCTGTCAGAGTCAAGTTGGCCCGCGGTTTAACGTCGGGCCAACTTGAGCAGCGCTGCTCAAATCACAAACCTGCGCGACCCACTGGGCTGCGCTGCTCAAGTTGGCCCGACGTTAAACCGTTATGGTTCCACTTTTTCTCCCGGCCCACAACTGATGTTATTTTAAATTTACTTGTATTAATGATCCATTTATTTGTGTGTGATTGTTTAGTTTTTTCCTATTATTTTCCACTAATTTCCTCTCGTTCATTGCGCCCCACCTGTCATGTCTGTATTCCCCACTAGTGGGGCCCCACACTTTGAGAACCACTGCTTTAACTGATCAGTTACCATGAATGGGGAAATCAAAAACCAAAACACCAAAACCGTTTTTTTGTACCAGGCTACAAATATAATTTCTGTTGTTGGACATAGGTCAAATCCCCGGTAGGTAAAAAAGGGTTATCCATTAATCAGCACCAAAGAAAACCAGCAAAATCCTAAACCAGACCTGGAAAATCATTTGATACCTGAAAAACAGGTCCAACCTGTCTCGAGGTTCTTTGGGAGCTGGTGAAGAGACGGAAAGAGACGATGACAGACACAGGACCTGAGAATATCAATTAAAAAAAAAAAAAAAAAAAATATATATATATATATATATATATATATATATATATATATATATATATATATATATATATATAAATATATATAGATATAGATATTTTTTTTTTTTTTTTTTTTTTTTATAAAATATCTGATGAAAAAATAAGAATAGAAAATAATATTCACAGGATATCCACTCCATGAGGGACAGATTCCCTTAAAACGTGGTTAAGTGCTGTTACATGATGTTAATCAACAGCAGAACGACTGCTGCATCCGACTTTTTTTGTTGTTATTGTTTTTTACCACAATCATTGTATTTTCATTCATTCATTCATCTTCTATACCGCTTTATCCTGTATTTAGGGTCTCGGGGACCTGGAGCCTATCCCAGGAGACTCTGGGCACGAGGCAGGGTACACCCTGGACAGCGTGCCAATCCATCGCAGAGCACACACACACACACACACACACACTCATTCACACACTATGGTCAATTTGGGAACGCCAATTAGCCTAACCTGCATGTCTTTGGACTGTGGGAGGAAACCGGAGTATCATTGTATTTTTTTTTTTTAATATTCTTCACACTACACTGATGATCCAGTAAGGGCAGAAACAGTTACGCAGGCAGGAAATCCCTGTAGACCAGACCATCTCCAGCAGTCTCACACCATCAGAGTTTGGGGTTCGAATCCCACCTCTGGTCTGTTTGCATGTTCTTCCTGTGTTTTGTTTCCTCCATTTTCCCCCACATTCTACTATAAAGACTTGCATTGTAGAAAATCCCACACTTTGCACACTAGGCACCATGGAATCAGCTCCAAGCCCCCTTGCAACCCTACACAGATACAAAAATATGGAAAATGAATGAATACGAGGAATTATGCTAACTAGCTCAAAAGTTATTACTCTGGATAACTTTATAGCATAAAATACAATGTAAATTATGGTGCAGACTTAAAGGTTAAAAAATTTATTACTCATTTTTGAAATGTGAGAAGTATAGCGCCAAAAGGTCAATGATCATGCAACGTTAGCAGGGAAGGGATCGAGAGAGTTGGTGCTTGTTTCAAAGGATGTTTAACAAGATGGAGTGTTACAGAGTTTATTAGATTATTTGTTTACGAGTGACTTTATAATGCTGTAGTCTTACTTCGCTGCTTCATAAAGGATTTGCCGTTGTCCTTTTGAGAAAGTTTATGAGTAGCATTTTGCATTATGCCAGCGATTAAACTGGGTTTTACAGACAGATTTAAAGTGCCAGTGAGGCTGTTTTATACTCAGAGTTGCCCTTTTAAAGTCGTGGAAACCTGTTGTTGGTCAGAAAAAGCTGCTTGCGGTGAGGTCGTAAACTGGCAGAAGTGAATAAATGAAGGTGTGTCCCAAGCCCGAAATGAGCTGGCGGGTCTCTCTATGCTCATCAAGCAGTTTAAGACCTAAAAGCAGCAGCACATCCAGTAGCTCTATTCACATGTGCCTGATTTGTAATGACTTCCAAATGTGGGCTGTTTGACTCCACTCGCTCGCCTCATCAGAGCCGAAAATGGGCTTTGGCATCACACAAAGAACATTCTATTTAAATAGAACGCTAACAGTTATAAGAGACGGGGTAGGGTTTACTCCTTCAATACAATAGACAAAGAAGGGGAGAGCAAATTAATTCTTGTGCTAAATGAAAAAAAGATTAGATAATGCAGAACTGTGCTTTTTATTTCAGCATTGTTAACGCCCAATGTTACAATGATAATGTTTGTTTTTGTGTGGCTCCGTCTTTTTTCATCAAGTCTTGTGTGACCCGGCAGCAAGTTTAAGCAGTTTAGTAGGCAAGAAGTCTGCACTTTGAGTCAGTCATTCCATGGTGTAATTGCTGTCTAAAAATATTACCTTCTTTTATATAATTCTCCCTAATATCCATATGCAGCGTAGTTATACTGTAAAAGCAAAAGAACAGGGCAATTTTTTTTTTCACTGTCGATCATGGGAAAAAGAAAGTCGGGCTCCGTCAGATTATAAGGACTTCATTCGTTTTGAAGTCAAAATTAAATTCTACTTAATATCATGTATGATTAACCCCAGTGTAGAAAACTATTACAGGAGCTGTCTGATTTAATAACATGAATAATGTCTTAATGCATGTATGTCTTTGACTTCATTATTATCTAATACAGAACTATAATTTTACCATTCAAACATCCTTATTAAGCTTATTAAGTATTACAATATTGATATTAAAAAGGCATTTTATTATTAATATAAAAAAAATCCTACAGCTGCAAAAGTGTATATAAAAAAGTTTTTTATTTAATTATTTTATTTTAAAGGAGGATATAAAAAAATGGATGTTATCATAAAAACATGGGTTGAACTTTGGACGCAAATGCTTGGTGGACATTTGCGATGCTGTAGCATGAACTAGCAGGGTATACTGTAGCTAGGCAAAATGATCTAACACAGAACACAATGACAGGACATCAGTGGAAACAGAACCAACAGACGTGTCTCAAGCCTTTGAAAGCTGATTATTTGATAGCGTCACAACAATTTCAAGGCTCCTTCAAATGCGGCCTTAATATGCAGCCTTCTTTTTACTGACAATAAAAGAATACAGTGATGTGTCCTTCTTGGCGCAAAATGTCCTGAGATTCATTGGAAGCTGGAGAGGAGACAAAAAAGAAACGATGACGGGAATATTAATTTAAAAAAATTATATATGATATATAAATAAAGATAAAACAATCTTGGAGAAATTGTGAAGTCGTGGTGCACAGATACATCGGTTTTACTGGAGAAAATTATGAACGGCTTTTTTTCTAGGCCAAAGGGTTTCTGAGATATGGATATTCACCTTGCTGGATGTGTGAGTGTGTGTGAGTGGACGGATGTGATTTAACCTGGTTGTCTTAGCAACAGCTCTTGCTGCGTGGCTCAAATCTTCTAAAATGATGCCTTGCACTCACTTGAAAAAAGAAAGTGACAGTGTTAATTCATTTTCTAATATCTCAGGTACCATTAGTCTTAGAGCATAATCAGAAAGGAGACTTTTTTTTTTGCACAAGACAATTGTGCAGGATATCATGTTTTTATGTATTTTTAAATCAGGGTCAGGATGGCATTTTTTCCATAATGGTATAAAGCCAGGTCTCTCACACGTGAATTTCCCTTTTGTGTCGGGTCCCAGGAGACCTAGCTGAGGGTCAAATGGCGAATTTACTGTATGAATAGAGAGTCAAAGGTAGGTTCTTGCCAATTGACTGTAGAATCCCAATGATATTTAATGGGTAGAACTTTGAGTGAGATTTAGAACGGCATTAGAAGGGCTTACTTATTTTTGATCAATGTGTCTTTTTTTTTTAACAAAGCAACTGAGATTTTTAAGCTCGCTGGTCAAGCTAGGAACCCTGGGGCTACAGTAAAAGCACAAACAAATCCTTGTAACTTGAAAATGGTGAGGTTGACTGCATTTTGTTGGGTAATAAGCCAAAAACAAAAAGCTTGACCGATTCCAGGGAAACTGTGAAAAGCTTACTGGCTGTTACAAAGCACTGGAGGCTCCATCAATAAATGTTAAATAAAATGTACATCCTTGTAGCGTATACTCAATGATTCTGTTTATGTTTCTTGAATAACAACACAATAAAAATATATTCATGCATATTTATAATCATTATTATATTAAGCATCTACAGTACCATTTGAGTTACATGTATTAACCTTAAATGTATAGACCGTATTGCAAATTTTGGACCTCAGTGAAAATAAGATGCAAGAGAACAGGACATTGAGTTAGAGTTGGAATGTAACTGCATACCTTGCATGTTCTTATAGGCTTTTCTGCTTAATGCAGAATATTAATTTTTTATTTTTTTATTTTTGTCTGCTTACTGTACAGTACCTCCAAAAGTGTGAAAAGAAAGAAGAAAAGTAGACGGAAAGGTTTCATTAAAATGAAATGGAAAAATGTCCACCTGTACATGAAGTACATTTATAACCCTATGAGACAACAAGAATGTCTGACAAATTTGAAAGATTTAAAAACAGGACACGAGTTCTCACTCTGATTATCATCCTCAACATCTTATAACCTGATGTCAAAGTCACATTGTTTGTTTTTTACTCCATTGATCTCTGTTCTTGCAAGCATCATTGGGGAACTATTACCTGATTCAATCACTTACTTTTGTTCTCCTGACTAAATTCACTTTTTATTATTGGGTCTTTTGACCAATTTAAACTTTGCCAATTTAAACTGCTGTTCTTTGGTTTGATGATGATGATGATGATGTCCTTGATGATGGTGTTTCGACAGCAAGTATCTGATTACATCTGACCTGATTAGTTGATTAGGCTTACATCCACTGCTACACAGCTTTCCAACAACTCAATCACGCTTAGCTAGCAATGCTTTGGAAATCTTTGTTAATGTTAGCATGTTTTTTTCCTTTTTTGTCTTTTGTGATTATTTTGCAGAAGTAATAAAATTTACTAATAAAAACTGTAGTATATCCATCTGTACCTCTGTAGTCTAACTACGAACTGCGGAGGCCAATTGTGACCATTGTATTTATTCCCATTTTTACAATTGTGGTAGGACCTCTGTTCAACATTCACATCAATAAGCCTAATCTGCGTGTCTGTGAGATAAACCCATGAAACACAGGGAGAACATGCAAACGGACCACAAGGCGGGAACCGAACCCAGACCCTGGAGGTGCAAGGCGACAGTGCTAAACGCTAAGCCATCATGCCATAGAGTATGTTATCACAGTGGCACGTACTGTAGTATTCCGTAGTATTACTGTAGTGCTTCAGACGTTACTCTCTAGAGTACCAGGATAGGTACTATGGCTCTTCAGTGGGTACCATGGTTGTACCACCATACTTTGGTCTAGATCACACTCTATAAGTTTGATTTATTGGCAGGAGTGATAATAGAAAGGCTATGTTCACATTACAAGTCACATTGCTCCATTCAGATTGGATTTGTTCACATTCATAATTATGTGTAGTGGTGTAGTGGTTAGCACTGTCGCCTTGCACCTCCAGGGTCTGGGTTCGATTCCCCGGCCAGGCTCGATTCCCATCTCTACAGTATGTGCATGGAGTTTGCATGTTCTCCCCATGCTTGGTGGGTTTCCTCCGGGTACTCCGGTTTCCTCCCACAGTCCAAAGATATGCAGGTTAGGCTAATTGGCGTTCCCAAATTGACCGTAGTGTGTGAATGAGTACTGCTAGTACTGTTACAAGATCCCATGCAAAAATTCCAAGCTGGACTTTCTCATGACCTTGTATGATATACTTTGGTGAACACCATTGTAGGTATGGTGGGACTTTGGTAGTAATATGGTATGTACCACAATGCACTGGTGAATACCATGGAACTTATTGGATACCACAGTAGCTACTGTACCAAAGTTTCACATGTACTATGATATGTCTGTATGTACTGTACTGTGTTAGATATGTTAATGCTTACAGTACACTTACAGTATACTTGTATAGTACAGGTAGTACCATATTACAGTAGATACCTATTAGTACTGAGTATTAACCTTTGGAGATAGTTATATAACAGGTGAAATATCACTGTATAGATTACTATATAAATTATACCATCATGGTACGTAAACATGTATAGCAGTTTTGATTGTATCTTTATACTTGTTCCATACTGTAGTAAGCTACCAAAGTACAGTATGTACCATAGTAGAACCATGGTGTGGCATATTGTCTAAAACTCTTATGGATAGGCATAGCACCATCTTACTGGTTTTCCCAAATCACTCTTCAAATGTTTTAAAATGAGATACATGTCTGCTTAAATGCCTTAATCCTTTATGCGTTGTCAGAGAAAGGGCCAAAGAAAGTTTCTTGTAAAATTGTTTAAACATTGCAAAAGTTCTGTAGTATTGTGAAAAGCATCTCAGTTCGTGCTTTCTGCATATGTCTACCAAGACAAGTATTGCTAAACTGGAAGCCTTTCCAGTTTTTCCAATTTCAATCACAAGCATGTGTGTTTACGCAAGCCTGCCCATTATGCCCAGAGTGAAGAGATTGCTGTAATTGCTATAAATTACTCAATAGAGACCACGCTATTGAATCACTCGGAGAATATCCAGCAAGGTCCAAAAACACCGGCGTTATATTTTTTACAGTATGTCAAATATACTGGTTAACCGACTCGATGCTGGTTTGTCGATGGCTGCGTGTTTTTGAGCAATAAAACATTCAGGACGATTTAGACAGCTGTTCTGTTTGAAAGCTTTGAAAGTCTGTGTATGTATTTGCTCTCATAAACGCCACAGCAAGCTTTCCCTACAGCATGTATTTATCTTTAAATATCTTTAAGCAATCTGGTGATCCTTTCCAGTTGGCCCTTTTTCCAAGGTTTGGTTGCTAATTTGTCTTCAGCACCACTCCGATGCAACGATGTCGAAAGACGTCTCTGTTTTATGTCGCTTCCCGCTGAGTGGTTCCACACTGGCTGGCTCTGTGGCTCTGCAAAAGAGCTGGAAAGCCCAGCTGATGTGAAAAGCAGCCTGCAGTGAGTTACCCATGGGAAGCCTTTCAGAGATCTTGCGGAGACACGAAATAAGCACATCCACTTATATGACCTTGCGGAAGTCATGCGATAAATCAAAAGCACACTTATCACTTCAGCAGGCTGTGCGTGAGTCAAGCTCGAGCTCTTAATTTTACCAGTTGTGTGCGGGACAGTTCCAACACAAAAGCAGTAAATGGTGCATGATCGTGGGAGACTGGAGTCTGATCAAGAGCTTGGAACAGCCCGAAATACACACGTGCACAGACGTCGAGGCTCCAGATGTGACTCTGGGCTGGAAAACTCCCAGGCTGTGATGGACGTGAAGCAGCCGGGGACTGCCGGGAAGGGTAAATCGATCCTAACTGCTTGAGATCAATAGCAATAATGGTGACACTCTTGTTTAGCCCTGAACGAACAGAGACAGATGACCAAAGACAGGGGCTTGCACCACAATGACATACACATAGATTTTTCTTTAGCTGTGAGGAAAGGTCACAGACACCTTAAAAGGTGCATGGAGATTTTCACTTTATTATTTTATCTTATTGACAACTAAAACTGGGTCAAATTCTTTGCAGTTATAGTTCGGTCTCACGTCTACAGTAGATCACGATCTATAAAGTGTCATTAGCATGCATGATAATAGAAAGGTAGGCAATCATTGAAAGAGCATTAGAATGAAGAAGAACCAAGGACTCGAAGCCACAATGTCACATTGTTCAATTTTGGTCAGATTGGATTTGTTCGCGTTTGTAATTGCAAGTGACTTTTATCTGACTTTAATGTGAACACGTCTATCCTTTGAAACAGCACATTTATACGTCCTTGCTACAGTAGCACGTTGATGTGTCTTTGCTTTAAAAATCTGGGTTAATATGTGCAAGCAACAAACGTGATTTTAGCACACATATGATTTTGGGATTTTGCTCTGGAGGACAGCAAGAAGTCTGCTGTATTCGTAGAGGTGCAGTTGAAGGAAGAAAAAGCAGACACCTCACTTTAGCTGTTTTAGCAGCTGTTGCTAGCCCTGCTATGAAATCCCCATGCCGCTGGTGCTGAATTAAAAGTCGTATGAATTCCAAGCTCAGCATTCTCATTCAAGTCACTTAACCATACAGTACAGTATCTCGGGTATGTACAGTATCTGATAGCACCACATACTATGAAAGACTCAAGAACTTCCAGTTCGGAATTGAGTTACTTCAGTCTGGTAACGTGAACATCCATCCATTCGTCTAGGAACCTCTGTAGTCCAACTAGGGACTGTGGAGGCCAATGGTGACCGTTGTATTTATTCCCATTTCTACAACCGTGTTAGACAGTTAGTGTTTCCAGTCAACATTCACAACATTAATGTGAACAAAGCCCCACTAATTATTTTCTATGCAACATCCTGTGATTTTTTTAATCATTATTTATGCAGCTTCGGAAATCCCTTCACAGTCTATTACAATATCTTCAGTAGTTTTGTCCAGCCTGAACAAAGTGACATTCAACGTGTCATATTCACATGGTCAAAGCTTGACCTAAACACTTTTTAGACCAACTTTTTTTTTTTGAATTCTCAAAAAGTCTTAACTGGTTCCTTCTGCATTTTGTTCATGAAGAAATATAGCCGAGATAGTCTTAAAAAGCAAATAAAGCACTCCCATGTCCTTTTGATGCGATATATTTATGATTTCCTAAAGTCGAGGTGTCAAAATAAATACAGAAAGCCCGAATTCTGGCCAAGATCTTGTCTTTCTTGGCTTTTCGCAAGAATTCAGCCACAGTAACATCCAACTTGGTTTCCTCCACCTTATACACATTCGCAGTGGAGTTTAAGCGTTCTTCATATGGAACTCTTCTCTGCTCTACACTAGGCTTCCACATACAGTACAGAACATTAGAATTTTTTTTAAGGGTTCCACCCGAATGACAAGCCAAAGAAGGCTTCAGGTTTGTACTGTATATTTCATATTGTTCTAATCTAAGGAGTCTGCACTTTGACCACTAGCTTTCATTGTTATCAAAGTCGTTGTCAGACGAGGATATGTTTTATTTGCTCTCTCTTTTCATGGCCCACTGCTGAAACGCGTAGGAAATTCGACAGACGTAAAGAGGTTAACTAGGGAAAACAAAGTTTGTTTGCATCCTGTCACTTTTCATTTGCTCAATATGTACTCATTTTTTTTCATGACCCTCCTTGGAAAGCAAATATCCACTTGAAAATGTCGTTTATGTTCAAATAATTTAGCATTTGCCCTTATCCAAACTGACTCACACAAATGCTTTGTAGTCTATAAAGAAATATATACTCTTATGCTTGTACAAAAATATCAGGATCTAAGCAAACTCGGCAAACACACTAGACATGCAGACTGGCCCTCGGGTCATTTGTAGAAGGTTTCAAAAGCGCAAGACTCCTTAGGAGGTCTAGGACATTAGTTGTGAAGATGCCTGGGGTGTTGACATTTTGAGGGCTTTAATAGATCCTGAAGACGTCATCAGTTGGTCTCTAAGCTGAAGACATCCTGGAGTCCTAACTGATCCCAATGACTATACTTAAACCATGAATGGAGATAGAAAAGAGAATAAAGAAGTACAAGTTAAAGCTGAGTTGTCTGGACAAGCAGGGGAAGTTCCATCTACTACCTGGAACTTCATTGTGTTTTGAGAGATGGGGGGTCAATTCAAGCCACTTGATCAGACTTTACTGCAAGTAGGAAGGATTGGTCTATTTTCTAGTTACAGGTAGAATGTAGAAGGCAGCAATGGGAAAAGACCTACAGTATGTTGAAACCAAGCCCTGTGCTACATTTGATAGTTTGGTGGAAGATCAGCTAACTGCGAAATGAAGAAGTACTGGCAAATTTCATTCAATGGAATGAAATACTTGAGGTAGCCTTGTAATGTTGTAAATATTGTTTTCTCCAGTGATGGGGCGTGTCCAAATTCTTCACTCCTCACTTCCTCTGGGAAACTGAAAATAACAAGTTCATCATCTGGCATTGCGGCAATCCCATCAGCAGAAATGTGAGGGGGCGGGGTCGCCAAACATGACATGGCTTGTGATATACTGCAGTGAAAAGCCTTGGATGATAAAAAGAGGCAAGAAGATCAGTTCAGGGGATCAGAATAGATGAATCAAAATACTTGGGCTATAGAGATGACTATGCTGTGCTATTTGGGCTTTGACATTGAAGAATGTTCTTCCCCAATGAGTAGCTTACTGAGGGCCAGCCTGTTAATCGACTGTGTTCACTGCACCAGCAACCATCCTCACATGCCAGATTCCAGAGTGAGCGAGGAGTGAAAAATTTGGGTGTGCCCCCATCACTGGAGAATCCCTGAAAATTAGAGAAGACTACATCATTGAGTCCAAGTTTAGAAATATGATATAAAGAGAGAAGGATAGTTGGTTGTCCAGAACCACACTCTCATTTGATACATTGTCCGAAGATGTGGTCAAGAGTTCCTCACAACCAACTTCATGTGCAGGTCTCCTCTTTTTCTTACTACAAGTTAATTAGTGAACATTCATTTTGACAGAGCGCAGCCTTCTGTCTTGAGCCTGTTTTGTCTCCAGGAGTGCTTAAGGTTTTCTGATGATGAGGAACCTCTGTCCAGGATGCTGGTTTGATACTGTACCATGGTGCTACTTGACAGTGCTACTGTATAGACAGTGCAGAGCCATCTTGAATTGGAGATGTGAGAAAATATAGGGTGAACAAACCGTACTTGTTCAGTCGTCTTCTAATTGTGCTGTCATGAACTTTAACACTTAACATGCTCAGTGAGGTCTGTACGGTCTGAGATATAGCTCTTAGGGTTTTTTTTTCCTTGAAGCATTGCACCATCTGACTAGGAAGATTGGCAACTGTCTTGAGTGATTTACATTTGTGAATAATCTTGGTCAAGATGTACACCATTTTGCACATGTCTTTCCTTCGGCATTGTGCAAACACACCTGCATGCTCCAGACCAGCGAACTGGCAAAGCCTCTGCTTTTATAGAGTTCCGCACAGCTGCTGATGATCAATTAATCAAGAGCTGAGGATTAGCAGCACCTGGCTGCAACTTACCGCCTTAAATCCTGTGGAAGCAGTAAGGGAGTACTTAGTATCGTAAAGTTAAATAAACAATTGCACGGTGAAAAAACTTTATTATTATACATTACTATTTCTCTAAATTGGTATTACACCTGCTACGATCAGATTATTTTTATTATGTTTTTTTTTTTAAAACAGAATTAAAAGAAGTATATATACTTGAGTAAACAGTAGCCTTTGATACAGTCTTGGCTTGTTCAGATGAGCACGTTGAAACAATGTGTGGTGAAAGTGAGAAATTTTAGCCATAGAATTAGAATAATTTGAAGACAGCCAGACATATTGAGTGATATTTTTAGCACGCTGACTCTTTAACACCTCTGATTTGTCTGATCACACCTTCTACTTTGAGTAGCAGTTTGGTTTCAAGAGTACACTAATACACTAACATGACTCAAAACCAACGATGCATTAACTACTGCTATCCAGGCACTTTCAAATGTATTTATTTGACTAGGTATCAGCATGTTTCCCATTCTGCCCCAGTCCCTGTCCTCATGGCCTTGCACTTAGAGCGGCAGTGGCAGTGGAAAGGCTGGATATTTGAGACGGCCTTATAGAGTTCCTCCACAGCTCGCTCAGGTGAGCTGCACCCTGGATCTGTTTACTGCACTTGCAGCTGCCGTGGAGAAATGATCCCCATCTTTAAAGCCTAGCTCCATGTTAGACTACGGTTACACACAAGAGTGTTTTTTCCCTCCTAGGTAGGAGCTGTAAAACCCCCAGATGAGGGTTCAGCGAGAGGCCCCACAGCTGTGTTTCTCTGAAGACATGAGGAGGGGCTTCTGAGAAAGCAGATGGGATGTAGACATGCATTGGCGGCCGGTACTCTTTGGTTAGAGTAACTCAATAAGCTTGTGTTTGTTTCATCTTGTGCTTTTATCCCTTTTAATCCATGTCGACAACAGTACTCCCCAGAGCTTTCCCAGAGGTATGCGTACAGAGATTCCTGCCTGTTCTTGCTTTTCTCTCCTCTAACTTAACAACAGTGTTCCTGTGCGATCCAACGGATATATGGAGTCCCGATGCAGGTTGATGTTTTGATGTGCCCACCTGCGTGATGCTGGACGGAACATGCATGACTCCTTAAACCGCTCGGTGGCTTGCAGGGTTTGGATTTCACTGCAGCCAGGATTTAGAAAGGGGAAAAAAATGCTAGCAAAAAAAAAAAAAAGATCTATGTACTTTCAGCTTTAGTCAGTTTATGCACGTCTGTTACAGGGTGTTCAGAGAAAAAGCTAAAGTTGAGGCACTGGATAAAAGAGATAGAGAGTAAGACAGAGAGAGCGAGACAGAGAGAAAGAGTGTGTCCTTGAAAAGGAAATTATGTATTCTGTTGAAGGCTGTGTCTTGCAGTTGAAAAAGTTGATGTTGACTTTTTTTTCTCTTGAAAGACTCTTGAGAACAGTTACTTTGAAGCCAAACAGAGAACTCAGCCTTATTGCCAGAACAGTTATTTAAAAGTTTTTGTAAGGTGACAAAATAATAGAAACCAAAGAGACCTTAACATCGACACTTGGGGGGAAAAATAAAGGATTACTTTAACCTATAATTCTTGTGGCAAAAAGTTAGTATTATATTTAAAAATAGCTTGTTGCATTGGAATATTAGGTTTTGTAAAGGTTTTATCTATTTCCCTAAATAATTCTTCAGCTTATCCATGTAGAACAACCTTTATAGCAGAACATAGTTAGATTCTCAATTCTAAATGACTGATTTTCTATGATTGCTCTATCAACTTGATTCCTATTGCCTACTGGGTTGGGGGTTCGAATTTTGCCTCTGGTCTATGTGTATGGCGTTTTTCCTCGTTCTTGGTGAATTTCCTCCAACTGTCCCAAGGCATGTGGTATACGCTGACTGGTGTTTCCAACTTGTCTGTACTGTAGAACTGGGTGTGTGAGTGTGTATGTATGTGTGTGTGCATCCTGCCTTGTGTCTTGAAATCCCTGAGATAAGCTCCAGGTTCTCTAAACAGAGTAAGAAGTATAGAAAATGGATCTGATAGTTTTTTAGCACATTTATGGCACATCGTAATAGTTTCTGTAAGAAGATAAGATTTCTGTATTATGGCCTACATATACGTATAACGATCATTGTTATTTTTAAAAATATATATATAAAATCATGGTTTATTTAGATGGTCTCAGATTTATATTTTCTTTTAGCATTTTATTAGCAGAAATAATTCCTTTTTTCCAATTTATTGGAAACTATAATGTTTGAAAGGTGCCTGTTATACTCCCCGAAAACCTCCAATACAATTTATACCACAGTTGTATGAAGACCAGAATTCAGTCTGGTAACTCTGATGGCTTCTTCATGTGAAAGATTTAAACATCATCCAATTTTTATGGGAATTTCTGTAGTGCAGAACTGTAAAGAGAATACCGTGTGGTAGATTTATATCTCTTCCATTCCTCCATCAACCCTAAGTTATTGTGCACTTTTACTAGTACACATACAGTACTGTTCAAAAGTCTTGAGCCACTCCCCCCCTACCAACCCATTACTTCATATCTTGGTTCTAAAGAGCCAGACTTTCTTGTATATTTTAATGTAGTATTGAGGAATGCTTCTCCAGGCTTCCTAAGAGACTTTTTTGGCTCTCATTTTCAGTTCAGGCGCAGTACCTGACCAGTTCCAGAGGAAGGCTTTAACTAAATATCTTATGTTTTAACTATCTAATCTAAGGCATGAACCAGTGAGAAACAGCTACAAATGATCAGGCTGGTGATTAGTATACTGGTGATGCTGAATGCTGAGTGGCTGGAGCAGATGAAAGGTGAAATAAGGTAGCTGCTGATTGTTTGAACGTTTAGGTCACAGTAAAACATTTGCTCTAATTTCTTTAATTTTATGCACATTTATTTTAATTATTCATTCATTCATTCATTTTCTATACCGCTTAATCCTGTGTTCAGGGTCGCGGGGGACCTGGAGCCTATCCCAGGAGACTTCGGGCACTAGGCGGGGTACACCCTGGACAGGGTGCCAATCCATCGCAGGGCACACACACATACACACACTCACACACCCAATCACACACTACGGGCAATTTAGGAACGCCAATTAGCCTAACCTGCATATCTTTGGACTGTGGGAGTTATTTTAATTAAATATGAAGAAATGGGGCAGCATGGTGCCTTAGTGGTTAGCACTGTTGCCTTGCACCTCCAGGGTCCAGGTTCGATTTCCGCATTGTTCTGTGTGCATGTTTCCTCTGGGTACTTTGGTTTACATTTACATTTAGGCATTTGGCAGACGCTCTTATCCAGAGCGACTTACATTTTTATCTCATTACACATCTGAGCAGTTGAGGGTTAAGGGCCTTGCTCAAGGGCCCAACAGTGGCAACTTGGTGGTTGTGGGGTTTGAACCTGGGATCTTCCGAACCGTAGTCCAATGCCTTAACCACTGAGCTACCCCTGACTACCCCTGGTTTCCTCCCACAGTCCAAAGACATGCAGATTAGGTTAATTGGTGTAACCATATTGCGCGTAGCTTGTCCTGTATGGAAAAAAAAAAATGCACAGGTATTCAGTGTATTTGGCCTCCACAGTATCTAGTTGGACTACAGAGGTGGATGGATGATGAAATGAGATGTGCTCAAGACTTTTGCACTGTAGTTTGGCACATATAACAGCACTTGAAAAGAATTTGAAACAATTTTAGGGTAATAAAGGGACTGGAACTTGAGCATAATAAACACTATTTATACATGATTACCTCTGAATACCTCCCATGAACGTCCTGAGGGTGAACAGGTCAACCTAAACGCAATGTCTTTTTCTTTTGCAAGACAATAATACCAAACACGTGTATTTGATTCCTCCATCAACTTGCCTATTCTTCTCAGTCTTAGTGAGGATGTTCCAGTAACCTCACACTACATAAATATTTGTTCAACATAACAGTGGCCCTATTGAGCCGATACTGTGGGCTGTAACCCTATAACGCACCCGCCTCCCATCCCTCCTCCACGTCCAGCCAGGTAATCGTACCCAGGCTCGCCTGGTCATTATTGATGGCAAAGTAACCGTTACAGATACAAACTAATTACTCAGTCGTTAAACTTTGATGAGAGGCGATACAAATAAGAGCCCGTGCTTATCAACTTCCTCTCTCACTTTCACCAAGGCTGCTGCGCTTTTCTTTTTTGCCTCCGTTTTTTTGCATCACACTCTCTTTGTCTTATTAAGTAGGAGGTAAAAATGAAAGCCGGCACTCGTTGGGTGCCATCAAGGGAAAATGTCTGTCAGTTCAGAAAGAGGTGAAAAGTCAAGCGGTGACCTACATGACCTAGTGGGTCTGATATTAGAAGGTGAATGAAGGAAGGAAAAATGTGTTTTCTGCCACCACAAACAACCCACCGGTCATGGAAGGAAAAGAGGAAAGCAAGAGTTCCAACCTTTAGTGCTGCTGTTGTTACTAGGGCAATGAAAGGAAAGAAAGGCATGCTTAAGTGAGTCAGTGAAGAACAGGAACTTCCTCTCCCACACACACACACACACACACACACTTACAGTGAATATGACCCTCCCGGCGTGTGGCTGTGGGTGTGTGTGTTTTTGTGTGAAGGGTGTTAAATGCACGAGTGTCATTATTAAGCAACAGTGTCAGAATCAAGTCCATAAATGGCAGATGAGTGGAAGTCATGACAGTCTGCACGTGGCACATATTGCTTGTTCAGGCAGACAGAAATCTCAGCGACATGGTTCTGCTGTGTAGAGTAAAATCTCATGCACAGCACAGCAAAAGTGGACTTCCTTAAGTGTCTGATAAAAAAAAAAAAAGGAGAAAAAAAGGAAACAGGTTGTTCCTAAGCAGGAAGGATGTACCCGGTGCACATCCTTTCTTCTGTGCAGGAATACAGAACCCGCCCTGGAGTGATAATTTCACTAATGACTCGCATAATAATAATAATAATAATAATAATAATAATAATAAACAGACATTAATATAAAGTATGGATGTGTTAGTACCGCATCGATACTTAGAAAGCAAACATAGGCGTTGAAATCTCATTACACTTTATAGCAATGTTCATAAAGTACTTTATATCTACAGTACTTATACTGTATGATTATACATTAAATTATTCGGTCTGTTCCTGGTCTGTTCTTCAGCTATCCAGTTTTGAGTTGCCTGTACACATTGTCATTTCAAATTCCTATTCTTGGCCATATAGAATGGTCTTCTGTCGTTCATCCATTCTGAAATGCTTTTCTGCTCACCGCGGATGGCATAAGTGTGTATTTGCATTACTGTCACCTTCCTGTCAGCTCATAGACGCCCATTTTCTCGTCAACAAGACATTTCCGCCTGGGGCACTACCACACACTGAGTGTTTTGGGGATTTTCGTGCACGCTTGTATATATATGTGTGTGTGTGTGTGTGTGTGTGTGTGTGTGGCCAGAGGATTTGGATGTGAAGTTTCTGAAACACTCATAGCAGTCCACCTGGCACCAACAAGCATGTCAATCAAAGAGATCACGGTTTTCAACAAACTGCCATCTGATGTGAAACTTAACTGAAACTCTTGGCGTGTGTCTGCATGATTTTTTTTGCATTTGCAATGTAGCCGCATGATGCTTTAATGACTCATTAGAAAATATGTACAGGTTCATCGTGCACTGTACTTGCACATTTGTTCACTGTACAGGTGTGCAGATGTTTGTAATGAAAATGGCTATATTAGCCACATATATATATATTAGGATACATAGGATATATTATTTGTGTGTGCGCTGGGAATCTAAACCTGAACAGGACTTAAAGTGTGTATTAGTTAGAGGCTCAAAAATTCTGGATGGGTTATAAGGGACGTGTTGGACAAATTTCACTTTTTAGTTATTTTTAAGTATCCAGTAAGCATGCAAAAAAAAAAAAACAATTTCCCTGCTTTTTGGCTTTTTTTTTTTTTTTGTATTGGCTAGGCCTTAAACAAGGCAATTAGATTCCCCCTATTGTGACCTCATATAAGAAGAGCACCTCCCCTGGCTGGTTGCTCAGCTGGAGAAGCTTGGCTAACGATTAACTTATTTACATAGACACAGAAATGGCACATTTGGAGGAGGAGTGAAACAAAAGGAGATTGAGGAATGAACTAATGCTCATTTATAACTAGTTCAAAAATAAAATATGGGACCTTTAAATTAGAATTTGGCGGCGCGGTGGTGTAGTGGTTAGCACTGTCGCCTTGCACCTCCAGGGGCTGGGTTCGATTCCCGGCCAGGCTCGATTCCCGTCTCTGTGTGCATGGAGTTTGCATGTTCTCCCCGTGCTTGGTGGGTTTCCTCCGGGTACTCCGGTTTCCTCCCACAGTCCAAAGATATGCAGGTTAGGCTAATTGGCGTTCCCAAATTGACCATAGTGTGTGATTGGGTATGTGAGTGTGTGTATGTGTGTGTGCCCTGCGATGGATTGGCACCCTGTCCAGGGTGTACCCCGCCTAGTGCCCGAAGTCTCCTGGGATAGGCTCCAGGTCCCCCGCGACCCTGAACACAGGATTAAGCGGTATAGAAAATGAATGAATGAATGAATGAATGAAATTAGAATTTATACTGTATATGACATGGTTAAGTCACAACTGCAAAAATAAGTATAAAAATATGTAAAAATCTTTGAAATCTTTAATTGAAATCTTTAATTAACTTCCCTACTGAAATGATTTAATTGTTTATTGTGACCTTTTCTAGCCAGCGTAGCCTGAGTACAAGTTCACATCTCAAAACCTCTGACTCCTTTAACCTGGCAGGATCCTTCTCTCCTTTTTTTTTTTTATCTTTCTGTGTTATCTTCCCCTCCCACACTTGTAACACACCTTTACACCTTAACTCCCATCCATCTCTAGCAATTCGAAGCTGTGATTAAAGGAGGGGATCTCGCTCTGTAGTCTCATGTGATGTAAGTGGAAAGGGCTGCTGTGTGTTAGTTCGGCGAGGAGGAACAGCATCTGGTTGAAGTTTATGGAGATTTATGGGTCTCCTCTTAGCTTTAATTGCCTCCTGCCAGTGGGTAGTCCTGTTAGAGCCCATGTGACAGCAGCTGTAAAGGCTGGAGCAGGTGGGTCGGTGGATTGTGTAGTTCTGAAGGCTATGGAGACAAATGGTGGCCCTGGACTCTTCCTGCTGAGATAACTTGGCCTTGGATTGACATGCTGGAGTTACACTACGGTTCCACAGCTGAGTTTTGAAGGATATTTAACGATTATCCCTCATGTTATGTTCGGCTCATATTAAAGATGCATCCCAAATGTGAAATGTGAAAAACCATGTTTGATTTAAACCTGATATGATTCAGCTTGATTTACCTCATTGCTTTTCATTCAGGCTTGAGCATATATAATAATAATAATAATAATAATAATAATTATTATTATTATTATTATTATTATTATTAGAATAATAATAATCTAAAATATGAAAAATTATGCAAAATCAACAGAAATACATATATATAGGTATATGAAAACAGAATCCAATGCATATGGGTAGAATAGAAACTCAGGAAGAAAAGTCTAATTTGTAATAGAAATATGTAAAAACAAATATGAAATATTAATAAACATTTCAAATAAACCCAAAAGACAAAAAATACTATATCACATTAAAAAGGGAAATGCTTTTGCAATAACATTTTAAGTATTATATTTTACCATGACTTAAAATAAAAAAGAAATTAAAAAAATTTATATTGCATATTTTTTTTATTTTGACACTGCAGAGCTTATATATATATATATATATATATATATATATATATATATATATATATATATATATATATATATACAAATATATATATATACAAACCGGATTCCAAAAAAGTTGGGACACTAAACAAATTGTGAATAAAAACTGAATGCAATGATGTGGAGATGGCAAATGTCAATATTTTATTCAGAATAGAACATAAATCACGGAACAAAAGTTTAAACTGAGAAAATGTATCATTTTAAGGGGAAAATATGGTGAATCAAAATGTCATGGTGTCAACAAATCCCAAAAAAGTTGGGACGAGGCCATTTTCACCACTGTGTGGCATCTCCCCTTCTTCTTACAACACTCAACACACGTCTGGGGACCGAGGAGACCAGTTTCTCAAGTTTAGAAATAGGAATGCTCTCCCATTCTTGTCTAATACAGGCCTCTAACTGTTCAATCGTCTTGGGCCTTCTTTGTCGCACCTTCCTCTTTATGATGCGCCAAATGTTCTCTATAGGGGAAAGATCTGGACTGCAGACTGGCCATTTCAGTACCCGGATCCTTCTCCTACACAGCCATGATGTTGTGATCGATGCAGAATGTGGTCTGGCATTATCTTGTTGAAAAATGCAGGGTCTTCCCTGAAAGAGATGACTAGATGTTGTTCTAGAAGCTGAATATATTTTTCTGCATTGATGGTGCCTTTCCAGACATGCAAGCTGCCCATGCCACACGCACTCATGCAACCCCATACCATCAGAGATGCAGGCTTCTGAACTGAGCGTTGATAACAACTTGGGTTGTCCTTGTCCTCTTTGGTCCGGATGACATGGCGTCCCACATTTCCAACAAGAACTTCGAATCGTGACTCGTCTGACCACAGAACAGTCTTCCATTTTGCCACACTCCATTTTAAATGATCCCTGGCCCAATGAAAACGCCTGTGCTTGTGGATCTTGCTTAGAAATGGCTTCTTCTTTGCACTGTAGAGGTTCAGCTGGCAACGGCGGATGGCACGGTGGATTGTGTTCACTGACGATGGTTTCTGGAAGTATTCCTGAGCCCATTCTGTGATTTCCTTTACAGTAGCATTCCTGTTTGTGGTGCAGTGTCGTTTAAGGGCCCGGAGATCACGGGCATCCAGTATGGTTTTACGCCCTTGACCCTTACGCACAGAGATTGTTCCAGATTCTCTGAATCTTCGGATGATATTATGCACAGTTGATGATGATAACTGCAAAGACTTTGCAATTTTTCGCTGGGTAACACCTTTCTGATATTGCTCCACTATCTTTCTGCACAACATTGTGGGAATTGGTGATCCTCTACCCATCTTGGCTTCTGAGAGACACTGCCACTCTGAGAAGCTCTTTTTATACCCAATCATGTTGCCAATTAATCTAATTACTGTTAATTGGTCTTCCAGCTCTTCGCTATGCTCAAATTTACTTTTTCCAGCCTATTATTGCTACTGTACTTGTCCCAACTTTTTTGGGATTTGTTGACACCGTGAAATTTGGAATCAACATATTTTTCCTTTAAAATGATAAATTTTCTCGGATTAAACTTTTGTTCCGTGATTTATGTTCTATTCTGAATAAAATATTGACATTTGCCATCTCAACATCATTGCATTCAGTTTTTATTCACAATTTGTTTAGTGTCCCAACTTTTTTGGAATCCGGTTTGTATATATATATATATATATATTATGCAATTAAGGCGGCGCGGTGGTGTAGTGGTTAGCACTGTCGCCTTGCACCTCCAGGGTCTGGGTTCGATTCCCCGGCCAGGCTCGATTCCCGTCTCTGTGTGCATGGAGTTTGCATGTGCTTGGTGGGTTTCCTCCGGGTACTCCGGTTTCCTCCCACAGTCCAATGATATGCAGGTTAGGCTAATTGGCGTTCCCAAATTGCCCGTAGTGTGTGAATGGATGGGTGAATGTGTGTGTGTGTGTGTGTGTGTGCCCTGCGATGGATTGGCACCCTGTCCAGGGTGTACCCCGCCTAGTGCCCGAAGTCTCCTGGGATAGGCTCTATCAGGGCCCCCCGCGACCCTGAACACAGGATAAAGCGGTATAGAAAATGAATGAATGAATGAATGAATGAATGAATTATGCAATTAAAATATATATTATAATATATAATATACAGTATAATGTATAATATATATATTTTTAAATTGCACTAAAATGTACATAACCTGTTCTATGTTATTTTTTTAAAATGTGTCAAGAAATAAAGTCAACTTTTTTTGAAAAACCTAATGCAGTCAGTATGTTTTCCCACCACCGATGAATTCTCATGAGTTTATATTTCTGTTTATTTATTTATATATTTATTCCCCTAAACAAAAAAAGAGAGTCTGGTGAAGGAATGAATCACCTTTTGCTTAGACTGAGCTGACATTCCTCATGGACACACAATAATAACAGGCAAAATTAAAAGGATAATTGAAAAAAAATTATAATGAAAATGCTGGATTTTACAATCACCTAAATGTTGCTAAAGAGAAACGAAAAGCATTTCATTGCAGTTATTCTGTAAATGCCAGTGAGGGCGGAAACTCCATAAGCCGTTGCTCAAGGCAGGGAAAGTTTCAAATCTGCTGAAGCAAACTGTAACACAGAATACTTACACAGTCAAATCACACATGTTGAAATCAAAACTGTTAATCCTTGCCTTCATACTGTACATATCCATATCTTCAGTGGTGGTCAAAAGTATTAAAACAACATATATCATGCATTATTTTCCCCATTTGCACAAAAACGGCAGATTTCACTAATTTGTTAGAGCCTAAATCTGTCTGAAGAGTGGTGCTAATTAATTGAAAAATTAATGGTTATGCGACAAGGGTGTTCTGCTTCTGGAGCCACGGCCTGGATCATCTGCAAACCTACAACAAATAGATAACTGTTGGACAAATGGTGAAGAAGGCAAGTAACAGTTAAGAAACCGTTTTCTGTACAGTACATGATCATTAGGAAGGCTTCACACAGGTATTGATTGAACAAGTGAAACCAGAGTGACACTGCAGAGGTCGTTATGACTTTACACCCAGCCGGATCCAGAAGGATTTGAAAGACAAATGACTTAATACTAAAATTTGAATATTGTACAGCAAAGCAAAAATGATTCTTATTATATAGATTGTCAGTATTAAAAAAAAAAAAAAAAAACATTGAGAATGTCATGAAAACATCAAATTCTGCTTTTGTCCCAATACTTTTTTTTGTCTTATTGTAATGTTTATCCTCTGTCCTACACTTACACTCTGGCCAATCAGATTTAAGAACTTAACAACTTAACTAGTAATAAAAGTAATAATAATAATAATAAGAGACGGTACTCCGTGTTTTATATTTCACATTTTCTTCTGAGTATATCTAAAATTTATATTTCAAAAGTTATTTTAAAAATTAAATGGAGATCAAGAGCATTTGTGAGTCTGGGAAACGAGTTATTCATGACAGCTCATCATTTTTACAGGAGTACATGTCTTTATGAATCTATAACAGGCCTGCCAGAACCAGTAAGTTCACTAACGACTGAAACACAGCCTAGTCATGAATACTGGATATGCCTTTTTTCGTTTCCTAGAAGTAATGAAGAAAGCCAGCAGGCTCCACTAATGAACTCATAAAGCTCTTGATGGTCAGTTCTGATTTGACGTTCACAAGCAACCCTGGGGTCGTGTGAAGACGTGATCTGCGTGTAGACCCTGGTTTACAATACGTTAAGACTAACGATTAGCTCTATTATTATTATTCTTAATTCTTGTAGTCTTGAATGTTGACAAGGAACATTACGGTACGTCCTCTCTTCGGTTCAGGAACAGGAACATGTGTTTTAATGATCTATTTTTAGCGGTTGATGGAAAATGTCTTGGTAGTACCTAGTAAACCTTTTAATGCTGAAAAAAATGAAGTGAAGGGAAAAAGAATCCATAATGATGAGTCAGAGGATCATTACTAGAATAAAGCCCAGTTTAAAGGAAACATTCAGCTAAAAATGAAATGCGCATACTGTAGGTTTAATCATACTCTGTGCTAAATGTTCTCTGTAAGGAGTTGATAGGTTAAGACATGCATTGTAGGTCAAGTTTGCTACTTGGTTGCTCGTACAGTACACTGCCAGAAGGGTTGAAGAGCAAAGAAAAAGTATTCCAATATTCAATGATTAAAACTTGAAAGAAATGAGATCAGACAATATCAGGAATATGTGTGGTTAGAGATCAATCACTTAAACACTTAGTGAAGTTTCATCGTAAGAATTTCAAGAGTAAGAACCTCAGCCATGTTTAATTGTAACAGTAAGACCACAATGCAAAGAGAACTCGCAAGATTAGGACGAAACAGCTGTGTTTCCATGAAAAAAACACTTTTTAGTGAGCCTCATTTGCTAGAAAGCATAAAGATTGGACTTGGAAGCAATGGAAACCGTTATGTGCTCTGATAAGTCCAGACCGATCCCATTGCAGAGTGATTGACGCATCAGGGTAAGAAGGAAAGAGTACCGTATGAAGTGATCGTGCATAGTGGCCAAGCCTCAGTGTTATGATCTGGTGTTGCTTCAGTTGCTCAGGTCTAGACTTAGGAACGGTATTCGGCAAAAAATCAAGTCAGCTGATGACCTAAATGTGCTGAATCACCAGGTTATCACATCTATGGAGTTTTTCCCTGATGTCACGGGTACATCCCAGGACTCAAAGTGTGGTAGAGTTATTCTGAGAGCACGAGGAATCCTTTTTCACACATGTATCTTTTTTTGTCCCGGAAGTGTAGCATTAAACACTTTCCTCAAAAGACATAATTCGCCCGAGTACTTGCAATCGTACATAATCGGATCACGAAAACTGCAAAATGAGGCAAAAATTGCATTCATGATTTCCCCAAAGCTATGCAAAATACATTCACCATCAATCTCAAAAATGTGAGCATTGTGTAATTGTTTTTTTTTCCCTGACTTAACCATTTTAAGAGCAGTTTACAATGAACAGGATACTGATTCACCTACAAAAAAAGAAGAAATAACCATGAAAGGAGAACAAAAACCCACAGTACGTTGCATAGCAAAAAGCGAAACCTCCCCCCCCCCCCTCCCGTAAAAAAAAAAAAAAAAAAATGTTTTGTTTTCATAGTCTTTTAATCAGATTCTGTTTCGGATTTGTCGAATGGGACCAATCTGAATATTGCGATGATTTCTAAACCCCCATCTGCTCAGTCTGAACCTCTGCATTAGATATGAGCCGGATAAGAGAGTCTGCCGGGCGCCTACAACCACCATCTGCCCACTGAATATACATAAGTCGTGTAAAACAAACTTTCCATCTTCGAGTTGCTTCACTGAGGCTTCTTTATGAAAACTCTGGCCATGCAGCGCTACAAACCACTACTATATGTAGCCATTATTCCAGGCATGCTCCTGTAATGGTTGGATTAAGATAAATACCATTAAAGCTAGCCAGTTGGCTCTTTATACTGGCTTTGACAAAGCCATCATCAATCATTGTCTAATGAGAAACCTCTGGCTGAATTCCCAGGGTTCTGATAATAACCTATGGAAATATTTGTTTTTTACATTTTGGTTGGAATTCTAGCTGCAACCAGGTTGGTCTGTTTAGATTGAAATGTATATAGACCTCATATAATATAAGCTTATAGAAATATTAGTGTAGAAAACACAAACGTTTGATTCTGAGACGGTAAGAATAAGCTTTCAGGATAATCATTTCGTCACTGTTATTAAGAATTAAAGTTTACCTAGATGCATAAAAAATATTTCTAATAAAGAAAAATGACTAATAATCTGAGTCATGTTGGAAAGGCTAACATGTTAAATTAAAGTAAAATGCTGTTGGCTCATTAAAAGATGACGTTTTGGGACTCTCGGATCATACATCATGACAAATACACCTTTCATCACTCCAGTGTCTTAAGCATTGGCTGAGTGTTTAGTTTTGCCTCCTTACAGCTCAGAGGTCTATCGTTCAAACTCAGGTTACTGGCTTCACCCTGTTTCCTTATGGTTTTCCTCTGGGTTCACTGGTTTCCTCCCATTTCCAAGAACAGCATTCAGTATGCAGAATGTGCTAGTCTGAAAGTGTGTCTGCATGGTGACATACTATTAAACAACACTTAGTGATGATAAATTAATAACAGAAAATATTATGGGAGGGAACCGACCTAATCTAATTCTAAGCCTGAAGCTTCATATTCTTATTTTTGGCTGACAGAGTGGAATCTGATGTGATTCTTCTTCTTTTAAAGGTCCCATATTTTACGATTTCTTTTAACTCTAGAGCCACACCCAACCAGAAAACAGCAGAGCTGGACGAGGCTGTGCAACAAGCAGAGGGAATGGTATCTTCTTATATGAGGTCACAATAGGGAGACAATCTAACTGGCTTGTTTAAAATCCCTTTCAAAAATGAAAAGGGGATTTTTTTCCCCCCCAGAGTTTAATGTTTTGTTTTTTGTCTAAAATGGCTGAAATTTTCATAATTGCTTTTTAAAATAGGTTTGTCATGTGGTGCATTCTGAGATGCTTTTCTGCTCACTGCATTTGTAAAAAGTGGTTAATCAGCTTATTAAGATTTCCTGTCAGCTCAAATCACATCAGCCATTTTAGATTCTTCTTTACAGTGTTGACATGATGTTCATTTATGAGGAACCTCACGACGCTAAGTCCGTTAAACCTAGACGTGGCTTACACCTGATACGTCTGACCACTGACGTTCCGATCGAATGACAAATTAGATTTAAGGAGGTGACACTGAGGGATATAATTATATCCTTGGCGGTCTACAAGACCAGGTGTGTTAGGATATTATGTTCAGTTAAACAAGTAGAGGCTAAAGAAGAGGCTAAATACAGCTAGACACCTAGTCTTTGGAATGGTTGCGAGAGCTACTAGTGAAGACAGTTCAAAGAATACTTGTCTATTTAGAATAATATTAGGAAGAAAATATTAGAATTATCAACAGAGGTCGCACATTGGTTATAAAAATAGGAATAAATACTGTACAATGACCAATGCTGTCCTCCACAGTCCATAGTTGGACTAGGTCCCTAGTTGGACTAGGTCCCTATAGTTGGACTAGGTTCCTATAGTTGGACTAGGTCCATAGTCGGACTAGGTCCCTATAGTTGGACTAGGTCCATAGTTGGACTAGGTCCCTATAGTTGGACTAGGTCCATATAGTTGGACTAGGTCCCTATAGTTGGACTAGGTCCATAGTTGGACTAGGTCCCTATAGTTGGACTAGGTCCCTAGTTGGACTAGATCCCTATAGTTGGACTAGGTCCCTAGTTGGACTAGATCCCTATAGTTGGACTAGGTCCCTAGTTGGACTAGATCCCTATAGTTGGACTAGGTCCCTATAGTTGGACTAGGCCCCTATAGTTGGACTAGGTCCCTATAGTTGGACTAGGCCCCTATAGTTGATCAGAGGTTCCTAGATGGATGGATGGATTAGAATTGTTAAGGATTTGGGAGTTCAAGAGAATTGGGAAAGACAGATTTGTTCTGTCACTATTTGTGAGCTCATCTGTCCAAAAAAAGGGGTAGTTATTGTGTCCTCCACAGGATGTTGTTTCTTATCTATATATATATATATATATATATATAGAGAGAGAGAGAGAGAGAGTGTTAGAAAACAAGTTAACATTTAATTATAGCAGTTCTATCAAGTCACACTCTCATCAGCGCCTCATATTTCTTAAGTGAACTTAAGTTTATGCTGTTACCATAGAAACTTCTACACCAAGAACTTTAATATAATCCTGTGAACACAATCTGACCAATCAGAATCACGCGTTTTATAGCAGAGTGTTTTGAAAGTTATTAATAGCCATAAAAAAAAAAATCAAGAGGGAAGTGTTATCACATGCCACTCAGGCTAGTTCAGAGCTCCGGTAAAGTGTCTTAATGAACTTAGAATTGTTTACAACTTGTACATTTAAAAGAGTGTGTGTGATAGCAAACCTCTGATTAGCATACCATAGCCTGGTGCATTCCTTACTCAGACATTTGACTGTAGACAAAGCTTCATCATACCCAGAACGCGCCTACCGAGAACTGCTACCAGAGTGTGATAGGAAGTGTGACAGGAACTCGAGAGGTGTAACATGTCATCTAACCACTACTGATTCATATGCAGAGAAGACAATGGGCACAGGCTTTCATACAGGGGCTGTGGCGGAACTAAATCGAGACTCGTGGCTGGGTGTAAGGTTTGTGAGGCTGGGTGCTTCGGAGAAAGAAAATCTATGGGCAGATCGAGCCAAATCAAAATTAGAAAAAGAAAAAGTGAAAAAGTTTAAGCACTGCTGCTTTCCTTCGAGATTTATTATTATTCACGCGGCACATGGCACACTTGCTTGACAGCTCGTTGTTTTTAGGGCCAAGGTCATTTGTTTTTAACCTCTCCGCCTTTCTCAATGTGTGTGTATTTTTAAAAAGGCAGAACTACATCCTCCACCTGTTTTTGTATTGTACCTAGTGCTCAGAAGACAGGAAGTCGGCCAGCCAAGTAGTCGTTTCTGCCCTCTTTTCTAAAAATATCGATATGGAAAAAAGAAGCTGGTGTCACTAGAATGTGCAAAGGTTATGACTGCTTACAGGTACTGACTTGTGTCTCCACGCACAGTTTCGATTTAGGTTGAAATGTGGCAGCAGCCCTGGCTTCACAGGTAGCCAAGCTGCAACACAATGCTACTTATCTTCTAATTACTGTTTAGCGTACAGCAATTTAGCGAGAAAGCACACGGCTTGATTTTCACTGGATGAGAGCCAAAGGGATTATTTGAATGAACTGCAGAATCGGCTCGCCGCGCTGCTTGCCAGATGAATCAGATGTCTCGTTTCAGCAAGAGACTGAAGTGAAACCACTGCGTTCAGCATTCAGATCAATGTGGTGCAACACAGTGGTGTTTGATTTTTTTTTTTCTTTCTTTCTTTTTTCTGCATGCTGAGCACTGCCAACCTGTAGTAACAGCTCACAACAGCCAGCACGCCCGCGCAGCAAACGAGCTGACAGGGCACTTGCTAAATGTGCTTATTGTTCCTAAGACCTGTTTATTATAAGATAAATAGAGGAAGGAAAAGTTGAAGATGCTTGAAGGGAAAAAGTTCCGCTATTTTCAAGTGATTGAAACGATGCATCTGTTATTATATCATATGAGCAACTTACACAGGACTTGTTTTATTTGGCATGGTCATGATCAAAAACAGGCAAATTTAAGTTTAATTATGAATGCTCTTTTGTGTCTTATTTCGTTTAGCCAATGCTTAAGCGTCTATGACAATTAAGGGAATTTAGAAATTAAAGTACTAAAGCATATTAAAGGGATAAAACAATCAAGTGCCCTAGTAAGCCATCAGGTCACTATACGCCATCAGAACAGCCTCAGTATCCAGAACGGTACTAGGATGAGGCACACAAATCTTGCAAAAGATTTTCTTGATGATGATGATGATGATGATGATGAAGAACACTGTCTAATCACTATCTCACATTGTAGAACAGAATATGATTTACATAATGTTTATTTTCATCAAACTCTCATGCCCTGTAGATGGAGGCGGAGTCATCCCAGAAGAGGCCACGCCTCTGATCAGTTAGATGTACAGTACTGTACAAAGGTCTTAAACCACCTCATTTCTTCAAATGTTGCTCCCAAAGAGCTGGACCTTCTTGTATTTTGAATGTAGTCCTGAGGAATAGTTCTCAAGGCTTTCTGAAGGAATTTTTTGACTCTCATGTTCAGTCCTTTTTTGTTTGTTTGTTTGTTTGTTTGTTTGTTTGTTTGTTTGTTTGTTTTTTGGCCTAGGGATCTTGCAAGCATGAAAATTAATCTAACTTAAGGCATGACCAAGTGAGAAATAGGATGACCGATGATCAGGCTAGTTATTAGTATACTGCTGATGCTGAATGCTGTGTGGTTGGAACAGACGAGAGGGGAAATGAGGCTGCTGCTGAAGTTGTTACATAAACAGCCAGTTTTTAAACAGTATCTTTAGGCACTTGAGGCAGCCTGTTGCAGTTAAACATATGTTTCCATTTCTTTACTTAATGTACATTTTTTTTATTTAGTTTGAATAAATGAGGGGTGGATCAAGATTTTAGTACACTGATGTACTTCTTTTGATTTGACAGCGAGAAATAAATAATTGTCCACACATTTTGTCCACCAAAACACTTTTTTTAAACTTTATTTTGTTCCCTGTTTTTTTTTTTTTTAGATATGTCCAAATAAGATCATGTTCATTTTGTTCATAATATGAGGTTAGCATGACCTTATTTGGACATATTAGAAACAAAAAGGGGTTATTTGGCAAAGCTATAAATTATACTAATTACAATTAAAGTGCAAGTTTAGTCAAATATTTGAGTACACAAAGCATGCTTTTTTAAGGCTCCATTTAAAAAGTCTTGTAGGATTTAAGTGTATATTATTATTAAGTTATTATTATATTTATATTAATTACCTGTAAATTATCAAATGCATTTACAGTACAGAAGATCTGGTTCAGTGGTTGAGTCATGCCAAAAAACGGCAATGCTTACAGAGAGCAACGTAAAACTGACTACTAAATGGTCAAACCCTAAAAAAAAAGAGAGAGAGAGAGAGAGAGAGAACAAATAGTTTGGTGCCTAGTTGGTGAGTTCTATTATGGTTCTCCAGTAATGCGGCTCAGCTACTACAGTGTGTCAGCTACCACAGACACACACTAAGCTCTAACTCCTCATGTTTATAGGACCCTTAAAGCTCGTTGAAGGCTGGTTTTATTTGTTGGTTTTATTTGTTACAGATTACGTCTGGATTGCTTTCTTTCAAACTAAATTGAGGTTAATAAATAGGGAACTTAACAATGTAATCTGTATATACTCTGTATTGTATTAAACTCATTCCTGATTACATACAAATTTAATCCATTGCGAAGTGAGTTCTTCAAGCGAAATGGCGTATTGCGAAACGCATTTTCCCATAGGCAATAATGTAAATGCAAGTAGTCCGTTCCAGCCACTCGAAAATGTTACTAATATTAAGAATTTCCAAAACTACTGTATAATCATATTTTCGCATATAAAAACAACCAAATCATTTAGAAACGACATGAAAATGAAATGCTACCATCCTTGCTAACATTCTGGGACCTATGGTGCTATATCTTCACTAAATCCTGTGCAAATGCAAGAAACAAACCCCCAAAAATATGTAAACTCACAATGCTTGGCTTAGGCTGGAAGCAAATAGGTTTTGATTAGGCTACTGGAAATATGTGCATCAGGGAGTGCACGTGACCTTATATGGCGACAATGCTTTGCATGCCGAGGCAAATTTCTTGCAAAATTTCAGTTCTTAAGGCAAAAATTCGCAAGTCCATATGCCGAGGTATGTAGTGTACCACTGTATATGATTTGAAGCTGATCAGTAGAGATCCATGCAAAATGTTAATTTATGCAACCTCATGTGATCAAGTAGGACCGGCTACAGACCAAGACACAACTAGCTAAAATATTATACTCTGTTATCAACTAGCCTCCATGTTCTCCATCCATATTTCCCAGTTGCCTAGCGACAACGTTCACACAACTCTTGAGCATGAAGTATTCCCATGCACTGTACAATGGAATGAATCAACAGCATGAAAGCAAGTGATACGGCACTAAAAGGAATTGTATCATCGTCCATTTAGCTTTGCAGTCCATTCTGTAGTCCATTCAGAACCGCAGAGGTCTGTTTGTTTTAAAGAGGAATGTTTTGTCCTCTCCACTTTGTGATTAGTAGACTTCTTTTCTCTGTGCTCATGTTGTTTCTGGAACGTTGCCCGGCCCACAAGGAGAGATTTGTGCAGCAGGACAGCATTACTTACAGTAGAATGTTGTAATTTTTTTATCAGATGCAGCTTTTTATAGCAAAAATAAACATTTAGAAATTAGAGTGACTGTTCCTCCTTCGCAGCTGTGATGTTTATTCCAGATTTTTGCGAGCCAGTATTTCAAATCCTTTTTGTTTTTCTCATCCATCAGGTCGAGCTTCAGTCTTTACCAGTCAGTGAATTGAAATAATAAGCCGTGTTCAATTCTGCACTCGTTTCTGTCTCTCTCTCTGTCTTTTTCCTGATTGGTCTTTACAGTGGAGTTCATGATGCAGTGTCCTGCTGAGTATTTCCCGCAGAAGATCTCCTCAATCTTACCACGCGCGAGTTTTTTACCCTCACGCGTCTTGAGCGCAGTTTGCCAGGCCTGGCGATACTGGATAAATGGAACAGTTTTATGAATGGCCTAGTGAAAGGACACTTCTCCATGGTGGCTGTTTGTTTTTCCTCTGCCTCAGTAAGCTTTTGAGCGTGAGGTTTCTGCAAGGTCGGAGGTCGGACACGAGTCAGGCCTCACACGTGGCTAAACGCTGCCTTACTTCACTGTAGACAGTCTCAGGCCTAAATATAAACCCGCTCTGGTCAATCATCCTAAATAACGTCGAAGTCACCACATTCAGGTTTTTCATTTCAAAAGGCAGAAAAGTCCGAGAAAAACTCGAAATGAGTCACATGAAATTTGTGAGTTTTAGACACACATTTGTAGCTCACATATTCATCACATGCCGTGCATTTATTTTCCAATATGATCTTTCCCACAATATTATTTTATTTCCATTTTTATTTAAATTTTTACATACGGTTCCTCACACACAGTTCATTTTGTACAGTATGTATTATTGTATTGTGATTTCTTCCGACAGAATTAATTTAAGTATTTTATTTTATATTTCAATTATGTTTTTCCACATGATTCAGATATTTTACTGTGATCTGTTTTTTCCCCCACATGATTTATTTATTACTGTAGGTGATTTTTTATTTTTATTTCTATTCATTTAATTTCAGTTGATAGTTTTTCCACATAACTTATTTTTGTGATTTGCCCCCACATGATTCATTAATATGTTTTTAAATGATTTTACACATGATGTATTATATTTATATAATATTTACATTTACTTTAGATTGACATTTTAGCATTTGGCCCTTATCCAGAGCGACTTACATTTTTATCTCATTATACGTCTGAGCAGTTGAGGGTTAAGGGCCTTGCTCAAGGGCCCAACAGGGACAAGAACGTCGTGGGATTTAAACAAGATACCTTTACATACTTTATTTATTGTCACATTTTACATTTGATTTCTAACATAATGAATTTATTTTCAAAAAATCTTTTACATCATTCATTTGGGGTTTTTCTTCCTCCAAATTCTTACCTTTATTTTTTTTTACCCAACTAATTAATTTATTTCATATGATCCCCCCCCCCCCCCCCCCCACATGATTCTTGGAATATGTTTCAGAATTCATCTTATTTTCTGATTTTACGTCTGATTTTTAACATTATTAATATTATAATTTTTTTGTAATTTCACTTGATTCATTTATTTTATTGTTATTTTTTCCACACATAACTCATGATACATTTATTATTTTAACCCTCTTCATATGACCTTTCCCAGTTCCAATTATTTTCATTTGATATGTTTCAAATGTTTCATTAATTTTCAGATTTTTTGTACCTGATTTCTAACACGATTCATTTATAATTTAATTATGTTTTACATGGTTCATTTATTTTCACGTATTTCATTTATTTTCATCCTTTTGAAACGACAAATTTATTTTATTAGGATTTTTTTTCCCTCCAAATGATTCATTTATTTCTTTGGAATATTATTAATTTATAATTTATTCACGTTAATCATTATCATGATTCCCTTACGTTCACATAATTCTCTCACATCACATGATTCAGTAATATTCATATTTAAGTATGTACAGTACGCTATGAGTCACTTGATGTTGCATGTTTTCCGAAGTTCACACAGTTTTGGTTTGCTGTTGTAGTTCCTGTGCTCGTTGGGGAAAATATGAAACATTTATGCTGCATAATCAGCATGGCCGAAAATAGCTTATCTTTCTTTTAATCCCTCCACTGGGCCCAGTGCAAAAAAAAAATCCAAACAATGAATGCATAATTACCACATTGTTGTCTTCTGAGATCTTTCTGTATTAGGCGACGTTCCACTGGAATAAGGCCAGGTACTGTTTGGATAGGAGGTGCCGAAATGCCGAGCGTCGGTTTGTACGGCTAAACAAATCCGACCATTACGGATTGCCGTTATGACAGTTAAATATTATTAATCATGCGCAATCTGCTTTGGTCATAACCTTTTATTGACTGTTTTTAGTGTCCATGCGATTTATAGAGCCATAAACATCCTCAGCACTCATTTGCCCACATGACTGCAAATTACTTCCCAGAACATAATCGGTGGTTTGTGTCCATATAGTACATTTCAACATCCATTAGACCTCTTTGCTCAGTGCAAAGCTCCAAAAGTACAGATGATTATCGATCATTTTCGATGATTCGAAAGTACAAAACATTTTCATCCACTAATGCACAGTATATTTCAGCATAGCTACAGTATGCGCCAAATGATTCTGTATTGTTTGCTTCAACGCCACATAATTAACTCTAGTGTTATCGAAGTAACCGAACAGCAGAACTTAATAAAAGAGCTTTCTCAGTGGAAATCTGTGCAGCAGGCAGCACAAAAATTACAACCGCAGAAAAAGGTTAAGAAAACAGTTCCTCATCCGGCGCCGTCCAGACACGGGAGCACAGACTTCGGAGTCTCAGATACACACCCCAGGTTTACACTCTACCCACCTTAATGCCTGAATAAACCGACCCTGATAGCCATCAGTTCTACAGCAGCTCTCTATTGATCTCAACAGGTGCTTTGCAAATTGCATAATTAAGTAAACAGGGCCAGATGCTCTAGCTCAACCATGGACCTGATGTTACTGTATACCTTTAGTTCGGCATTTTAGTTCTCAGATTTGCAGTCATTAAAGGTGTCTCCAAGAGACTAAAAACATGCAGAAGCACTTATTATAAACACATATGCTGCTCACGCCTGGTGCACTTTATTGTAGAAAAGGGAGAAGGGGGGTGGGGGGGGGGCAATGCAAGCTTTCGCTCTGAGCCTGTAGTAGATGGAAGAGTTAGAGTTTCAGAGCTGAGAATTGCAGAGAGTTTAATCTTCATCCTTTGGGTATTTCTAAAGAAGTGGAGTGCAGCAGAAGCTATGAGAAGTCAGGAATATGGTGCATGAGGGAATTTATCTGGCTTCTGCCAAGGAGATTTATCTACCCCCTACTGAGGAGAGAAGGTCATCAAATTATCATAAATACTGTAATCATAAAACGTGAAAGAAAAAAAAAAAACATTTCTATTATGCGACGTTCTGAAACACATGGCCTGGAGTTTCGGAGTTTCTAATGCAAGACACAAGACACCAAGCTTTACATCATGACAACTCTTCATCCTGATTGGTTGGAAGTAGATGCATTTTTTTTTTTTTTTTAAAGATGGGCCACCAAGGAGACTTGATATTCTCCTATAAGAAGCTGTTCTTTAGATAGTTAGATCGAGCACTACTTGGAATACTCTAGGTCTAGGGTTTGACACTGAACTTTTCTCATGAGGTTTGCTCATTCATTAAGTTTCAGAACCTCTTCTGAATGTAAAAGCTGTTGGAAGGTTCTGTGACCAACCAAAGAACCATACTGTACTTTGCATGGTTGCTTGGTGATCCTGTAGATGGTCTAGAAGAGGTTCTAGAAGAGGTTTCGTTTTTCTGAAAGTAGACATGTGATTGCCTGAAAATGGACCTCATAGGATCTATATTCAGAACACAGAATCTTGTAGGATTCTACAATAAACTGAGAACCGTTCAGAGCACTGGATGGAACTGTTTTCCCTGTATTCTTTGCATAGCTCCTTGATGGTCCTGTGGATGGTCTAGATTGTTGAAAGAACGCTTACTTGATTGAAAAACTTACGTACTGTTGCAGAATTGTTAAAAGAAATGGTTCCTCCAAACCATTACTGACACTACTGAGTAAAATATTTGACAATTTCCTTATTTTGATCTATAATGCCAGGGGCAATCACATCTCACGTTCATGAAGAGTATGTTTAATTAATATTAAAGAATCTGTAACATGTAACAGCATACGTAACATATGTGATGGTCAATTAATATAACCTATAACAATGAGCTATACAGTACTTACCACAGTGTGTTTAAAATAAATGCAACAGAGAAAAATTTGATCATGTGATGCTGATTACTTGACATTGGGACAAATCATTTTTGAGTTCTGTTAGTAACGCATTTGACAGAACGTTTGTGGACTAAATTGATATATTTAAATTATTTAAATAGGAAAATGTGTGTGTGGGGGGGGTTGTATTTAGAGTTTTGAAATAAATAAAAAATAATTGTTATTAACTGGTGTTTTTTATGTATTTTCTAATCTAAGATACACACAACTGCAAAAGCAGTATTTGGGAATACCAAAACAATTTTCATGCTAGGTACTGAAGGTGTTCAGTACCTACCTACCTATATCATAACATGCTTTCCCTTAATTGGTCAAATATGACATTTTTAAGAAAATATTTAGAAAAATGTATACCTATCATCAACGGACATGATGTACCCCAAATTATCAAATGATAAATGCTATTTTAGAAATTTAAAACCACCAAAATTACGTCTTTCCCCCACTGGTACATTCATTCATTAATTTTCTATACCGCTTAATCCTGTGTTCAGGGTCGCGGGGGACCTGGAGCCTATCCCAGGAGACTTCAGGCACTAGGCGGGGTACACCCTGGACAGGGTGCCAATCCATCGCAGGCAACACACACATACACACACTCACACACCCAATCACACACTACAGGCAATTTGGGAACGCCAATTAGCCTAACCTGCATATCTTTGGACTGTGGGAGGAAACCCGGAGTACCCGGAGGAAACCCACCAAGCACGGGGAGAACATGCAAACTCCATGCACACAGAGACGGGAATCGAGCCTGGCCGGGGAATCGAACCCAGACCCTGGAGGTGCAAGGTGACAGTGCCACTGGTACATTTGAAATGTAAAAAAAAAAATAATAATCAAGACTAAGTTGGACACTTGGCTGCTCTATTTTTACAAAGTGGGTCAACATTGAGAACTAAAAGCTTTGGGAAAAAAACCCTAAAAAAAAAAAAAAAACAAGGGTTCCCGAATGGTTCTGGAAATGGCAAAACAGTTCCACCCTGAAATAGACTTAGGATTACTTATTTATTATAACAGCATGTTTTCCAACAAAGAGTCAACATTAAGGTGCTACAGTAGATAAAACCCTTAATAGTCTCCCATCTTTCACTTTGTAACATTTTCAGAAACAAATAAAAGCCAGTCCAACTAAGCCTTAACCATGTTCAGGCATGCCTTTATCCTTCATTCGTCAGAAAATGATAGTAACATATGAGATACATCTGCATGGACAGGAAGCATTATTACCACTCCACTCCCCTTATTCCACACCAAACCCCCATGACTTCTTTAAAAAGAGTGTTTGGGGGGAGCAGCTTTGAGTAAGAGATTTATGAGCCCTTTCTGGAGCTGAGCGCTGATGACAGGGTGCCATCACTTCTGTCATTCATCAGGTAGAAAAATTGATCTGAGCGTTGCGGCGTGAGCTATTCATCCTGCTGATAATTATGCACAGCATCATGGACCGGCCTGCTTTCAGCTGCCAAACCTGCTGAGATGAAACACAGAGGCCTGCAGTCGCTGAGTTATGGCTATCTAACACACCTCCTCCTTTGCCAGAACTGGTGTACAGTGTTATGATTTACTGCAGTGGGCGTTAAACAGATGTGGTTTGCTCTGCTCAGCGAAAACAGAGCTCAACTTATTATTGTTTTTCCGATCTTTCATATTGATGGAGGAAAGCTTATGTTGAATCATCACTTTATTTCCAATAAAGCTAATATGGTTCACCAGAAGAACACTTGTTATGTTTTATTACTTACTGTGACTCTGGTGTCATTAAGTGCTTTGGCTAGTTGAAGAACAAGTAAGGAGCTCTTATTACTTATTTTATAGCAGCTATAAATACATTGATCATTTTTATTTTTATTTTATTTATTGTGTACTGTAGGTTCCACTGGTGATGCCAGGGAAGCTCTGGCCCTTTGGGACATGACTCTATAAGACCTCTGGGGATGTGCTGTAGTGTCTGGCACCGAGACGTTAGCGGCAGGTCCTTTAAATGCTTACGTTGCAGGGTAGGGCCTCCATGGATTGAATTTGTTTGTCCGGCAGATCCCATGGGTGCTTAATCAGATTGGGATCTGGAATGTTTGGGGTCCAGATCAATGACCTTGAACTCTTTTCCTGTTAAGCCCCACATACAGCAGGCTGTGATGCAATGGGTGTTCTGATGCATTTCTATTATGGGCAGCATTGACTTTTTCAGCAATTTGTGGTGTATTAGCTTTTCCGTGGGATTGAACCAGACAGGCTAGTCTTTGGTCCATGGCTGAGCCTTGGGTGCTCCTGATTTTTTCACCAGTTTATCAGTCTATATATGTTATTGGAAATATGGAAATATGGAATATGATGTACATCATACAAGTTTGCTGTTGTTATGTGGTGTCTTGTTCATCTTGTTCATATCATTCTCAAGGTACTAATGTACCTTAATGTACCTTGTATTAATGTGTGAGTACAGTTTGCGTAGTTCCAGCAATCTACAGTGTCTTATAGGGATGCCCTAATAAACACACTAGTTTGTGACACTAAGTGTGAATGTTACTGGAGTGATAATGTATGATTTGCCCTTCAAAATGCACAGTGTGAATAGTGTGCTGAAAGAAACAGGGTGGGGAAATTGGGCAGAAATTTTTTGTTATGCTTTTATTCCAGCCATGGAAAATGTGATTAGGTTTTGTACTGAAATACCAATGCATGTTGTACAGTTCCTCTGTGCTAAGCCTTTCCTTCCATGAGGGAGCTTTTTTTTTTTAGGAAACTGGAACAAACAAGCTCATGTATGAAAAAAATGGAGAGCTTAATATCATAACACCCGGCTTTAATCCTAAGTAAGGGTACTGTGTTTATAGATATCTCCATATCTATAAGGTGGAGAAAATGTTGATTATTGCTGATTTATACTACTTAACATTTTTGAGAAAATACAATAAGTAAAGAAACGAAATGGGAAGTCCTTTTCTTGAGGTTCTGCCACCTTTACCACAAAACCCCATATCAAAAATGAAACTATCACTTCTGCTTGAGTGTACATATGGGTGTGATTTTCAGAAATGGATGAAATCTAAAAATGGTTATCGAAAACAGATGGGTGTTTGTTTGTTTGTTTGTTTGTTTGTTTTTTAGAGCTACAGAATGAACAGTTCTTAGGTTCATACTTATTTGGAGCTGCTTTCTCATAGGAAAAACGCTATTTTATGGTTCTATGATTTCTTCTTTTCTTTTTTTTTCAAGTGCACTTTAAATTCCCTAGGCTGCAAAAGCAAGGGAAAAGCAGGGCTGGGAACTGTGTGATACGGACATCCCTTTCAGAAGGGGACTTTCAGGAAGGACACACTTTGCTTCATTATCTGGGAATTAAATAGTCTTACTCCTCTCCCAAAGCTCATGTGGAATAGCAAGATTATTTTTGGTCATCAAGCTAATAAATATAGGAAAGCACAAAATGGAGCAAAGCCTTAATATTTCTGTTACATGTTCAGTCTCGAAATGTAAGATGTGGATAAAAATCTCTATATACAGTATTCCACATAAAGTTTGGGGGACTTTTTAAAGGGTCCAGGGATAGGAGAAATTGACGTGTTTTCCTATTAGAGAAGGTTCCAAGTTGAACCCCTTAAAGATGCCAAGAACCTGTAATAATCCAAGGAGCCCTTGAGGAGCCCAGTGACTTATGAGAGTTGAAATGCCAGATGCAATAATGCAGTGCAAGGCTGAGATAGTGAAAGGAAAATGAATGTGTTCGCCAGTTTAAACTAGCAAGTCTCCAACAAGTTAGCTATCATGGTATCTATTAGCCCTTTTGTTTCAGTTTTCTCTTCTCTATAGTATCTGATTTAAAATAAAAGAGCAACTAATGTACATCGAATTTCAAAATGAATTCCTGAGGATCTCTAGTTGCTCCCTTTAGAGCCGATGCTTGATGATTTTATGTAGAAAGAGCGTTTAATTTATACTGAGACTTATTTTTGGGGAATAAACGCATCAAAAATGTAGAAATCTTCCAAAGATCTCATAAATAATGTCTATTTTTAAACGTTTTTTTGTGCAACGTCAGTGTGTTGCTTCTGCTGCATCCGATCATATTACATAATCTTGGTGAAAAGTGAATAACACTTCTGCTCTATTTGACATGATGCCAAAGATGTAACTGCATGCACTAGTTCAACTTCTGAACCAACCCATGTGTCTATAGGTTTTGCACTGTCTTGCTGTGTGTCATTCTCTTTGTCTGTGGTACAACAGAGAAATTCAGCGTCTTGCATCATGAGCCGGGTGTGGGAATTTCTCCGGTGTCACTGCAGAGAGGTTATAGAAATCCCAGTAAGCCTGTCCTGAAGATTAATTGTGAAGTAGATCGATCGTGATCATGGTGTCTTTTGAGAGGAACAAAAATCCCCCTCGGAGCGACAGGCAGCGTTGTTAATGTTTTATCCTGAGAGTGTTTTGCTATTCAACACATCCCTTTGTGTCTATGCAGCTGGAGCACTGAGTGATGAGAATCTTCACTGGCCGCTCAAGGAGCTGAGATATCTCAAAGGGCGAGAGTGAAAGAAGGAGTGAAAGAAAAATTCTAAGAGAGGGAAAGAGAACGAGAGCACTCGCAACCTGCTCCTTTCCGTCAACGTTACCATGTGTTTATGTTAATGAGCGATTTTTCTCCCGCCGCAGGAAAAAGAAAGAAGACTGATGGCATCACCTGCACCTTTAGCGCTCACACATCTCCTGAAATGACATTACAGGGAGGGAGCTGTAGCTCAGCTAGCTCCGAAGCTGCTATTATCAGCTCGGCTGGTTGAGTAGGCTTTATTAAAGTGGCTGCTTGGCTTCGAGGACTCGTGCCTCAGGGGTGCTCATCAGTACTTGTCACTGGAGTCGACCTATTAGTCACCAGGCAGATGTCAGGGCTCCTTGTAAAGGATAGCTGACCCCCCCTGAGAGCCAAGTGTCTCTTCCAATGAAGAGGGTGACCTCAAAGCATCCCTCCCAGTGTGGAGAGGCCAAAGAGGGCACGCCTGGAGGTAGTGAGGTCGAGGGGCAGAGTGAATTCTAGGAGTTAGGGGCAAACTTGTGTATTTCCTTCCACTGATGGAGGTGATTTGGGAGTGGGGGTACTCTTTGCTGTGTTTTTTACTGACCTGCCCCTGACCTGTGGACCGAGTTAACTGGCCACAATCTGACAAAATGGCAAAGAGAATAAGGAAAAGGTTAACCAACATTATTGCTGATGCTCATCATGTTCAAGAGGGGGCTGGGATGTGGAGCTGGAGAGCTTGAGGCTGAAAGAAAAAACTGTTTTAAAAGCTTCTTGAAGTCTGTCTGTGTTCTTTTTTTGCCTTTATATACAGTAGGTATGAGTTGATGCTCAAATTGTTAATGGATTTAGAGACTATTTCAGTAGTAGCTTATTTAAAATATTATAGTTACACCGGTATAATGAGATCATTTGTCCAAAAAGTGGGTGTGTTGATGTTAATATACAGTACAAAGAAAAATTCCACAGATTACGTAAAGTAATAGGAGGAAACATTATGTAAATGAGGTTTTGTAGATAGAGGTTTCAGATATCAAAGACATTGCTGCAATATTACCTGAGTTTGAACCTTAAGTATAATGCTGACTGAAAGAAGAAAAAAAAACATGGTAAATATGATAATAAACTAGGAAAAGATTGTATACACAAGCGCTCTGTAAATAAATTGAATTAAACAATGAGAGTGGTCATTTTTAACAAATCATTAGAGAAACCTTTTTATCAAGACACCATCATTTTTGGAATCTTTGATTGTTTCGCTAATAATTGAGTCCAAAATATTTATTATAAAGAACTATTATTAATTAATATTAAATGGCTTAATTTCGTCTTTACCTGGCAAAAACAGATTTCTGCAAATTTACCACTGGAGGTGGGCTTTTGTTAATGAAGACCTAAACTTAGTTTAATAGGTTAAACTTTTTACCAAGGTTGCTAAGGTGACAACATCAAACCAGCAGCACATTATAATAATACCTTATAATAAATACCATTGAATTCATTTATAGAATAAAAACACCCACTATATGAAAATTCTAATATTGTAACTATTTTACATTGAGTGAGACTATGTTGCCTTTTGATTCTTGTGATAAAGCTGTTGAAAATCTTTGTGTGTGTGTGTATGTGTGTGTGTGTTCTAATATGTTGAGATCCCGCAGTCCCAGTGTATAGGAGCTCAGGGAGATGCTAATGTAGAACAGATGTAGCCCAATGAGGCAGCTGTTGGATCAGCTCTGTGTGTTTGCATGTGTGTGACTCATGAGCATGACTTTTTCGCTGCTACACTATCAATCAAAGTGAGTGTAAATATTCTGCATTGAGATTCATGTGACAGGCCTTCGTCTTTACCAAGGGGAGGCACATCAGACTGGCATGGCAGTTTGAGTCGAACCCTCCATCTACGTGAGAACAAACCACACTGAGTCAATCTATTTATTAGAATGAGAATAAACATTTACTTAAGGATTGGTCATTGATATTTTCCCATCACTCATACCTTAGTCTCAGTGTCACTGTATTTACACTACACTACAAAGCTGCTCCGAGATAAGTCAGGTCCTTGTACTTCGGTGGTTCCTTGGACCTCTCATAATTTTCTTTTTTGATTTTCTTTTATAATTTGCAATTTCAAAATAAATCTGCAGCTTTCTTGCAAATTCTGTAGTTGCACTACTGTTCACTACTACTAATAACATTAGCTAACCTAATTAACCTGACAGGATTTATAGTAGTTTTATGCTTAGCCATTGGTGGAACGTTGGCTTAGTGGTTAGGGTTGTCGCCTTACATCTCTAGGGTGCAGGTTTGATTCCCTCCTCGTGTCTGTGTGCATGGAGTTTGCATGTTCTCCCTGTTGCTCCAGTCTCCTCTCACCAATTAATTCAAATAATTGCCATTTCAAAATTGCCTGTAGTTTGTGGATACGTAGTTGTTGTAAAAGTGGGAATAAGTATAATGGTCACCATTGGCCTACGTGGACTACTGAGGTTCCTAGGTGGATGGATGGAAAATAGTCATTACAATTGCAATGTTCACTGCTAGCATAACCATAACTGAATTAGCTAACATATTAAAACTTGCCAGAATCATACAAAAACCTTTCAAGTTATAAGCTTAAAGTTATAAAAGCTCTGCTGTCAATAGGTTGAGTATAACTTCTGAGAGGATTCATAAATGTCAAAACATTACTGCTAATAAAGAACTAAATAAGCTAAAGCTAGCTAATGTAAACTAGCATATCAAAAATTCTTTACAGAGAAAAATCTCTGACAACATCAAAAACCCTTCAGTTACATAGAGATTAGCCAGATAGCTAACGTGAGTAAATCTACAGTAACAGAATGTCTGAGGTGATTTTGTGATCAAATTTATAAATATTTATATTTAAAACTACTTACATTGCCCAGCATACTGAGAAAATTGCTAAAACTAGCATTATTTAACCTGAAGCATTCCAAAAGGATTTCTGATCTTCGTTAATACTAACACATGTTCAAAGATTTAATTATTAACATTAGCCAACTAGCTAGCATAAGTGAACCTTTTATTTACATACTTTTCAACTTCTGTCAAATTCCCCCATCAATTAATTATCTTTTAATTCTCTGGGGATTCTCAGAGGATTCATCAATGGTTAAATAAAAATTAAAATATAAATTAAATCTAAATTAAAATATAGCCACAGATGTTTATAATTTGTGCTACAGACATTACCTGGCCAGATTACATGAGGATTCTGCAAGGATTTTGTGTGATATTTATAGGTGTTATAACTCCCACCATTAGCCAACTAGCTAAGATGAGTTCACCTGACAGAATCCCTGACAGGATTTTTAAGTTATAGTCAAATACTGTATGTTCGTAGCATTCCGTGCTAATAAGTTAATTAGCCAACTAGCTAACTAGTCAACTAACATGACAACATTCTGTATTCTCATTTTTCTCAACTTGACAACATTCTAATTCTTTATTCTCATTAATACTGACTGGAAGTTTTTATTTATTAAAAAAAAATGCTAACTAGCTAACATGAGTGAACCTAACAGGTTTTCAAAGAGGGTTTTAAATGGCAGGATTCTACTGATAGGATTCCTTTATGACCTACATAAATTCTGAGAGGACAAAAAAAAACTGTTAACTTAAATAACTATAATTATACTTCTAGATTGTCTAAAACCTCTAACGTGCTAGCTAATGTGACTAACCTGACAGGAATTCCGACTAGAGTCGGATTGAGTAATATGCATTAATGCTTATTGATTTCACTGCTAATGCTAAGTTATCATTTGCTAACCTGACAGGATATTTCTGGAAAGCCTTTTTTGAAGACATTTGCTTTTAAAGACTAACATTTCAAGAATGTGTCTCATACAGAACATACAACCAGTCTGAGGACGCTTGTCAGTTTCCAGGATGTTTTCCCACGGCAGGATTTCCTCTCACTGTTTACTTATATGACATAATGAGCACAGACACTTCTGAATGTTCAGGGACTTGAGAAACAGATTTGTTAAGGTGTATGTGTGAGTGTGTGCTGTGGGTGTTGGCATGTAGAGGCCTATTTTAATGACATGCCTCCTGGAAATGTTAAAATGTGTATGACATCATTGTCTTGAGCGAAGTGAAGGCGACAGCGAGGGGCTGCTGACTATGCCCAAATGTCTGCCCAGCAACTTAGTGGCTGACATGAGCAAATTTCAACATATTCACATAAAACAGTTTAGGTCTCAGGACACGTGCTGGGCTTTTATTGCTGTACTTGCTTTTGGGAATAGTCCAAAGCTTAAAACTGCTTTCACTAAAGGATTGAAGCTAATTCTCCTGATGTGTATGCTCTCCTAGTTGTCCTGGCTGTATTGCCTTTAATCTGATGTATGCGTCGAATTTAATAGAAGGTACTTATCTCCCAATCGGAATCAGTTCAGGAATGTAAAATGTAGAAAACCTTTTAATATGTCACTTTAACGGCATCCTCCGAACTGCAAATCCAGATCTTTTATTCTGCTCCTCCAAGATATCAGTTCCTTTCACAAAGCCTTATTGACTTGCTGTGCTGATAGAACTTTTAAAATTACCTCAAACAACCTAGTTCTTGCTTTATTCCAAATCAAGAACATCTGTGAACGCAGGAAAGAGAAAGAATTAAAGACAATGAAGCAAGAAAAGCCAACGTTGTGGCACAGTGCAGGTCGGAGAAGAGGCGAGGTTTCTTTGTAGCTCCGCACTGGAGTTCATGGCAGGACTGCGGTTTGACTGGCAGCCGTGTGTTTCTTTGATCCCAGATTTCACAGATGCATTTCTGCATTTCAATGACAACACATCTTTATTCCCAGTGTCTCAGACAGCCACCCCTCCTTTCCCGTCGCCAAAAATGTGCTCCTCGCTCTGCAATTGGCATTCTGGAATGGTTGTTTTTACACTTGTCTTGGAGGACTCTTCTGTGACATGGAAAGCCTTTGAAAACTTTTCCTTCTGACACAGAAGAGGAAAGTAGTGTCATTTGAAATGAAATATCTACTTTCACAACTACGCTCTGTGGAGGTTTTCTGTAATCCTTTTTGTTTCTTGTGTTAAAGAATGAAAGCTTAGGTTTGTTAGATTTTTCTCAGCTCATTTTTGGAAATGAAAAAAAAAAAATTCAAGGAAAACATGACAAAATTTGGAAACATCACATAATTACTGTGGTTAAAGCTAATCTGCGAATAAAATGCCTCAACACACATACTGTTGTTGTTTTTCTTTTAATGCTTATGGTCAAGGCGTAATAGGTGGTGTAGTGGTTAGCACTGTCGCCTTGCACCTCCAGGGTCCGGGTTCGATTCCCGTCTCTGTGAGCATGGAGTTTGAATGTTCTCCCCGTGCTTGGTGGGTTTCCTCCGGGTACTCCGGTTTCCTCCCACAGTCCAAAGACATTTAGGTTTCGTTGATACGGAATCCCCGTAGTGTGTGAGTGAGTGTATGTGTGTTGATTGGCACCCTGTCCGGGGTGTACCCCGCCTCGGACCCTAAGCCTCCTGGGATTCGGGGTCCCCGCGACCCTGAATACAGAATAAAGCGGTACAGAAGATGAGTGAGTGAGTGAGCTTATGGTCAATGAATGATCTAGTTTGCTATGAAAAGCAAGGTTAGAAAGCAAGGACGGTTGTCAACCATCTACAGTACTTGTGTGCAAGGAAATACATTTATTTTATTAAAACTAAATTTATTCAGATTTTTTTGTCACCACTGTCTTTGCTTTTTTTCTCATGAAAGTCTTTTTTTATTTATCTATATTTAATTTTTTATGTTTTTTGTTATTTTTGATAGCTCATTAAATATGTCCGATGAGCCCAAACTCGTACTCCTGCCCCTGGTCATAGATTTCTCAAGAACTAATGGCAGATTTCTATGATTTATACTTTCAAAATTTCAGGTGTTCAACATTACATCCTTTGATCGCAACCATTCCTTGTCTTAACCCTTACTGTAATTTGCGTCTGGAATTCCTGGAGATCGGCATATTTGGGAAACACGAAGCTTGAAACCGGATCCGGCGTATCCTGGAGCTGTCTCTCCCGCTCTCTCATCTTCTCATCCTCCTCCTTATCATTTGCGCCAGTACTGCTGTGTGCTTTGGGGGCGGGCGATGGGCCGAGGGCTTATGGCTGTGGGGTGAGAGGGGTGAAGCTGCTTGTAACAGTTCCTCCTTGAAGTCGGAGACAGCTGAAGGAAGTGTGCAGATTTATGATGGCAGTGCTTGTTTCCTCCGTCATGGTGTCTGACCAGGAAAAGTAGAAAGGGAAAGCAGAAGTGTTGTAAATCACAATATTTCAGTGCTGTCCCATTTAACAAACAAACACACACGTTCAGTTATCCATACATCTCCACGCACACAAATTAGGGTAGATTCTGACAGTTGAACAGTGCAGTTGCACTTATTTACCACAAAATTGATAACCATCTCGGTAGTTTGAATTGGCCTGAAATGTAAGTTGGCTTTCTCGCAATTACTATGTTCTCTTGGATGAAAAATGTTTTCAAGTCGGTAAGTAAAATTATTTCTCCTCCATCAACCGCATTGCATCTAGTGTTTCGCAGTAACTTGCGTCATTTCCCCCACAGACAACAGCAATATTCCATGGCTTTCTCAAAATACTATAATTAAGTCATCATGCTATTTTACCATTGCCCAGGGAGTCCATTTGTATTTGGCTCCTTTATGAAAAAAAAAATTAAATAAAATGGGGTGACTAGAATGTACCTAAAGAGAACCTCTCTCCACAGGATCTGTTTATCCAGCTGAAGTCCGACGGAGTCCTGCTGTTAAGCAGCAGAGAGCAAAATAAGCCTGTCAGAGCAAAGGAATACATTATGTCTCTTGTCTTCGTTTATATTTTACTAACTACAGACACAGGTCCATTGTAGAAAACTCTTTCTGTGTGTGTGTGTGTGTGTGTGTGTGTGTGGTTGTAGCAATATTTTCCTCATGTGCTACTTTGTTCTGTTCCAGTCCTGATGTCTGAAAACATTTTATATGTAGCAGCTACACATTAGCCGGTCTCTAATGACTCGGGTTCGTCCTCGGCAATAACGCGGGACGTGCAGCATTTATCACGGCGCCCATTGAAGCACAGCCAATATAGCTTTAATATGATTTTAAAGAGTGATGTATGTTGAGTCTCACACTCCCCTGCGGTGCAACACTCTACACTCCACTTGTCACGTGGCTGTCATACAGGCAGAGATGGTGATATAAGCTTTAATATTGATAAAGGGGTCCTAATTAGCCATAATAAATAATGAGGCAGCAGTCTGTGGTCCACTCACTTTACTACTGTGTTACTGTGCTTATTCCCGCTCCAAACCCTGATTGCCATGGCAGACAGAAAAACAGGCAGACGGCCAGACAGAGACACAGACTGATGTCTGCCATCATTTTGCCGACATTATTAGTAAGATAGATAGATAGATAGATAGATAGATAGATAGATAGATAGATAGATAGATAGATAGAGATATACAGTAAGGCTCATGTAAATTTATGACCAGAATTACATTAAGGAGTAACAGTTACTAATAGTTACGGCATTATTAACAGTAAGCTGCCAGGGCACTAATGCATCTCGACAAGGGCGTCTCGGTTATTAGATTTTCTTTCTTTTTTTTAAACATGTGGCTGAATATTTGCTGATATCCTGTGATTGTCAGAGAGCCCTTTTGAAGTCCCATAACTTAGACAATGATTTTAACATGCCTTAGCTTTGCTTTGCAAGATTAATATCTGGCGCTGTATTTGTCTATACTGCTAATCAATATGATTTAATTTCATACCTGGACAAGCGATTTTGTTCTCCTGGCTAACACTGACTGCAACTGAATTAGTTTCCCTACAGCGAAGTGTTAAAGCTTCATTTTCCCTGGTAGTCCTTCTGTACCACTTACGAAACTTTTTAAACCTCAGCTTCTTGCTCATACCTTGTACTTTCTGTCAAGAATAAGCACCAAGCTCATTCAACGAGGCGCCAACTTAGACATGGCAGAATTCAAATCCAGGCGATCTGATGAACGTGGACTCTATGTAAAGTGCATTCCGGTGCATAAAATGTCCTGTTTTTCGCTTCTGTTCCCATCACTGTCACTTGGATCTAGTAACCTCTGTAAATAGGGAAGTGAGCCCTCGGCACAGTGTCTGACCCCTTCGGGTTAAGAATGTGAACCGCAGATTTCTGCTGATGACCACGGGTTAGCCCTCAGGCTAGTTAGCAAAAAATAATTATGTCATTACCCAAGCACTTATTGTCTCTGCTTCTCGTTTTAATACATTTTTTCTATGTGGTATTAGAGATGCAGCCCAATTCATTGACATTATTCAGAATGAACAGTTTGTTTCCTGAACAGATGCAAGGACAGATATACTGTACATCTGATACACTGTACACAAATGTGAAAATACACCTATAAACTTATTTATAGCAGAGATTTACTTAAAAAAGGAACAGATTCTTAGAAATATCAAGTTTCATTTTTAAATACGGAGAAAAAAATTATCTGAGTTCCTTTGGAAAATTTATTAATTCGCTCTTTAATGAATTTAACATGCATTATAGGTTTGAATGTCCTAAATGTTTTAACGACAAAAGGAACCCAACAGCCTGTTGTCCATTGATCACGTCCTCAAGAGGTAAAAGGACACATGTGGCCATGGTAGAGGTGACTTCCCGAGGCATGAGAGCGTTATTTAAAAATGACTTCGGTATAGAGCTTGAAATGCGCGTGTGTGTGTGTCTTGAGACATTAAGAGAAGAGTGGTCTGAAGCATGGAGAGCCTAGAAGACCCATAACACCCTCCAAAGATTTATATGAGGGAAGGTCAAAGGTCAGGGAGCTATTAATCACGACAAAGAAAGGGATTAAATAGCTGGGTCTCACAAGCAGATGAGAGAGCGGCCAATTGAAGCGTTTAAAAGAGTGTGTTGTGTCTGTCTTAGATTACAGAGCGTGGGCCGTGGGCTAAACATCCATCTGAGCCGGAGCGCTGCTGTAATCATGAGGCCAGATCGGCTCTACAGTGGCCGCTCATACGTACAACTCAACCACCAGCCTATCAACCAGTCACCGACATTTAAAACTCACTGATGCTGTAGGTTTTAACATTTACAGAGACAAATACAAAGAACAAGACGTCACCATGAATTAATGGTTAATTAATTAATACATTTTTAGGAATGGATCTCAGTTTGAATCAGTTTGGCTGCAGTTTGAATCTGGTCTCATGCCTCTGTTATGTAAATCTGAGCCAGGACTTAAGTCTTTGAGCTACTGTATCTCCAACATCCCTGTCCAGGTAGAATTTCCAACCTATGACTTTTGAATGCTCTTACTCCATGCCAAGTTTCAAGTCTCTACCCAGTAAGTTTTGTCCTACATGGATACATGAGCTACAGGTTCGAGTCTCAGAGCTCTACATTAAGTTCAAATCTTATTCAAACTCTCACATTTGAGAAAGATAAGACTTAAATTTGTACTAAATATTTCGTCATTTTGAAAGATGCCAACTGAATTTAGCACAAGCTTCATATGAGTCTCAGCTGAACGTTGGAATGCATTTTTACCCCTATGGAGGGTTGTGGAATTTCCCCCTGATTACTTACATTGTACTCGCGTTCCGGGTGGCAAACTTCACAGTTGAAGAAGGAAAATGTACTGTATCACGACCATGACCTATGGTAATGTACTTACATTCACATCACTTTTTATTTAAGACAGACTTGAAAAATCTGATCTACAGTATGCTATTACAGGAAGTCTCTAATGCCTGAGATGCAAATTAAAGTCAAGTTTTTGGGCTTTAAGTCCAGGCCAATAGTCCTCATGTATTCTTTAGGTTTGCGTCTGAGTGACAGTTTTGAGCTCCTTACTCAAATCCCCCTGGTACATTGACCATGATTTGACTCGCACCTGGGGCTGGAGTACAACAAGTCAATTAACTGAACTCTCTGAGAAAGTTGAAGCTGTTTATTTCCTACTACTTTTCCCACATCTTATGGAATTAGGTGCTGAGTCAGAGTCTGTCTTTCATCACAACTGGATCCAGCATTTGTTTTGGAGAACACAGCCTGTTCTGAGTGTTTCTTTCAACCATTGACTACCCTCATCATGCGGTGTGGTGTGGTGTGGTGTGGTGTGCTGGTCTTGCAAAAATTACACTCTGTACTTTCACTTGATTCCTAAGAAACCACAAAATTAATCAAGTGTGGAAAATGGCTTTACCACATGCAGCTATAAACACTGTTTCACAACACCCATGCTTGGCTTTAGCAGAAATCTTGGCGGTGTACAGTAGACAGGCATGTAGTAAACTGCCAAATGTGCCACTCTAGTTTTATTGATTATTACGCACTGCCTTGGGGAGGATTTGAATGTTGGGAGAAAAAGTAAAACGCCTCGATTGATTAAAAGCGTCGCACGTTGGACTAAATGCGTTGATTATTTAATGGACTGGCGTGTACAGTACATGGAAAAGAAACTGCACCCATCTCACCATAGATGATTTAAGGAAAAGACGTAGTAATGCAGGAGATTTTTTTGCACATTTAAAAAAAAAAAGGCTTTTTTTTAACCTTCTATGTTGAGGTTCTACATGAATGACTTGAAAGGTTCCTCAAACACTTAGAAGGATTCCTTCTCGAAAAGATGTTAATTAAGATCACCATTTAACTGATTAATCGATGTCTCATGCCATAATGATTAATTAGAGTAGTTTATAATATTAATTATCACCAAATGCAATTAAATTTTCAGATCTGATTGGTGATTCACTTTCTCCAACAGCAGTTCGGGGAAAAGTTCAGCAACTGTTACATAACTGTAACAGACCTGTGAAGTGAATTGCCGCAAAATAATTATTTACCATGGTGGCACCGCAGGACTTTGTACTACAGTATACCAGGGTATGTACAGTACTATAGCGTATCCCATGGTAGTACTATGGTGTGTACCATAATACTTTCCTGAATACCATGGATACTGAATACTACAGTAGCTACCAAACATATGCTTGGGAAGGCTACTGGAATGGGTTGCTATTTCTCTCTCCAGAGGACCATCTACAGGCAATTTGGACAGGCCAATTAGCCTAATCTGCATGTCCTTTGACTATGGGAGGAAACCCACCAAGCCCATGCATGCAGACCCGATGCAGGAATCGAACACTGGACCTGGAGGTGCAAGGTGACAGTGCTAACCAGAAAGCCACTATGATGCCATGGTTGTGCATACTGTACCATGTACCGTAAGATATGTTGGTACTTATAGTACTACTACTACTATGGTATAGTATAGTACAGTATCACATTAGATACCTGCTGAATTTTGGTATCCATTGTGGTACCCAATAAGTACTTCTGCAAAGTATTGTGTATTAACCTTCGGAGGGAACCATTACTTCGGAAGTTACTATATGACTATTGCCATCATGGTACATAAACATGTATAGCATATTTCTGACAGTATCACGGTGTGTGTTCCATAGTACCATACTATAGAACCATGTGTACCATACTATAGTACATATACCATTATACCAAAGTATGTACCATAGTGTGGTATACGTACTGTACTACTGTATATAAGCAAATAAGTACCAAGGTACAATCAGACTACTTTTATATCTATCAATTAGTAAAATTTCTGGATAGTCCCATATACTGTATGATCAACATCCAAACCTGAGAGAACCGTTAAACCCCTTTAGTTCATTAGCTCCACACAATCAGAGCTGTTGTTTTGTAGAAAGTACAGTACTTAGACCATTATTCCTGCATCGTAGACGATGTACTGCTCTCAAACACGAAACGACTCTGTGTCAGTCTCCCTGTTCATATCATCCTTATCATTCACACATACACAAGCACACACTCAGTCTGAACTGGATCCCAGACACCGCTGCTTTGGGTTTATTGAATAGTGTCGACAAACGTCTTTGATCTCTAATGCGCAGTGTGCTGCATTAATTATGGATCCTCCTGCTGGGCGATCTGCGCCAAGCACTTTCAAACACTCTGCAGGTTTTTTTTTTTTTTTTTTTTGGCAGGTTGATTCCTGGACACCGTGTGTATATATACTATACGCAAGCATTTGCATGCACAACCTAAGAGCCGTATAAGAAAAGTTCTTTACTGCCTCTTCAGCATCCTGGATCTCAGCCAGCATCTCTCTCTCTCTCTCTCTTTCTATCTCTCTCTCTCTTTCTCTTGGCTTGCTGTTAGAGCTAAGAGCGATGATACATGTATATGCACATGGACAGGTGCCTGGAGAGCAAAATCAGCAATATGAGCTAGAGATAAAGTGTTGTTATGGCCACATTTAGATGACAGCTGTATAATAATGAACAAATGAGCAGGTCCTTTTTCAGTATGAATGCCATCGGTATTATTTAGCTTTTTTTTTTCAAGGCAAAAAAATATGAACATTTAAAATGTTTATTTTATAATATAATCCAAGCTGTAAAAACAAATATTGAATTTGATTGGTCAGCAGGTTTGACAATAAAGCTGCCTCTAACTGTTAATTTACATAGACTTGTACGGCGCCATATAATTTAAGGCTAAATATAAAATGGAAAAAGTATTTAACGTTATTGAAGAAAGATGAATAATGTTTGATATGGTGAAGCTTTATGTAACATTTACGGAATGAGTCTCCAGTGTCAGTACTTACTGTAACAACCAGTGTGTTTTTTTTGCCCTGGGAAAGTCTTCTTTGTAACATTAGAAGCTGCATATTTTTTTGTCTTATAAACTCCAAGAAAGATATAAATGTTAACAGGATAACGTAACTTGTCTTGTGGACATTCCTCATCAAGTGTAATTATAAATAGACAAAAAGAAAATATTGCAATTGTTGACTCACTGACTTTGGGACATTTTGCTATTGGAAAGTAATCAACTTCAAGGTAAGCTGTTATTGGAAAACTTCCAATCTTCAGTAAAAGCTTGATCCTGGCCATGTCAGAACGAAAGTTGGAAATTAACTCCTGATTGAGATGCATGTTTAAAATAAACCTTTAGTCTCACGTCAGATCATATTCCAATGTATGTTTATTCATTCTGGACATGCGATTCCCTTGATTTCAGCTCTCTGATTAGATTTTCAGATAAGTATTTGGGGGGAAAAACTTTAAAGCCTCCATTTAGGGTACAGGTGAGCATAATATTTTGTATTTTGTAGTTTGAGATCTTTCACGAGTTAGGTTCAAACTATTGAACTTGCAGGCTGATCAGAGGTGAACTGCCCAGCAACAAATAACACATAAACCAAAAAAATATAAAAATTTCCCCAGAATCCAAACACACGCACATATAGTACACACAATCATGTTTTCTTTCTGTTTTAGGGTTGCACATATTACATGTTATATAATTTCATTCATTATATATAATTTCATTAAATGTAGCTTAGTGTCATTGCATAACACTCATTACACTGGTCAAAGACTTGAGATTAAAATCTTAAAAAACTGACTATTATATAAACTTAGCAGACTGCAAAAACTTTTTTATATACAATTCCAGTATATTTACAGTAGTTGTAAGCTCTGCTTAAGAATGTGACAGGTTTTTTTTGTTTAATGTTGCGGACAGTGCTTATAATGCCTTAAACCTGTATTAAATCAGTTCTTATTTAAAATATATATTTATTAATGCATTTAATTTTTTTTTAACGATCTATGACAAACATGTCATATGTTTGTGTTATATTCTGTTTGAGCAGACTCTCCAGACATCGCGTCAGACTGAAGTCCTAAGTTTAGGTAAAGATGATCTATCTGTCCCTCTATCTATCATTAGCCTATGCTTGGCTGCTGTGGCCTATAACATCACACCAGGGTCATTGCTGTAAGTGAAAGATAATCTGCAGAGGATAACAACCTTTTGTACCCCACATGCGCGCGCACACACACACACTTGTACACTATAAGCAATTTGGAAATCTCAATTGCAGTGCCTTCAACACTTGCCTTTGCACTGTACAGGGTACGTGGAGGAATCTCACCAAGCTTGAGGAGAAAATGCAAACTTCATGCACAAGAATGAGAGATGCTGTTCGAACCGTCAACACAGGAGGTGAAATGCTACAGTGCTAACCACTAAGCAGGAAGTTGAATGCTGGTGTGGGCAACCACTTAAAATGGCAATAGACCAAAATGTCAAGTTGTTGTTTTAAGTTGTTGGTAGTTTTTCGCCTGCTCCCGTCGAGGAGTTGTCACGGCGGACCGTATGATCCGCACGCAACTTTGGCGCAGGTTTTACACCGGATGCCCTTCCTGATGCAGCCCTCACATTTTGTCTGTGTTTGGGACTACTGCATCCAGTGGCTGGGGTTTGGGCATTGAGTGGGAATTAAACTGCATGACAGGCAAGGAAACACCAATGTAAAAAAAACACCTAAGTAAAAAAAAAAAACTGTAATATAGAATTAAAATTGGATGTTGTGGAGGATTAGGTGTTAAATTAAAAAGATTAATATAGTGGCAAGTTTTGGCTTTCTTTATATAATTAACAGTGTTTGACTGATGGCACTTAGTCAGTAACCTACAGGGTGGACGAAAAGTAACAAGGCATTAATAATTGGTAATAAAGTCCATATTTCTAAATTAAATTAAATACAAATTTATTGAAACAAATTGTACATGTACTTTATTATATAGGTAAATGAAAGCAAATCTTAAAATTTCAAAGGAGGCCCTGGCGGCGTCAACCCGTTGCCGGGGATGGAACGCATAGTCTTCTAAAGGAAGTAGTTCGGGATATTGCTAAGAACCTCCAGAATCCACACCTCCAAGTCCTCCAGTGTGCGAGGCTTTGTCCTGGACACCTCCGCCTTTGTGTAGACCCATAGGAAAAAAATAATCACATGGAGTGTGATCTGGACTTCTTGGAGGTCATTCATGAGGTCCCAGCCAACGTCCTGGAAAATGCTGGTCGAACCACACATACACAGTTAAGAGGAAAATCGGTTGCATGAAAATAAAAATCGCTAATGCTCTATATCTGTTGAATATTGCCTAGTTAATTTTCACACACCCTGTACAGTAGTAACCGGTGTAAGGATCTATCCAATGATGGAAACTACAAAGTCACTCTGACAAAATTCCTGAATGTAAATGTTGGTTCGAATCAGATTTTGCTTCAGAAGAAAAAGAAAGAAAGAAAGAAAGAAAGAAAGAAAGAAAGAAAGAAAGAAAGTTGCTGAATAGTAAGCATTGTAATGCGTCCCTGATTGAGGACGTCCCTCTTTGGGATGGAGTCCCCCTAGAGTGGGCCCTGCTGCAGTAGTTCAGTGTGTGTGTGTGTGTGAGAGAGAGGGAGAGAGAGTGTGTGTGTGAGAGAGAGAGTGAGTGAGTGAGAGAGCGAGAGAGAGAGAGAGAGAGCGCAACAAACTATCAACTATCGCAAAAGTGTAAATCGGACAGAGTGTCAGTGAGCGCTGCTTTCCAACACTGCGCTTTCACGCGGATCCGCGTTTTTACCGCCGGCAGCGAGGACGCGCTCGATTTCCCTTTCAAGCCTGAACATAAAGCTCAAAAAAACAACACGGCTTGTGTCAGCTGGCATTGGCATGAGCTAACGCGATCAGACATGGAAACCAAACCTTTCTTATCATTGGGTAAGTTTTCCTGTTAATCATTCTGTTTTTTGTTTTTTTTCAGTTGTGCGATGTGTTTATTTGTCCCCGACTCGCTTTATTTATAAACGCACGATTTCTTTTCCACAAATAAACGCAGTCCCGCGCGCAATAACTTGGAGGTTTTCGACTTGTCTCTCCGCAGGCAGAGTTTACTGTAGGTTTGTGCGCAAAACTTGGCTCCGGTGCCACTGACACGCGTTTCCAATGACAGCAGCAGGGCATTTCATTTCATCCTGCCTTGCTTTCTCTCTCTCTCACACACACACACACACACACACACACACACTCTCTCCTGTTTACGTTTGACTGCTACTGATAATCAGATCAGATCTCACAATCATGTGGAGAGTTTCTAAAAAAAAAAAAAAATTATTTCAGTGTAAGTGTGCGGGCAGAGGGGACGTGTGGCTTGTGTATGCGCGCGTGTGCGTGTGCGCGTGTGAGAGCGAGAGTGTGTGTGTAAGTGTGTGTGTGTTTGTGTGGTGCGCGCGCTTAGCCTATGGAGGAAGATCCCACTTCATCAAAATGTTCTTGGCTCCCCCCCCCCCCCCTTTTTTTTTTCTTTTTTTTTTTAAAGTTAATCATAAAACACACTAATAAGCCGTGTTATACTTATATAACATCATTTTGTTTAATGCATTACAAAAAAGAACACACGCGCACTCGCTCGCGCACGCACGCACTCACTCACTCACGCGCGCGCGCACACACACACACACACACGCCACGATTTGAATCCATTCCTGGCTCTAGGCGCGCGCGCGTGTCTCCCACTGTGCACGTTTCACGTATGTTTAAAAATGATGATTCATTATATTAATGTTATTAGCAGTATTAATCTGGATCAGTGTGTCGACTGTTACACACACAGACAGAGGCGCGCACACACACACACACACACATAAATATAGTGTGTCAAACTTTTTTTTTTATATAGGAAGTTTGCTTTACACTCAAACTTACTAACCTATAGACCAGGAGGCTTTAGTGCTGATTAGAGCTCAAGGTGTGGCTTCTATAGGTTAACCTGTGTGAGTGTGTCTGCGTGTTTGAGGGTTCAAGTCTGCGCGTTAAAAACGCATTGCATAATTATTAGCAGCTAATACAAGCTTTCTGCGCGAAATCATCAGTAATAACTCTTCTTCTTCTTCTTATGATTATTATTATTAACTGTTCTTATTGTTGCTGTTGATATAATAATAATAATAATAGTAATAGCAAAGTGTGTGTATGTAAATAAATATATATATTTGTAATGATTAATTAGCTATTAATATTAAAGAAACCTAAAGAGGCCAGGTTTGGTATTATTATTATTATTATTATTGTTGTTGTTGTTGTTGTTGTTGTAAATTATATTGTTGTTGTTGTTGTTGTTGTTGTTGATGATGATGATGATTATATTATATTATTATTATAGTAATAACAACCACAACAATAATAATAATAATAGCAGAACAAAAATGTGTGTGTGTGTGTGTGTGTGTGTGTGTGTGGTTGTGAGTGTTGTGTGTAAATAAAGTATTTTATCAGGTTGATTATTATTATTACTATATTATTAATAATAGTAATTAATAATAATAATAATAATAATAATAATAATAATGACAATAATAATAATTATGATTATTATAATAATAACAACAAAGAACAAAATTTATGTGTGTGTGAATAAAGATAGATTTATAATGATTAATAATATTAACTATTTATGGTAAATAAACCTAAACAGGCCAGGTTTGGTATTATTATTATTAGTAGTAATAATAATAATAATAATAATAATAATAATAACAATAATAATACAACTCAGCACACTTGCACCTTAATCAGTCCTGAGCTCAGGTTGATGTCTGCATGCACTCTCTGTGTGTGTCTGAGTTAATGAATATTATAATATTACAGTACGGTGTTCTGCCAACCACTGTGGTCCAACTTATTTCATCTTTGTCCACAAAGTCCTCAAGTCACTACCACCCTCACCAGGATTATTATGTATTTTACAGCTAAATCCAGTTTTATGTTGCACAGTTACAGCAGATTACTGTACATACATACATATCAAATACCCAATACATTCCTAGCTACATTCTCTAACCTGACTTTACAATAAAACATTATCCATATCTAATAATATGATGAAGATTCTCTAACAGTAGACCTGCGGTTAAGGAAACTTGCTACGTTCTGCTCAACCAGAAAACAGGCTTGCATGAATAGTAACTTTCTTCAAAGCAATCGTAAGTTACTACGTTTTTTTTTTTTTTTTTTATTATGTTGCATCATTGCTGCTTCTGAATGTGTAGCTGCCCCATGAGTTTCACATGATTCTGTGCCATCCTCCTGTTGGTGACTCTTACACAAGCTTTTATAGCAGCGCTCACACTCGGAGTTTAATCAAAGAAGTTCTGGAACTGTTCACTCAAACGTGGTGTCAAGGTGAGACTAAATTAGCCACCAGTGAGCTTTGCAAATCAGTTCTAAAAAACCCAGAAAGGATTTGTTTTCAGTGTGTGCGATTGTGCTGTACCTTGGCAACAAATTTGTATATTCTAAACCTGACTTAAGTAGTATTTGCGTTGGGATGTGCTGCATGAGTTAAAATATCAAGTTGCACTACTTTAGCAAATTAAATCACAGCATTCATCTTTATCATTGAGGCCGCAACCAGATCCGGTACAAGTATCTCACTCTACACTTCACATCTCATTCTGTTGCACTTAGGGTTGCCTCCAAAACAAATAGATGCTGACTGTAGTAAAGCTCGAAGCACAATAAGGTGTGTAACCCAATACATGCGGATCCCCACAGATGAGCTCACGAACTGGGGGTCGTATACAGTTCAGGTTAGCCATTGTGTTGCTTATCTGGTCGGAGTCACTCCGGAGTGTTACCGTGTCCCTTTTTTCCTGAGAGAGTCGTGTTACGCCTTAATGCTCATCGTTACATTGTCTCAACACCAGGGCAAGATTATTGAGTGAGCTGCGAGGATTTTTCTACAGTTTCTCCTGTACGTCTGTATGCATACTGTACTGTATATACATGGATTTTAGAGGCTGTTACACTGAAGATCACTAAGTAATTGACATCAGACAATAGTCAGGACAAGAATAGCAAAATTATCTCTTTTTTATTTGGCGCTACATTGGCATGAGTAATTATTGACTTTGCCAGTTCAAAAGGATCACTTTTTTTTTAAGCTTTCATTCATTTTTCCAATAGATTTTTTTTTAAACAGGACTTAATAGGGAGTTGTTTACAATTAAAAGAGTTAAAATAAATGGAGAAATGCATTGTCATTATTTTTGTTCTGTGTGTGTGTATTTTGGTGCATGACCATGTCATGGGACTGAGCTCAGTTTGTCCGCTGTTGCATCAGCCTGCTGCGCCGCTGTGCTAACGTCCGACTATGATTGCTAACTACCGAGCAATATTTGTGCTAAGGCAGATTCGCATCACTGTCTTAGTAAGAATCGATTTCTCATGACCACGAGGACAATCACTTGCTGCAAACTGTTTTTCTTTTTTTTTTCTTTTTTTTTTACATCATATAAGATCCAGATTTCTTGCAGGAAACTTAACAGGCCTGTTTTTATGACGGCAACCTGTCTTAGGATTCGAGTGATGTGGGTGCCACTATTCTCCACCCCGTCAGGCAACTTCATGGCCTTTGAGGAGAAAACTGACATTCATAGCCATGGTGGAGGGGTTGCACATTCCTCTTCTGGCCATAATTCAGGAACAAAGGTAGAACCGGGTGTGGGGATTATTTTACAGGGCCGCGTTTGAGGGGACCGTGCAGGCTCGCACCACTAAAAGCATACAAGTCAGGTTTTTTACAACCTGCCAGTTTCGGGTTCGCTTTTGTAAAAGGGCTGCTGCAGCTGTCATTTTTATGTGAACTGGTTTATTGGAAAAGTTAATGGCTTAAAGTGATCATGCTTCGCTTTTCCCACAATCCATTAGTGCACCCGCATCATGACCAACATGAATCTGTGCACCAGTTCACATAAAAAGCTACTAAACTCAGGATTTAAGGTGCAAGAACTTGGAACGAGACCCTCAAGGGTCACTGTTAAGCCCGGTTTCAAATTAAGATTCGGAGGTTGTGTACTGTAATTCCATATTTTTCAGGTGGTTGCATTCTAGACTGTCATCTTGGTCTTTTTCTCCTTATCCCATTTCTAGAGTAAATCCCAGGAACACTGGATGCCATTACATCTCGATTCAGCTATTAGTTTTCCAAAAAAAAAAAAACATAATTGTAAATTATTGTATAATGCTCTGCATATTTAAACAGCTGATACATTTGAAACATCTGGATTTACTTGACCTGGTGCTGATGTTGAAAAATGCTTACAGAACATAACATAATCTCAAAGAACGTAAGACTGTGTGAGCGATTCCAGGGAAACACAAGTGTACAGGAGGATGATTAACGTATACAACTGGAACTTTAGAACCTCTGGTTGTACTGATTACCTACAGTACCTGCAGATTAGACTGTGACTTCCAGAAAACCTGTGGCCTGATTATTTTTGTTTCCGTCATAGAACATACAGTAGAGCTGAATTTTCATCCTACCGTAGCTGCACTGTTAACAGTTCACGTGGTTAAACGCCACAGTAGCGAGACTGAGTGCTTTATCAAAGGAGTAAAGACCTTGACCTTTGCTTTGCACGTGGTTTTCCTGCTCTGGATTTCAGTTCACCTCTGATCATCTAGGTCAAGTTTAACCACAGTGCAAATATATACGAGCACTGAGCTCTCTGAGTGCTTGTTATCTGTTCACCAATCAGGTTTGTTTATATTAAGACAAATCAGTGATTTTTAGAGATGATTGCATTTCTAAGTGGCGGCACGGTGGTGTAGTGGTTAGCACTGTCGCCTTGCACCGCCAGGGTCTGGGTTCGATTCCCCGGCCAGGCTCGATTCCGGTCTCTGTGTGCATGGAGTTTGCATGTTCTCCCCGTGCTTGGTGGGTTTCCTCCGGGTACTCCGGTTTCCTCCCACAGTCCAAAGACATGTAGGTTAGGTTAATTGACATTCCAAATTGCCCGTAGTGTGTGAATGAGTGTGTGTATGTGAGTATGTGTGTGTGCCCTGCGATGGATTGGCACCCTGTCCAGGGTGTACCCTGCCTTGTGCCCTAAGTTTCCTGGGATAGGCTCCAGGTCCCCCGCGACCCTGTATATAAGGATAAAGCGGTACAGAAAATGAATGAATGAATGCATTTCTAAGTGCAAAATTATACAGTATATCGTCCAAAGATTATATGTGTATTTTAGGGCTGTTCGAGTCAAATCAGGAATTGTGATGAGAATTCCTGGTGAACGAAGGTGTAAAACTGAAAGAAGAACTTTAAGGACAGTACGGTGATGAGAATCTTAGCCGCGGTAAAACATTTGAACTGTATAAACGTTTGAAAGTATGCTACACGTCACCGGCCCGAGGTGGCTCTGAGCCCACTGAGAACATGACTTACACATTAGAGGAACTCGGTTGCCATATGCCTCGTACACTCCTGACCTCGCTCCAAATCATTTCCAGATGTTTGGGTAATTAAGAAAACTTTCTACCTTGATGGTATACAAGCACTAATGAAACGCTGGGATGAGTACATTAGTGTATCAGGGGATTAGATAAAGGAATAAAGGGGGTTTTTACTCTCATAACTGTGTTCTGTTAGTCTGCACAATGAAAAAAGTCCCAGTTTGACTTGAATGTGATTGGTTAAGCACAGCAAAATCAAAAGAATAAATAAAGAACCGTGCTGTATTCAGTTTGGTGGATTCGCCACTAGTGAGTAAAGCCAGATAAGAAGCGCGACCAATCACGGATCATCATTCTTCCTCTTTTCATGGCTATATTTAAAGGTGACAAAAAAATTTCATCGTTACCTGTTACTTTCGTGTCAATTTCTTACTCAATACCAATGTCCTTTTTTGTTCCTTTTTTTTTTGGCAAATTCGTAAATAGTTGTTTTGACCCTTTAAAAAAAAAAACATTAGTTTTGTTCGTTTATATATATATATATATATATATATATATATATATATATATATATTATATACTGTATATATATATCATCAATATCCCACTCTGTTCACATGTTCCCATGTGTCTGCCGGGTTTCATGTCATCCTAATCAGAGGCTGATGATGGAAAAATTTCCTGCATGTGTTTGCAAAGTGGAGGAAGGGCAGGAAGAGACTGAATCGGGTTGGGCTTGAGTTTTTCTCCCCCCCTTCCTTTTTTTTTCCCTGAAGCTTAGCGCTCGACGTCACCAGGCCTGTCACCTTCGCTTGTGTTTTGTAGTTTATGTCGCTGCACCACGCTGTAGTTTTTCCTCACTATCCTTGGAGTCCCTGAGTAAGGGTTTTACTGATTTTTGTTTTTTTTTTGGACACAGTTTGGCAGACTGAATGTCTTTAGAGTGAAGGAGATGCTGGAGTCGATTCTCTAGTGTTTCTCCATTTGTCAGTCAAAGCTGTGATAGACAGCTAAAATCCCATCCAGGAGCAGCACTGTCAGTTGTCTAGTCCTTGGCCTGTAATCGAATTGTACCGGCCTCTAGTGTGCAACATGGACAGGAAGGTAATGCAGTGGTGTCCATTTCCTCTTCATGAAGGGAAAATAACACAACGCATCCAGTATCACAGCACGGATTCACCGCATGGACTGGACATTCAGGAATAGTGAATTTTCATATAATAATAATAATAATACCCATTTTATAACATTTTATAAATAAGTACAATATTATATTGAACACCTTTTTGATGACTCATTCTCATTGCACTGTATATAGATTACTCTCATAAGAAATTGTGCCATGGTAGTCCAATGGTAGATCATGGTATTTTTCACAATGGTGAACATGGTACTTATTTGTTGATACCATGGTACATACTGTATTTTGCTACGTGTACCGTACATGAATAATACATGACTAATACTATTGAACAAGTACAGCATACTGTCAACATATTCATGTACCATAGGAGACCATAGTGCCATGTTATAATTTCTTATGAGAGTAATCTATATACGATGAGAATGTGCCATCTAAAAGGAGTTGTACCATGTACTGTAGGTACTGCATGGAACGCTTGCTCCATAGTACCACCTACAGTACATGGTAGAACAATGGATCATACTCTAGTACATATACCGGTGTAGCAAAGCATGTACTGTAGTATGAGCAAATAAGTTTCCTGGGGGCAGGGGTAGCTCGGCGGTTAAGGCATTCAGAAGGTTCCAGGTTCAAATCCCACAATCACCAAGTTGTCCCTGTTGGGCCCTTGAGCAAGGCCCTTAACCCTCACCTGCCTAGATGTACAATGAGATAAAAATGTAAGTTGCCCTGGATAAGGGCATCTGCCAAATGCCTACATATATACAATAGTACTGTATATAGTACAATTTCTTATGAATATTTTGTTCTGTTTTTTTTTTTTACCCCTCCAAGTCTTTCTGATTTCTAGCGGTAATACATATATACTAAGCTGGCTAGCTTAACTGTATGGCTCGCTCCATATATAACAGCACAGGAAAAAAAAGCGGTGACATATTTTCAGCCTCCATATAACCTAGAATAACATAACATAACATAACATAACATAACATAACATAACATGTTACTACACCTATTGTTAGATTTCGCATAATGTCCTAGACTTAAGTGTGTGGTCCCACCAGAGATATGCCAAACCCTGTGTGAACAATTGTGACAGGAAAGCAGAGACCAGTGTGTGCCCGCCCTCATGTCCGAGTATGTCTGTGTGTGTCTGTGTGTGTGTGTGTGGCTCTGCCCGCTAATGCTACAGCTTACACCGGAGAGCTAAAACCAACGTGACAGATTAAGGGCCCCGATTGCAATTATGATAACCCAGATCCATTACAGCCACCATAATGTGATCCGCCGAATTAAGATAAGATGGACGGATTTGCAAGGAAACATAAGACGTCCAGGATAAAACAGGAACATATATATTTTTTTCTATGCGAACCAGGTTTTTCTTTTTTTTATCAGGATCAATCTCTCTTTACTTTGTACTTTTCTTTTTCTTTTCCCCCTCCCCACTGAGCCCAGCACTCAGGAGACTGATTTACAGGCGGTAGATGCCTCCAGCTCCAGTCATCTTTCTTTGCCCATTCCTCCTCTCCTGTTTCCTAAATCTCACCTGGGCCTCTGTTCATTCAACAATGGTTTCCGAGCCACAGCACCGGTGCAGGTCTGTCCGAATGCGTGTTAATTGTGTTAATGAACAAGTAAAAGTGATTGACATTTATAGAAGGCTTCAAGCAGAGTACGGTGATGAAAGTCTTAGTAAAGCATTTAAATGGTGCAAACTTATTAAAAAAGGCCGTACACATGTGAATGGCGATCGCAGGCGGGGCGGCTCAAAATCATTCACCAACACTACTTACACATTACAGGAGCTCGGCCATTCCCAAGTCAAGCCATTTGCACATGTTTGAGGCATCAAAGGGGTTCCTGGGAGGCCAGAGAGTTTCAGACCTACTGAGAAAGCATTCTACTGTAGCTTGATTGGATCCAAGAGAAACGCTGGGATGAGTGCATTATTGTAGCCGTGGGTTATATCGAGAAATAAAGAGAAAGAAAAACTTAACAGCAAAATAAATATATAAAAAAAATAAATAAATACATAAATTGTGTACAATATACGTAGCATTATACATAGTGTTCGTGAACCAGCTTATTAACTTATTATAAGCTTGTTTTCATTTATTAAGTAGTTTTCAGTCTGAATTTATTGCTGAAGGCATAAAAAAAAAAAAGGAAATTCTGACGGTTCAAAGACTCCGTTTTTCCCCCCATCCCGAGCGAGTAAACAGCCGGATACAAAAAACTTCACTATAATCCTTAAACAAAGCTCCTTGTAGCTCCAGAACAAGGACGAGACTGTGTAGACGTTCGCTGTGTCATAGCGGTTTCCCATTTAATGCCTAAGACATGACTGATAACGTTCAGACTTTGAGTCTTTTAAATTCGATTTTATTGTTTCACGGTGCTGTTTATGCCACAAGTGCTACATATAATATACACTAATTGTAGTGGGGCCAGGTGTAGCTCAGTGGTTAAGGCATTGGACTACGGTTCGGAAGATCCCAGGTTCAAATCCCACAACCACCAATTTGCCACTGTTGGGCCCTTGAGCAAGACCCTTAACCCTCAACTGCTCAGATGTGTAATGAGATGAAAATGTAAGTCACTCTGGATAAGAGCATCTGCTAAATGTAAATGTAGTGGTGTTTTAGACACTGGGGTTTTGCTTACCCACTAGTTACATCCTATTTGTTGCGACAGCTGGGGAGTTAAACTTATACTGTGCTGTATACTGTACATCACACTCATTTTAGGAAGAATTACGTTCACGGGACGAGCAGCCAAGTGCTCCTTTACTTCTAAAACACTTCAGTTTCCAACCGGTGTTCTCACATTCAGGATTCCAGCGAGCGCTGACTGACTGACCAGTGACGTCCATTACTGGCCGGTTACTGACTTTAATTGGCCCATAAAAAGTCATTGGTCTGCTTTTGGTTGAGTCTGGTCTGCCTTGATTTAGCGTCTGAATTTATGACTTGTTCTGGTTTGTGTTCAGTTTGCTGTCCTGTGTGTATATATATATATAGTATACTAGTGCTGCACAATACGACAGTGTCAATGTAATGTTTGTATTATTGTAATTACGACATAAGATTTTTTATTTAATAATTACAAGGTGATTGTACTTAATTTTACAATTTAATTCTTATTTATTTTCTCCTATACATATCCCTCAAACATTCCGGACCGTCAAGCCATTTCTGCCTGATTTGGCCATTAAAGGAGTTCCTGGGAGGCCAGCGTTTCAGACGTGATCAGAGGAAACTGAGCACTGGTTAAACCCTGGATAAGTGCATGAGTGTAGCTGGGGATTATATAGAAATAAAAGGAATGTTTTTACTCTTATAACTGTGTTCTGCTGCTCTGCACAATAAAAAAAAAGTCTCCCTACTGTATGTTGAAGCGTTTGCGTAAACGTCGAAAATCGCAAGTTCGAATCTCACAGCTCATACTCGCTGTCACCTGTCAGTTACAGTGACATTAGCCAATCATGCGGTCATGTATGAGCAAGAGGACAAATTAGGGTTTTCCTCTAATTGTCCTGAGCAGCAGTTTGAAAAGACACAGGTGTGTGTGTGTGTGTTGGCGTATGAATCCCAGAAGAAGCACGTCTTGTGCATTTTGCCTACAGTTGTACAGTATGATGGGGAAGATTGTAAATACCAAAGGCCTTTTTTTGGTCTTTGTGTTCAGTGCAATAAAAATAACGTCCCTTCGAGACGTCGTTCTTGATCCTTGATGATTTTTCTGGATTTGACTGGGAGGAGGGAAAAGTCACGCTCTTGTGACCTCTTTAGTTTGAGGATCCTGCTTATCATTAAGTGCCTGTTGAGCTGTGAGCCCTTTAAACCTGAGTGCCACTAGCTGCTACTGGTGTGAGCATGTGCGTGTGTGTGTGTGTGTGTGTGTGTGTGAGTTGTATTTCCCCTTGAATTGTTCGAGTAACTTAGGAGCACTTACAGCATCGGATCGGGACGTGGTTGTGGTTTGGCTGTTGTCCTATGTGTTTGTCTAGACGACCGGCTCAGACTGACGAGCCTTTATGCTTAGGATGGCACTTGAAAAACGTTTCTTACAGGAGAAAAGCCCAGGGGGGGATGAACAGCAGGCAGGCAGGCACTGAAAGTGTGTGAGGTGTGTGTGTGTGTGTGTGTGTGTTGCAGCAATGTACCGCATTCCACAGGGCTTACATTCCGACGCCTGCAGAAAACGGCCCCGACAAGTTCAAGTGTCACATTTAGGATGGTTTCTTGTGTTTCAGCCTACGGCGTCGAGCTGGAGACGGCCTCGGATTATAGCGTTCGTGTGTGTGTGTGTGTCGGTGTGGCTTTTAGTCTGGCAAAACTTGAATCCACTTTTTAAGTGTGTTTAAGAGGTACACCATCCAAAGATACTTATGACTCTTGTATTGTCTGGGACACGTTGGGTTAAAGGTCGTGTCTGGGTCACAGCCTGAAGGTGGAGTAGTAACCTTGGCACTTTTTACTGTGTGTGTGTGTGTATGGGAACTACAGTACTAACCACAGTTCCCACTAAATGTGTTATATTGGAGAAAAACACTCTCCACCTTGAGTGGGATTGTGTTTCATTTCATCATGCCGTTGTGGAACATTTCAGGCAAATCTTCCATTTCTTTTTCCCTCTCTCTCTACTGTATCTCCCTCACTTTTTTTAGTATTAGTAGTAAAAGTATGTGTGTGTGTGTGTGTGCGATGTTCTTATATAGCTGTCAATATTTCCAATGAGACGCAGTTTGGACATAAAGCAGACGTCTTAAATGGCTTTGAAAAAAACGAAGAGAGGAAGTCTTGAGAAGTGGCACATCTGGAGTGCTTCAGTGAATTTTTCCTGCAACATCTGGAGAAAGTCCCTGGAATTTTTACGGGTTTTGATTTAGCCCCCGTTTTCTTCCTTTCTTTCCCCCGTGCAGTCTGCGCCCGGCGTCTTTAAAGCACGCCGTCGTGTAAATAAAAGTACGACTCCCATTACGACGCAGGTCGAGTCTGTCCACGTTTTTATTATGGCCTAAATTGGGCCCATGCGACCAGACCCCCCTCCCCCCATCCCCCTCACCCCTAATGAACTGAGCCGAGAGAGAGAGAGAGAGAGAGAGACAGAACATGGCAAAACCCCCAAAAAACCCCTGCTACAATACGCCTCCTGCTCTGTTGAAGCACTCTAATCCTGATAGAAATCGCACGCGTTTAGTGAAAAGTTCAATTTAATCCCAAACCACGGCCCGTGATCCCGGGTTAATTCTCCGTGACGGATGCGATCAGGAAATATTCTATTAGTGACATGAGCAGGGGTTCAGTAAGATCGGTCTGGTCTCATCACCTGAAATGTTCAGAAGCAGAAGCGCTGCATGAGGCTGATGTGTTAACGTTCGTAGTGTGGTTTTAGCAGCTTTCGTGTATGTGTGCGAGTGTGTGTGTGTGCGAGTGTGTGTTGTGGTGGGACTGTGATCATAATCCTGGCACCGTGAATGATTTAATGAAACTCTTATGGCACTAGGGTTGAATTCCCAAGTACGCTTATTTTGACACTGATGATTTGCGGGTTTGTGTTAATACGTTAATACGGAATCGTTTCCATAGCAACCGCTTCAAGTTAGAGACAAAGGAAAGGCTGGTGATGGAAAGGAGTGTTTATAGCTAATGTAACATAAATACTAGTGACAGACTTGGTTTGAGGATGTTCCATAATGTTAACTGTAACTATGAACGGTGTTCGAGTCAAAGCGGGACTTTTGGTGATGTTACTCGCGAATGGTGGCGTAAAAGTGATTGACATTTACTGAAGCACAGTATAGTGATGAGACATCTGAACGTTTTAAAGAAGGTCTGTGAATGATGATCCCGGCCGAGGTGGCTCGGAACCCACGGCAGTCGTTCCCGTGAACATTCAGCGAGTGGATCACCAATCATTCACCAACACCACTTGCACATGACAGGGACTCTGCTGGGAGTCATTTCTACATGTTTGATAGGTTCTTGGAGTTCCTGGGAGGCCGGCGTTTCAGACGTGAAGCAGGCAGTCTGGTCATAAAGGAAGCTTTTAAGAACTGTGCTTAATTTACAGTATATACCAAAGTCATATTTGTTTATTAGTCATTATACGGTATAATTCCTGATCGTAGTCAATCAAACTGCTGGAAACAACACAAACAAACATCTGTTCTCTTAATCTCGACGTAAAGAATAAAGAAGCAGATCTTGCTCGTATTCGTCCCTCTCTCTCTCTCTCTCTCTCTCTCTTTAGCAGTCCCTGTCTCTTAGCTGATTAAGCGATTTCCTTAAATAAACGTCTGCCAGGGTTTTATCTCCATGTCTCTGCCTCTCTCTCCTGTGTCAGTCTCTCTCTCCCTCCCTCTCTCTCTCTCCCACATGCAGGTGGTTGAGCGTGTCCCCCTCTGTCTGCACACTGAGCTATTTTCTCTGTGTTGCTGTGCAGATGGCCTACATCTTTCTGCCTGGCTGCACCTGTAACAGCGGACAGAGAGAGAGAGAGCGATGTGCACATCATTACTGTGTGCATGTGTGTGTGTGTGTGTGTGTGTGTGTGTGTGTGTGTGTGTGTGGATGGATTGCCTCTCCTCATTCCTGCATTATTCACTCCACTACCTCAGCATCCCGTCCTCACGCGGGGAGTTTATCCGGCTATTTTGCAAACCAGGATCGTCTCTAAAAGTCTGATGTTGTGTTAAAAAAACATTGAACAAAACTATGAGATAAAATTCTGAAGAAAGTAACTTGTAACATAAAGAAATTAAATTTTTTTGCAACAATTAAATGAAAAATATATGAAACTTTGCAATAAATGTTTAAAGCATTTATTGGATTGTTGCTGCTTCAGGTTGGCACAGGTTTTATGTCAGATCTCCTTCCTGATGCAACACTTATTATATTTATTTTTACATTTTCTTGGGTCTCACTTTTTTTTCCCCCCCCTTTTTTTTTAAAGTGGAAAAAAGCAAATTTCCAGATGTTTCCTGCAGACTTTGAGCTAAATTAGTAAAGCAAACAGATGCAATAAATTAATTAGAAAGGGGGTCTGGTCGGAGGACGTGGTAATAACTCTCAGCCGAGTTCCTGTAACGTGCAATTGGTGTATGTACAGTTCACAGTCGTCAGACAGATGTTTTAAACCTTTTGCACCGTACACTTGTTTTAGAGTCTCATCACTTTGCTTGAAGTCGTTACGCCTTCACTTGGCAGAAATGACCTTACAAGTCCCGGTTTGACTCGAACACGCCAGGTTTTTTTTTTGTTTGTTTGGGGATTTATAAATGTGGGCTTGAAGTGTGACCTTGCATTCGGCTGTCAGCTTCTTCTCTTCGCTTGTGATCTGAATCAGTGTTGCTGCGTCCAGGCCGAGTCTGTAAACTGTAGTGACGTTCTGTCCGTTTCGATTAGTATTTCTTAGTCACTTTAAGGCTGATTTGTAATTTATTTATATATTTATTAATTAACTTTTTTTTTTTTTTTTTTTTTAACTTGCTTTATTTCCTGATTTAACAGGAATGATTAAAATAACCACCAATCTTAAGAAATCATAATTTCTTTTATTTAAACGCGTTTTCCGTTCCCGTGTTGAGCCGTTGCTCCGCATTAAACATCCATCTGTAGTCACGACCACGACGTTTCCCCCAGAGCGCATTGACATTTTCCTTCTTTTCCTACATCTTGCCCTTGTTTTGTTAGCATTAAGCACAGACTACTGCATCATTTATTACAGATTTAATTCCTTAACCAAATACATAACACGCTGCTGCGTTTGGCTTTGATTCAGCTTCCATTTTATTTCCAAGCTCCCGCCTTTGTTTTTGATTTTTTTTTGCTTTCGAAATACAGTGTTGCTTTTGTGTGGTACAGCTGTGTCCCAAATAGCTGCAAGTCTCTATCTATCGTCTCTTATTCGCTCTGTACGGAGCACATCATCGACTGGTCAGAGATAAAGCTGTAGTCAACATTTGTTTTGTAAATGACCACATGGTGCGGCGGCGTAATCTCTCCTGCACCGCCCGGTCATGTGACTTGACCTAGATTTCCTTCTTCTTCTTTTTTTTTTTTTTTTTTTAAATAATCTCTCCCTCTTTTCAAATTCTTTCCTTTTTTAAAAGAAAAAAATCCATTTATCTCACAGTCTGGCTATTCTGTCTGTACGATTTATGCAGGATGTGTCTGAATGAAGTCTGAATTTAGCTCTTAGAGGGAACGTGTGCACACGATGGGACTTGCAGAAGGGACAGGATTGTTTCAGGAGAGCATCTATGGTGAGAGCGCTGCGTGCTTACCAGTGGACCACTAGGGGCTCGAGGCTAGTAAATGTGTGTACATACAGTAACAACAAGCAACGCATGCAATACCGATCAGCAGCAATTTACTCATTTATCATTTTATCTAAACTATATAATAGACAATAACCAGCTTAACATCGAAGGTGTGTTCATTTTTCAACGTTTGAGCGTTAAGGGCCAACTGAAGGCCATGGGGTTTGAACCCGGGACTTTCCGAACCATAGTCCAGTGCCGTAACCAGCGAGGTACCCCGTAGTGCAATGCCTGAATGAAACAGATCGTTAACATCACAACGCTAAGTGATACATTATAGGAGATACACTTGTTGTGTGTGGGAAGCTGTTGGATATGTCTCGATCTTCGATCAGAATTCTAAACCCTAATAGAAACTTAAGTGATCAAGGATGCTGTTCGAATGGATGTTAAGGTTCAAATATTTTTCCAGGTTGTATTCGCGGTGTTGTCTTTGGGTCCACGTTATCTCGACGTCATTTTAGCAAACTTTGACGATGAACTTCATTGGAACATCGGTACAATGTTACAAGGGTTCCGGCAGTGTTGAATTCTCATCTATTAACAGTTTATCAGAATGTTTCTCATACTAACATACATAAATAAATAAATAATTAACATTATAATAATCTAACAATAATAATTAAATAAATAACAAAGTTGCATTCCTGCTCTAGGAACATTTGCAAACATTGCAATTAAAAATCCCTTAACATGTCTATACTGTACGTTCTGCTGAAACGCTATTGTTAGCCAGCTTGTGCTGTGTTTGTTCAAGTCCTGATGTTTTTGAAACATACTGTACATGAAAAAAGTTAATTCCTTTTATCGCTTACTCGACGGAAATTGAACATTTGTTTACAGGGTTGGAATTTTTTTTTATTATATAATAACATAAGATTTTATAAATAATAATAATAATAATAATAATAACAGTTTCAAGGATGCATGTTCTCCCCGTGCTTGGTGGGTTTCCTCCGGGTACTCCGGTTTCCTCCCACAGTCCAAAGACATGCAGGTTAGGTGGTGTTCCCAAATTGACCGTAGTGTGTGAATGTGCGTATGAGTGTGTGCCCTGCGATGGATTGGCACCCTGTCCAGGGTGTACGCCGCCTTGTGCCCTAAGCCGCCTGGGATAGGCTCCAGGCCCCCCGCGACCCTGAATAGAAGGATAAAGGCGGTATCGAAGATGAATGAATAACAGTTTTACTTGAAACAGCTATCAGTTACGCAGTCCTGACACTGGAGACTCCTTTCATAAAGATCGCCTCAAAATATTTTATATATAATATACTCTATATTTACTTCTATAAGGCCACTTTGTGACAATGACCAGTGTTAAAATCACTGTATAAATAAAATTCAATTAAATTCAATGGAACGTCACAACTTAATTTTTTTTTCCTTTTATTAATTTTTTGGGGGGAGAAGATTACTCATCAATCAGCACTTTTTAACTGATATCCGTATATTTATTTCCTCTAAACCGGTCCTAAGCCTGCATCTACAGTAGGTTCACAATGCTGGCTCGGATTCTTCAGGAGAATTAGTACTTTTGTGGCTTTAATGAATTACACCTGGATTGTTTGCATTGTTCGTGTCGCCTTGACAACCAGCTTTGGTATTCATCGTAAGCGCAAAAAAATGGGCGAGTCCCAGTGAATAAATCTCCATTGGTTTAAAAATGATCCTGGTTTGTGCATCGAGGCAGGCGGTTTCGCTTTCAGTACGAGAAGAGACCACATAGACACGCGTACTGTAGGTTTCCTCAGCGTCTGTGGGTTTGGTCTCGTACGAAGCGCTTGTCTAGAACATCAACAGGAAAAAGCAAACCAGAAACCTTCAGTTAAAGCTTTAGAGCTACTGCACTGAGATTCACACGGAAATTTCAGAAATTCTGAATAATGCAAAGTACACAGCATCTTAAAACTAATGAGTCTTTAGTCCTGCCTTTTTCTCTTTAAAAAAAAATTTTAAAATCAGTTCCATAATTCTTCCATAATTCTTCTCGTGTTCACACATTTCCCATCCAGTACATTTTCCTCCCACAGTTGTACAGCAATACATCAAATTTCCAACCGCTTGTTTTAGAGTCAAGGTCGCATCCTTTACGCAAACTTCGCCTAATTTCCCCATTTTTCCTGTAACGTCCATTTTTTATTTTTTTTGTCTCCTCTGATATTGAATATAGACCTGCTGTAGTGGAGGATCTGAGTCTTGGAAATGTGTTTCAGGGATGTTAAGAGGTTTTTTTTTATTTTTTTATGTTTCGTTTCCTATCCAGACTGCACAGTGTCTGAAATCCAGAACGTCACTGATTACAAGTTTCAGATGTGCCTTTATTCATGGAGTGTCTGTCTGCTGTTGATTATGCACATGTGGTTCTCGGAGGGAAAAAAAAAAAGTGGTCTGCAAAGGAAAAGCACAGATTCTGTCGGGTTTCTGGACGAGTGCTTTCTATTTATTTATTTTTGTATTTTTTTTTTATGCTTGTCCTGTTACAGTAAGTTCACTCATTGTGGAAAAACTTATCTGATACTGAAGACTCATTCCAAAAATTTTAAATGAACATCATGTTACAGAAAAATGTCTATTACTCATATATTTGTTTAGTCACCATAGAAACGCTGATGTATTAAGGACGAATGAGAGCATGAAATATAGGTATATTACACTCAGTTACATAAACCTCAGAATATATTATAAAAAATAAATGTCTCTTAATGTCATTTTTTCATGGTAATAAATTGTAATTAATCTAAGAGAAAAAAATAATCCACAAAATAATGCTGCTGTAGTGAGTAGTGCACTGTAACATAATTAACTTTTTTTTTTTTACAATGAGGGTCGTTCAAGTCAAACCGGGACTTGTCATGAAACTTGATTGACTTTCGCAGAAGACACAAAAGTCCTTAAAATCCCGGGAACTGTACATATAATCATTCACAAACACCACTTGCACATTACAGGAACTCAGCTGGGAGTTATTGCCAGACCCTGACCTTGCTCCAAGCCATTTTCACATGTTTGGGCCATTAGAGGAGTTCCTGGGAGGCCAGCGTTTCAGATGTGAACCATGATTTCCAAGCACACTGAGATGAAATTCTGGGATAAGTGAATTAGTGTAGCAGGGGATGATACAGAATAGAGAAATAAATGACGTTTTTAACTATCAGAAATGTGGCGGTGTTATTCTGCGCAATCAAAAGTCCCGGTTTGACTCGAACGCCCCTCGTGAGAGTTATTAGATGAAAAGTTTCAGAAGTGCATGCTTTAATGAGGCAGTTAAAAATGAGAACTTCCTTTAGTTGCATGGATATTATGAAAATTCAGTTTTGTTTGAATCATTTGGTTTAGGATTAGGCAATAAGCTCAGAGAGAGAGAGAGAGAGAGAGAGAGATTTTATGCATTAGCACTGCTATATCAAATAATCCAAACACAGCTCTACAAGTGAGTGTGTTTTATTTACACTCTTGCGCCTCATTAGGAAAAGGGATGCGCCTGCTGGTTGCTTGGCAGGGCAGAGGTGTGCAGCAGTGATGAATGGAGGCGAAGGTATTAAGCTAATGGGGACAGGAGGGAGATATGATGATGCTAATGAGTGCGTCTGAGCTGCACAGTCTGCCGCACCACCATGGGAATCTGGGTCAGATACTGAGGAGGAGGACATTGTTCACTGACGAGAGAAGAAGCACATGCAACAGATCTCTGTTTATGAGTGTGTGTGTGTGTGTGTGTGTGTTTCTTACATGGCAATGTGGTGGGTCGTGATGATAAGATACACTCGTTCCATCGCATCCTGCTGCGTTTGTGTGTTTGTAGTTGGAGATGGGCTAATGGTGATAGTGCGGAAGAGGAGGGAGCAATAAGATGAGGTCATTTCAGAAGCCAACAGGAAGTAGTGTACGGCTACAGAGTACTTAACACTTCCACCTACGATTCAGGAATACAGAAATATATAATATTGAATCTTGGTTACCCTAGAAAGATAAAAGGCGACCCTCATGCAAGATTATTTTTCAATAACAGGATCTCAAAGTGCTTTGATCTTCTTTAAGCTATGTCAAAAAATTTTAAGTTAGAACTTTTCCTGTTACAAAAGTTCTGGCACTGGAGACTCCTTCCATTTTAACCATATTTCTATTGTATATGGTGTGTCTACTGTACGGATCCCAGAATAAGTTGTTACAATAGAACCCATAACATACATATTCATATTATGATAATTGTAATAGTTAAGTGTAAACCTGAGATATGACTTACAGCCAGAACTTTTCCCAGAAACGTGAATGAGATTTCGAGTTCGATTCCCGGGTGATGTTGTAACCTCTAGCGTTCGGAGGTCTAGAGAGAGCTGATTGGCTGAGCTCTCTCAGAGGGGAGGGATGAGAAGTACTTGGTTCTCCCACATTAATCAGCCAATCAGGGGCGTCTGTGAGCTCACGCAAGCGGAAGGAACGGATAGCGCTGTCCTCCGAGTGTGTTACGCCGCCCGGGAAGGAATTGGATACGACAAAATTAGGGAGAAAAATCGGAGGAACATAAAAAAAGAGATCAAATGATGTACGTTAATATTGGAGGTTTACGACACGAAGCATCTTATGATCAGAAGGGATGGGAGCCACCGGGGATCACCCGATACGATATTATCACGATACCTCAGTGGCAATTTGCTTTGTATTGCGATTATTTTAGTATCACGATTTTATGAATATCCCGATTTTAATATTATTATTATTATTATTTTGTTTCAATTCTAAACAAACATAATACCTAACAAACAAGATGCCGTGCTCCCCGCCAATGTGTGAATACTTTAGAGTGCACCACCTATAGGATTATAAAGGAACTGCAACATATTACAACCTCTTGTGAAAACTCATATAAATAAAAAAAGATATTTGAAAAAATTTATTTTGGAGTCAGTGTGGCAGTACATAATTCGCTACACAAAAGAATCATGATATGAAACGATTTGGTACCCCATGTCCTATGTTCTAGTGACAGATGGAACCATGAAAATGAGAAGACTGAGCGATGTTAAATCTCCAGCTGCATCAAAGGATTCTTTTGCTTTCCTGCATATATTCAATCAGTCGGTGAGGCCTATCAGACAAATCTGATTTCTTCACTTGCCTGAGGATCTTTCTGAATCCCAGAGCAGAATGAGAGAAGCCCTTGTTTTCTCCATGAGCCCCGGAGCGATGTCTGACTCGCACAGGGCCTTTTTTTTCTTCTTCTAAAAATCTGCCTTTTAACCTCGTTACTGCTGACTTCTGTTTCCTTCCTGGCCCCTCCCTCCTCTGTGAGTGTCTGAGTCTGGGCCATATTTAAAGTTTAAAAAAAAAAAAAAAAAAGGCACGAATGCCCAGGTCTGCACAGACAGACCTCCGTGAGCGGCTGATGTGTCTAATCGAGCTCATATACGAGGCACGGCTTTGACAGATGTATTATTATCCCAGTCTGGACATGTTCTGAAGGTCTCCCTGTAGCATAAGGACGGGAAATACAAGACAGAAGACACAGCAGCTCCACATCTCTCAGCTGCCAGTCAGGGTGATGTATGGCTGTAAGTGCCTGGCAGGCAGTAAACACACTGGCAGGGCATTAATATTTAAGGAGTGTGTGCATTCCTTCGCACATAAAGCAACGCTGGCTCTGTGTTTTATTAATTAATACTTAGAAGAAATAGAGCCTCTAATTGCTGCATCTGATTGGAGTAACCTCGAGCAGCATTCACTATTATGCCAAGGTGCATCATTCAGCTTTAAAGCTTGACTTTTAACCATTTAAAAAGTTTTTTTTTATTTATTTCTCTGAAATGAGTAACAGGGTTGTGTCTTTAGCATAGAATAAAAACATATTGACAAGCATCCATCATATAAAAGTCGGTATCACGGTAATCATTTAAAATTCATTAAATAGAAAAAATAATGAGAGAATTTAATTTTCTTCTTTTGATGATCTTCTGAAAATTCCCTGTTGAACATGTGACTTTATGTGTAGAAGTGGTGGGGGGGGTGTATATATATACAGTGTATATATATATATATATATATATATATATATATCAAATTAAACTTCTACAGGAATATTATTTATATATATTAGGGCTGCACGATATCGAAAAAATATCGTTATCGCGATAATTATACCTGCTTATATCATTATATATATATATATATATATATATATATATATATATATATATATCTTTATACTTCATTCTGTCGCGAACTAACCCCGGATGATCAGAAGACTTAGCGATTAGCCGTTAGCGCTTTGTAGCGTGGACGGTAAACCCAAACGCGGAAGCAAGCGAGTAGGCAGGATAACCACGCGAATTAGTTTAAGGACTCTCACAGAAGGGGAGCAAGGGAAAAACACACATTTAACCCGCGTCCTATAAACACACACTCGAATCAGAAAGTAAACAATCTGAACCGACATGCGTGAACTCATGCATTACTAATGCATTACTTCCGGGTCCTAGTGCCGGTCGCAGAACGAGTGTGTGTGTGTGTGACAAATAGTACTTTTTAAAAAAAAAATTTTTTATAATATTTATTTTTATTTAAAAAAACCAGGCAAGCCAAAGAGAATATTTAGTTTAAAAGATGCTCTTGTTTTAAGACACTATTGATGAGTGTTTGGTTACACGTAAATAAAAAGTCATGTTTGAAAGTAATTCATATTGTGTTGGCAGGTTTATAGTAACAGCAAACCAGAAGTCAGAATATCTGCTGAGGGGTTTAAGTCATTCATAGTGTTTTGAAGTCTAAATATTTGCAACTTCCTTGACATATAGTTTCTTTTTAGCCTGAATTAGATTTAATTACATCAGACGAATATCTATTACCTGTTTATTTTAGTATGATCATTACATATAAATAAATAATAAAATAAATATGCAATAATAATAATAATAATAAATGCATTTCTCTAGGGAAATGTTATATCGCAAGAAATATCGTTATCGCAATATTCAACAACAATATCGCATATCGCATATTTTCCTAATATCGTGCAGCCCTAGTGTGTATATATATATATATATATATATATATATATATATATACACTACCGTTCAAAAGTTTGGGGTCACTTGCAAATTTCTTTGCTTTTATTTAGTGATTTATTTTCTACATTCTACAACAATACTGGGGATTTCAAAACTATAAAATAACACATATGGAATTAGGTAATTATGTAACAACAAGAAAAACACCAGCTAGTTATTTTAAGACACAGAGGTCGGCCTTTCTGTAATAGTTCTTGCAAGAACAGTATTGTCAAGTGCATTTGCAAAATCCGTCAAGCACCATAATGAAACTGTCTCTCATGAAGGCCGTCCCAGGAGGACGAGACCAAAACCTACCTCTGCTGCAGACGAGAAGTTCATTTAGAGTTATCAGCCTGAAAAATGACCAATTAACAGCCGCTCAGATTAGAGGCGTTATGAAGTCTTTACAGAGCAGAAGTAGCAGAAACATCTCAATATCAACTGTTCAAAGGAGATTCATGCATTTTTTGGACGCCTTCAGCAAAACTTTACAATGTAGAAAGAAATAAACATCAGGAACCATCATGGAGTTAGAAAGTGATCTAAAACTTTTGAACGGTAGTGTATATATATTGAAATGCTGCTTTCTGACCGGCAGTCGTGGAATCACTCAACTAGAGATGAAAATAATGACGCGTCGCGAATGACGCCTTTTTATTTTGACAAACAGTAGAGTAAACAAAATGCCACGCCTGGGCAACTGGTAGTTCTCTCGCCGCGTGTGATATAGAAAGTGAGCGGTAAATAAAACGACTCATGCTGGCAACCACAAGCATGGCCGTTAGCAGCACAGCCCACTCACACCCATGCACTGAAACATACATGCACTTCAGAGCTCTCTCTCTCTGGATTTTCTTTTAAACTTGCATGAGGTCTGCTTTTTAACAATTTCATCATATACAGTATATATATATATATATATATACAGTGGTGTGAAAAACTATTTGCCCCCTTCCTGATTTCTTATTCTTTTGCATGTTTGTCACACTTAAATGTTTCTGCTCATCAAAAACCGTTAACTATTAGTCAAAGAGAACATAATTGAACACAAAATGCAGTTTTTAAATGAAGGTTTACGTTATTAAGGGAGAAAAAAAACTCCAAATCTACATGGCCCTGTGTGAAAAAGTGATTGCCCCCCTTGTTAAAAAATAACTTAACTGTGGTTTATCACACCTGAGTTCAATTTCTGTAGTCACCCCCAGGCCTGATTACTGCCACACCTGTTTCAATCAAGAAATCACTTAAATAGGAGCTACCTGACACAGAGAAGTAGACCAAAAGCACCTCAAAAGCTAGACATCATGCCAAGATCCAAAGAAATTCAGGAACAAATGAGAACAAAAGTAATTGAGATCTTTCAGTCTGGTAAAGGTTATAAAGCCATTTCTAAAGCTTTGGGACTCCAGCGAACCACAGTGAGAGCCATTATCCACAAATGGCAAAAACATGGAACAGTGGTGAACCTTCCCAGGAGTGGCCGGCCGACCAAAATTACCCCAAGAGCGCAGAGACAACTCATCCGAGAGGCCACAAAAGACCCCAGGACAACATCTGAAGAACTGCAGGCCTCACTTGCCTCAATTAAGGTCAGTGTTCACGACTCCACCATAAGAAAGAGACTGGGCAAAAACGGCCTGCATGGCAGATTTCCAAGGCGCAAACCACTTTTAAGCAAAAAGAACATTAAGGCTCGTCTCAATTTTGCTAAAAAACATCTCAATGATTGCCAAGACTTTTGGGAAAATACCTTGTGGACCGACGAGACAAAAGTTGAACTTTTTGGAAGGTGCGTGTCCCGTTACATCTGGCGTAAACGTAACACAGCATTTCAGAAAAAGAACATCATACCAACAGTAAAATATGGTGGTGGTAGTGTGATGGTCTGGGGTTGTTTTGCTGCTTCAGGACCTGGAAGGCTTGCTGTGATAGATGGAACCATGAATTCTACTGTCTACCAAAAAATCCTGAAGGAGAATGTCCGGCCATCTGTTCGTCAACTCAAGCTGAAGCGATCTTGGGTGCTGCAGCAGGACAATGACCCAAAACACACCAGCAAATCCACCTCTGAATGGCTGAAGAAAAACAAAATGAAGACTTTGGAGTGGCCTAGTCAAAGTCCTGACCTGAATCCAATTGAAATGTTGTGGCATGACCTTAAAAAGGCGGTTCATGCTAGAAAACCCTCAAATAAAGCTGAATTACAACAATTCTGCAAAGATGAATGGGCCAAAATTCCTCCAGAGCGCTGTAAAAGACTCGTTGCAAGTTATCGCAAACGCTTGATTGCAGTTATTGCTGCTAAGGGTGGCCCAACCAGTTATTAGGTTCAGGGGGCAATTACTTTTTCACACAGGGCCATGTAGTTTTGGATTTTTTTTTTCTCCCTAAATAATAAAACCCCCATTTAAAAACTGCATTTTGTGTTTACTTGTGTTATCTTTGACTAATAGTTTAATGTGTTTGATGATCAGAAACATTTTGTGTGACAAACATGCAAAAGAATAAGAAATCAGGAGGGGGGCAAATAGTTTTTCACACCACTGTATACTGTATTACGATCCCAGTCGAGGTGTCTCAAATCATTCACCTGCACATTGCACATTACAGGAACCCGGCTAGGAGTTATTGCCACATCTTCTATGTATATAGTCCTGTCTTCACACCAAACCAGTTCCACCTGTTTGGACCTTTAAAGGAGTTCCTGGGAGGCCAGGGTTTCAGATGTGAAGCAGGCAGTCAGATCGTGGCTCCGAGAAAAAATTATGGTATCCAAGAACTACAGCATTAGTGTAGAAATAAAGGGAGCTTTTACTCTCATAACCGTGTTCTGTTATTCTGCACGATCAAAAGTCCCGGTTTGACTTGAATGCCCTTTGTTTTGTTTTTTGCTTTGTTTTTTTTTAATAAAGCACACACATATCGAAGTTAAAAGTTCATTCGTGCCGGAAGACATGTCGTCACCTGTCTGTAGACGGGTTTACTGGGCTATCTCTGTCGCCTGTTGTAGCATGCAGGTGCTGATGTTAAACACAGCTGGATGGCAGCTCGCACCATGCGGCTCAGGTTTTAGTGTACAGAGGAAACTGAGACAGGAAGTAGTGCCAGCGCTTGTTGCTACCTCAGTGTTCTGCTACGTTTCGATATATTAACGTGTATAATGGCACCGGCGGGGGGGGGGGGGGGGGGGGGATGCTATTGATGTAGCAGAGATAATGGGTATGTCAGTTAGGGCGTTAATCTGAGCTGAGATTGAGCTGATTAACGAAACAGTTGGTTTTGCAAGTGTATTGTTGCGTTGTTGTATGAATGATATTCATTTTGCCTCGATTTATGCTTTACAGTAGAGCTTAATTACCATTGTTTAGGTATTTATTAAATGAGACTTTCTCTACCTGCTATTTATCTTGAAAATTTAGAAGACAGGCTAAGGTAAGGAAAATGTGTGCATTTTAAAAGTGTACCGTTATCGCAGACTTTACTCTCAAAAAGTAATCTGTTAATAAGTTATATATTCCGACTTTCTGAAAGAGTAGCTACTGTATTATGCAAAAAAAAATTTTGACATTCACATGGGTCTCCAGTTTGTGTGTCCTTTTTTGTATCTCATTTTTGTACAGTATGAGCCGGAGCTTAAATGAGCCAGCTAGATTTATCTTCGGCACTGGTGTGGCTCAGTGGTAGGTGATTCGCCTGCGATGCGGTCGACCCGGGTTCGATTTCCAGCCAGGGAATCACTATCAAATATATTAGCTTTATATTATAAAGGCGGCACGGTGGTGTGGTGGTTAGCACTGTCGCCTTGCACCTCCAGGGTCTGGGTTCGATTCCCCGGCCAGGCTCGATTCCCGTCTCTGTGTGCATGGAGTTTGCATGTTCTCCCCGTGCTTGGTGGGTTTCCTCCGGGTACTCCGGTTTCCTCCCACAGTCCAAAGATATGCAGGTTAGGCTAATTGACGTTCCCAAATTGACCATAGTGTGTGAATGAGTGTGTGTGTGTGCTCTGCGATGGATTGGCACGCTGTCCAGGGTGAACCCCGCCTCGTGCCCTGAGTCTCCTGGGATAGGCTCCAGGTCCCCGCGACCCTAAATACAGGATAAAGCGGTACAGAAGATGAATGAATGAATGTGACCTCATAAAAGAAGATCCCTCCCCCCGGCTTGCTGCTCATCTCTGCTGTTCTCTGGGGTGTGTGTCTCAGAAGAAATGTATTTACATAGACACGCAAGAAATGCACATTTGAATAAAGGGTAAAGGTAAAACAATAATATTGAGTAAGCTAACTTGTTAAAGAAATAGTAGCATATGGGACCTTTAATATGCATAGAGCTATCTTTGAAGCATATTGGATTGTGAAATTCATAGTTGAACCTAGTACAAGAAATATACAGGGTAATATGTGGCATTCTACAGGACATAATGGCTACAGTATACAGTTGAATGCTGTAATCCAAGGTGCACGGTGTGGGGTCTGTAAGTAAAGCAAGAACGGCCCTTTGTGATGTGTTTTGATTGGCTGGTTGAGAACACCTGTGGATCTCAGCAGTCGGTCATGATCAGGGTTGCATTTCAGCATGGCCTAATGTTCTACCCCCTCTCGCTAGCACTCTGATTAAAGATACAGTGAACGGGATAATCAAAAAGATCAAAGGATTAAAACATTTCCGTATAATTTCCCTTTCGCTACAGTTTGATCAAGGTTAGTCAGACCAAGCCCTTCATTTACTAAGCACACAAAAACTAATCTGTGTGCACAATAATTTGCATGCACAGTTAGTGGGCACGCAGCAAAAGCGTGATCGCGTAGACGAGAGAAGGAGGCAGCATTTCAATTAGGTTCCGCTTGCACGATATGTTTTCAAAAGCCGTAGTGAATTCTGATCCCAAAGTGAAACTTGACACAGATGCATTAATTACAATGTGAGAATTCGACTTTAATAAGAATAACAAACTGAACTGAACAAAAATGTATAAAATGCAGTATGCATAAACAAAAGCATGTAGATGTGAGTTTCTTTTGATAAAATTTGCATGTATACTGCACAGTATGTACGGTTTGCTTGCAAAATGAGATATATCCTTTTTTGGACAGTTTGAGAGAAACAACTTTCAAAAGAAGCAAAAAGCATTTTAAGATGTTAGAAATTACCCTGTCCAGCCCCCCCCAAAAAAAATCACACACTGTTTTATTTCATTAGATCACCTTTTGCTTTGATTACGTCCGTGCTATTATGTTTTGATAAGCTTATGCAATATTACAAAGTCCAGAGTCACTTTCATTTTTCTCCAAGATCTTGTATTGATGATCTTAAGGATTCTTAAAGGGGTTAAGGTCACGACTTTTTTTCATGTGTGAAAATGATGTCTCATGCTTCCTGAGCCACTCTTGGAATATGTCTTGGAATATGCCTGTGCATAGAAATAAATTGATGGGAAAAACCTGGTTGTTCAGTTCGTCAGCTCTCCTTATTTTTTGGACACACAACTTGCAGAACCGACCAGACAACCTGAACGGACCCCAGATCATAACACTGTCCTCATAGACTACCCGGTATCCCAGCTCTCTTCTTCGTCCCATCAGACCATGTGACCTCCACAGTCCTTTCTTTATGCAGCCTAGTAAACTGTAGCCTTCTTTTCTGATTAGCCTCACTGATAAGGTGTTTTTAAGGCTACACAGATGTTTAGTTCCAATCCCTTTCCCATGAGTTCTCTTTCAGTGTATTTTGTACATGTTTTCTCTGAGTCACCAGGGTGTTTAAAGGTGTTGTTTTTTTTTCTTGTTACAGTGTATCAGTGTGAATTTTGGGTGATGTCGCAAAACGCTACAAGTCCACTAGCCACAGTTTTGTCCCAGTAGATAACTATATCTGCAGTTGTGCTTGTGGGAATGTAATTATGCAATTTAATATCAATAATAGTGTTGGTTAAGATAAAAAAAAAAAGCCAACTCATGCTGTGTTTTTTGCAGTTTTGTTGAGTTTTGTCGCACACAAAAAATGTCCCTTTATTTAAGATCATGACAAAAATTTTTTTGCCATATTGAACGATAACGATATATATTTCGATATAAGCTGTTAATGCTGCCAGCTTTTAAAGAGAATCCCAACAATGACTGAAGCCACAAAAATTAAAGGGTTCATTAAATTACATTTTAAAGTATAGTTTATTAACAATAACAGAGGACAGATTTGACCTTAAAAATTAAGATACTATAGGCACATGCTCCGAATCTTTACAAGGCAAAGAGTTATATAAAGAAAAATACTTGTTTGTGATGATAAAAAGTATCTTTTGATGATATATTAATGTTTTGAGATTTTTCAACAATAATGAGAAACAACATTTAGAATAATTTAGAACAATTTCACTTTTACTATATAGTCGGGTACCTGCTAGGTGTTGTATAGTTCATATTTGCTTGGCCAGAATGGTTTAATCCACCAAAATAAAGTTTTATTGATAAACTGCGCAGCATTCGCCAGCGTGAACACTCCCGTTAGTAACGAGGCGAATAAGGAGCTAAACTTCAGCCGCAGAATGAGACGCCGCGCAATAAGAAGCCAAACGAATCGGAAGCTGCGAATAAGGAGCTAAACTTCAGCCTCGTGTGCTTAGGGGCATCATATCTCTCGCTAGAAAGTTAGAAACGGCCCTGGTTATATCCTTGCTGCTTTTGGACACCTTTCATAAGGTGTAATGGCCACGAAAGACGACACGATGGATATCTGCTTTGGTACAGCCCCACTGCTAGCGCTGCTAGTTGACGGAGTAGCATCGGCCCGCATTTTCATGCTCTGTGTGGTCGTGTGGGTGATGCGTTCATATAACGGAGTTCGTGCTACCTGTTTTGTCGACAATTTCAACATCTTTGGATAATAACTCGAGGTTAGACTCACTTTCGTCGCTGCTTCCACAAAATTTTTTTTTGTCGTCCTGGTGTCAAGTTTGCTTCGCAAAGTGCGGCAGGAAATTAGCTTTGACCTGCACGACACGCGCAAGCTGCACGCTGATTGGCTGTTGTCATATTGTTCTGCTGTGTGATTGGCTCTTAGATTAATCCATATCGAGCAAAAAATGTCTAGAGCTTTTCATCGTTTTTAAAATCAAATAAATCGCGATTCGATATGATATCGTTTATCGCCCCAGCCCTAATTCAAAGAAGAGTTTAGTTCACAGTATCGCCAGCCCCTTTATTCTCTTTATCTATTTCAGTTCCCTCTGTTTTTTTGATGACGGTGCATCATCATACAGTAGTTCACGGATACACTGTATAATGTATGATCAGGCATCAAACCACAAACAAACCACTCATACTGTACAGTACATCTGAGCTCCGTAAGGGTATAATAGAGGTCAGAAATCGGTATTGGAGAACTGGGTGTAAGGAACATAACCATGTGTGCCAACACATAAGCTTCCGCACACAAAGCAGTTGCGCATCTCCTTAGTGTTGAAGCTGTCAAACTAATTTCCTTTTGTAATTATTACTTTAGTAAATATTGAAGTGCATCATGTCTCAAATGCAGCAAAACCAGTGCTAGTGATAGTCCAAAGCTTGTAAAAGAGGAATAGATTGGGCGATGATTTGGTCAAAATGAGTTATATATACATATTCATATACATATACAGTATCATATATCATATACAGTATATATATATTACGATCCCAGTCGAGGTGTCTCAAATCATTCACCTGCACATTACAGGAACCCGACTAGGAGTTATTGCCACATCTTCTATACAGTCCTGTTTTCACTCCAAAGCAATTCCACCTGTTTGGACCTTTAAAGGAGTTCTTGGGAGGCCAGGGTTTCAGATGTGAAGCAGGCAGTCTGATCGTGGCTCCGAGAAAAATGTATGGTATCCAAGAACTAGTTTTGCTATCAAACTGTTCACATAACAAATATTTAATGTGAATAAAATTTAGCATAAGTTTGTGGTATCACAAGACAAGTTTTAAGAAAATATAACTGGTCTTGTTTTCACTCCGAAGAGGATAATCAGGTTTTTTCCTCTCCGATTTAAAGAACGATTTCTTTCAAGCTGCTTTATTTGCCCCTTGTTACATGAATTATTTCGCTTTTTTAGGTAGAAAAAAAAGCAATAAATCAGCATCAAGAATTATGATGTTTGTATATTTGTCATATACATAAACCTTTAGTATACCAGGCCGAGTCATTCATTCATTTTCTATACCGCTTAATCCTGTATTAGGGTCGCGGGGACCTGGAGCCTATCCCAGGAGACTTCGGGCACTAGGCGGGGTACACCCTGGACAGGGTGCCAATCCATCGCAGGACGCACACACACATACACACACTCACACACCCAATCACACACTACAGGCAATTTAGGAACGCCAATTAGCCTAACCTGCATATCTTTGGACTGTGGGAGGAAACCGGAGTACCCGGAGGAAACCCACCAAGCACGGGGAGAACATGCAAACTCCATGCACACAGAGACGGGAATCGAGCCTGGCCGGGGAATCGAACCCAGACCCTGGAGGTGCAAGGCGACAGTGCTAACCACTACACCACCGTGCCGCCTACGCCGAGTCATTCAAATAAAAATAAATGTAAAAGAACATAAAATATTTTGAGTGGGGATGTAGAGTGTCTGACTGTAGATGACTGTTCCCTGATAAAGTCTTTTTCATCATGCCGATTGGTAACATCCAACCAGAGAAAATACGCTCCAGTAGTGGATCAGAACCGAGAGCGTTAAATTCCCAGAGTCGGGCAAAGCTTACACCCAATAGGGTTTATTCAGGAGACTCAACAATGTCGGTACTGTCATCCGTGATGGGCTTTGATTAAGTCTTGGGAGAGGTCGAGGCTGTTCAGTGTAGAATAACTGTCAGCACTGTAATTGAATTTAATGAGACACTGCTCCCTCTGATTACTTCTTTAAGTGGAAAGCAAACATCTGAGGTTCGGGGAGAGCGCCAGAGCTGAATCCACTCACGGCTCATGAGGTGAAATAGCTGCAGCTCTGTAACTAAAGCGGGTCTGGAATATTGTACAGAGAGCGCGGGCGAGAGAGAGAGAGAGAGAGAGAGAGAGAGAGAGGATGTGCTGTGAAAGGATAATTGGTTCGTCAGTACTCCCTTTGACCACTCCATTAGAAAGAGACTTCATGTTGCACTCTCCGTTCATGAGATGGTAACAGACTGAAGGTTCCTTAATGATAAACAAGATGGTAATAATATGACTCATGCAGCTACACGGCCAGGGTTACCGCCTTAAAGTTTTAAGAATACAAAACTGTTAAACTGTCGAAAAAGCTACGTAGGTTAAACAAATATATCGTATATTATTGTTAATATATTATTATTATTAAAGGGGCCCTAAGCAAAGTTTACCATTTTCTAAGTTCAAATCAAGTTAGGACTTAGGACCCGTATTTGTCCCCTGGTTTTTGTCTTTTGTGAGACTTTTGTGTTGAATCTTGTTCCTGACTCCATTTCCCAGCACACACTACAATAGTCACATGGGTGTTGTGATGGTCACCTAAAGCTCATTAGGTTGATTAGCGTGTCTATATATGTGTGTGTGTGTACTGTATATAGTGCTTGTTTGAGTTTGTCTTGTGCCTGATTGGTTTGCTGCTCTGTTATGTTTTAAAATGTGTGCAATCCACTTAATTAGATCACAGTCTGCACTTGCATTCTGCTTCTAATCCTACATGACAGATTTGTTCTAACCTCTATTTAAAAAAAAAGTTAGCTTTTTTTAATAGTCGGCATTCCTTCAAGGTCATTTGACCTTTTTTTTTTGTCATTGAATGTAATAAGGAACCGTATCAGACTATATCTGAATTTCAATAGTGAAATATTTGTTCACGTTAAATTCTATTAATGTTACACTGCATGAAAATAAATATTCAGTGTTAATGATTTAAAAGAAAGCTACCCAAGCCATAAATATAATGAAATTCAGGAATTCCTCGACATACGAACGAGTTAAGCTTGTTCTTAAGTCCAATTTGTTCGTAAGTCCAACAAACATAGTCTAGGTACTAGGAGACTAACACAATTGGCTATAGACAATATAAAACTAGCGTGTTCCATGATCTTGTCCTTGCTCTTTATAATCGTGCTGATTGTTGAATGATTCTTCAAGAACAAACAACGTCTGCCATCTTTTAACCTCACTCCATTCTCTCAATTATTTTTCACCTGCATGTTCATATCTTTTTTTCTATTTAGTCATCTTTTTGTCATTTTCAGCTCTCTGTGACCTTTGCCTTTGGTGTTTTGTGGGCGTCACTGACCGTAAATCATGATCAACACAAATGTCCTCGGTAATCTATAAACGATTGCCGTTTATCAATACATATATACAAAGTACAAAGCGAAAAAGGTTTCTAATTTGGCAAGATTTTTTTTGGGTGATTTGTTTGGTGTATTGAAACTCTTATACACTACTTTACATGAGATTCATAAAAGCGACCCAAGTGGTACAGTATACTGTAATATCCATATAGATGTTTTCGTTGCATGGAATTAAATGACGAACAAATGAACGTTACATACTATTCAGTGCTCCGTCTTTTTCCTTCCTACCTGTTGTGCCATTTCCCATCATCCATCATTTCATTTATGCTGAATGCCACCATCATTTAGATCATGGAATTGAGCCATTCAAAAAAAAAGTTTGTCCTTAAGCGGTCGATGTCCCGTCGTGTTAGAATTAGCCAAAAGCATGGCTTAGCTCATGTGTTTATGTTTAGAGATCGAGTGTGTGACATTGACCACTTTTCTTTAGCGCAGTTCAGGAAATTGTCTGCGGTTTGACGAAGGACGTTTGCGATTCCGAGTGCAGAGACGGCTAACCTAGTCAGTTTTCCCTCACCAAAATGATATATGTGGAACATAGAATATAGGAATATAATATAATAATATAATAATATGCTTTACTTTTTGGAATCCTTCTGAGCTCATCACCTCCATTCCCGAGCTCATCTCCTCTACTGTATATTCCCTTGCCATCTCCATTCTGTTCTCCTTCACTTTCTTCTCCCAGGCCTTCTAGTCTTGACCACATCTTCAGCTTCCCAGATGGCTTATCGCGAGAAACTAATTCAATATCTCTGCGCCCGTTTTAAATGTCATTGCCTGAGCTCATCTGGAATGACATGATTTTCATGGTGGATGCGAAAGCACTTTATTGAGCAGGGACTCAAGCGAGGCTTCTCTCATAGTGTTTGCTCTGATCTTAAAGGTCTATACTTGGAAATGAAGAAGCCAATATATATATATATATATATATATATATATATATATATATATATATATATATATATATATATAAAATATCTCTGGTGATGCACTTAGAACTTAACTCGCATGCACTCATTCATCCTCTCCCTCATCTCTCAGTCACATACAGTGCAGCTTCAACTGGCAAGAAAAAAAACAACTACTTCAATGACCTAGAAATATTTCAGCCCTCATAGAGACAATCAAGCTCTATGAATATGCATGATTCTGAAAATTAGAAATACACTCACGTTGCATTTGCCACATGGCGACACAAATTGGATTTCTGCAATAGACTCTCCAATCGCATTTTCATTTAATCTGAACATGGGCGCCTCTAAGGTTCTCTGGATCATTATGGGTTCTTGTTATCTTAGAAAAAAAAGATGGATTCTTCTTATAGAAGGAACCTTGTTTCGGATGTACAGTAGCTTTTTTTTTTCAAGAGGAACCATTTCTTGGAACCTTTTACGACAAGAAAACATCTTCTACGGGCTTCTACATAGAACTTTTTAGGGTTCTCACAAATTAAACTAAAGAGCGCTTATGTATGTTATATCTAATTATTTACTGACTCCATCTGAGGGAGCATGTCCGGGGATACAGTGTTTTCTCTAAAAGAGAAACTAAAGAACTCTTTTCTAATATCATTTCCTTCTGAGGAACGTTTTACATAGAACCTTCAGAGTTTCTACAGTGGGTCAAACCGTCAAACCAAGAACACTAAATGAATGCATCTTTAAATTATTATTATTTTTTTTCTTTAAATGAATCTTCCTAAAAGAATGTTTGTTGGAATTCTCTTCCGGAGTCAAGGTCTTTGTTCTAAAGGACTTTATTAAAACTTTGTTTCCCTCGAGGGACAAACTGAAGAACGTATGATGTTTATTTCATTCATTCATCTTCTATACCGCTTTATCCTGTATTTAGGGTCGCGGGGACCTGGAGCCTATCCCAGGAGACTCAGGGCACGAGGCAGGGTACACCCTGGACAGTGTGTCAATCCATCGCAGAGCACACACACACACATTCACACACTATGGTCAATTTGGGAACGCCAATTAGCCTAATCTGCATGTCTTTGGACTGTGGGAGGAAACCGGAGTACCCGGAGGAAACCCCTGAATCGAACCCGGACCCTGGAGGTGCAACGCGACAGTGCTAACCACTACACCACCGTGCCGCCTGAAGTTTATTTGTTTAACAACTTTTTATCTAATCCGTTGTATGGTTTAAAACAAAAAATAACAAAAAAACTCCTTCTCCTTAAAAGGAGCAATAAATGTATCTATTCTTGTTCTCTCATTAATGGTATCCATGAGTCATATAAATGACATTAGTGTTCAGAATGACCTTCGACCTCCAAAATGCACAGCTTGGCATCCCTTCCTACCCCCCCCTACCCCCCCGGAGGCGTGCTTGTCTCATCTGGCATTTCACCAGCGTAGAGTCATGTGCCACCCACTTGTTGAGCCCTGGGAAGGGGCAGCGGATCGAGGCGAGCCTGGGGGTTTGTACAGCCTTGAGGGCTTTGGGTCATGTGGTACAGGATGGAGCTGAAAAATGTTAGGGGTCAAATGGGTCGCGCTGTGCCACTGAAAGGCAGAAGCAGAGGCAGGAGGAGTTATGGGGTCGGCGCTTTTCTTAACGGGCTGGTTCAGGGTTTAAAAGCCGAGTCATTGTGTGACTGGCGGGTCTGGTTGTTTGTTCAGCTCGAGGCTGAGGCTTTGGGCTTCTCTGAATGTCTCGGTAGTGCGACTAAATTGTATTTCGGAAAAATAAACAAATACGTTGTGTGATTACCTCTGCCATGAAGGAATGCTTGTAAAAGCTTGGAACTGGTATAAAAATCATTTCCAAAGATTCTGTAATCACATGTTTAAAGTGATGTTCATGTGGAACGTTGTTGGAAACGATTATTTTTAGCGGGAAAAACAAATGAACGGAGTCCAAATCAGCCTGATTCTGTTCTGATCATCTTCTGATTTCATATGTTCTGATTTTATATCCGATTCGACTGTCTGATTCTGGAATATTTTTTTATTTTATACATTTATTTATTTTTTTTATGACGCTAAATCTGTCCATGGATGTCATTCGATTCCGTCTGATTTTCTTCTGTAAACTTTCAGTCTGATTCTGTTATGTCTGTCTGATTCATGTACGTCTGAGACGTATAAATCCATTTGATTTTGTTCTGTTTTTTTTTTTTTTGATGAATATTTGAATCTCTAATTTTCTCTAATGGAGCTGTCTAATTCTGATCACCCCAGTCCATATAATTCTGCCCTGATCACTGTCTGACTTAATCTGATACTGTTATCAGACCATCCAATTCTGTTGAGACCGTTTGGTTTGTGTTATGAAGACGGTCTGATTCGGTCACGGCTGTGTGACGTGGGTATGAGACCATCTGACTTCGTACTGTTATGTTTTGAGGACTGGCAGAATTGTGTCTGATTTTCTTATGAGGACCATCTGAATCTGTCATAACCGTCTGATCCTATTAAAATGACCACCTGGCTCCATTAAAACTGTCTGACTCTGTTATGACTGTCTGATTCCGTCTGATTCTGTTAAGATGACCTCTGACTCTGTTATGACTGTCTGATTATGTTACATCTGACTATTGTTTTGACTGTCTGATTCCGTCTGATTCTGTCGAGACGACCCCCTGACCCTGTGTGATTCTGTCTGCTTCTTTTACGAGGGCCACGTGATTACGTTGAGACTGTCTGATTTTGGTTATGAGGACCATCTGATTTTGTTATTGACTGTCTAAATCTGTCTGATCGTGTTCTAAGGCCATCTGATACTGTTATGAGTGTCTGAGTCTGTTATGAAACGGTCTGATTGTGTTATAATGACTATCAGACGTTGTTACGCTCAGCATCTGTTTCTGTTTTGACAAGTGGCTTATTTTGTCATGACGATTGATCATGGTTTGATAATTGGCTTATCCTGTTATAATGACTTTCTGATTCCGTAATGACGGCCATCTGATTCTTATGATAATGAGGATCTGATTCCCGGATGAGGACTGTATCCTTTAATAATGACCATTGTTCATTCTGTATGACAGATGCAGTAAAATAACAGTCGTAGGTTATGTGTGAACTGGACACCTACTGTATATCCAGGACCTTTATTTGTTTTTGTTTTTTTAAAGTATGTCATTTTGACACTGTACGTGTTTGTTGTTCACGCAGGGTTCCTGAAACCCCAGTGCTCGCTGGCGCCGCCCCCTCAGAGAGGCCGCTCGGGGGAATCCTGCTCCTGTTTCAGCGGCATGTGTCCTCTCCATCAGCGCAGACTCTCCACAGGTACAGTAACACAGCCTCGTCACTCAGCAGCTGCCAGCGCACAAAGCCTGGCACTGTAGTCCGTCCGCCGCGCGGCACATTCAAGACGTCTTTGGTGCGTCTACGGTCGAGGGCACACACATGTACACACATCGCACCATTTTCACTTGGCTTTTATTCACACGGTTTGAACGGATCTTTAGAGCATGTTAGTAAATAATGTACAGGTGTTCACGTCTGAAACACTGGCCCCCCAGGAACTCCTTTAATTCCACAACTATGTGGAGCGAGGTCAGGACTGTACGGGTGATGTGGCAATACCTCCCAGCTGAGTTCCAGTAATGCGCAAGTGGTGTTGGTGAGTGATTGTGTGTACAGTTCACACAGACGGATGCGATTCGAGGAGTTCGATTGATTTTCAAGGATCAGGCGTTCCACCCGCTGAACGTTCACGTCATTCATGCGCACACGGCCTTCGTTAAAAAGGTTTAAATACTTTATTATGGCTAAGAGCCTCAGCACCGTACAGTACATGCTTGAAGTTGTCTGTAAACGTCACTTGGTTGTATGTTATTAATTGATTTCGTCTCTGAATTTTGGACAGCCATCTTGGGTGGCTAGAAAGGTGCCTATATGAATAAGATGAATTATTATTAGTATTATTATTACTATTATTCGTGTTATTATAAGACAAGTCACAAGACAAGACATCAGGTAAGTCCCACTTTGGCTTGAACGCCAGCTCAGTGGTTAACCGGTCTCAAGGGTTTAAGGGTTTAAATCTCACATCCGCTCTGTGTGTGTGTGTGTGTGTGTGTGTGTGCGAGTTTTCTCCATGTGGTTGATGGGTTTCCTCCAGGTTCTCCGGTTTCCTCCTACAGTCCAAAGTCATGCATTGTAACGCAGTGCTCCATGGGCTCTTCCGAAAATTACTCAAAGTGTTAATGACGGAGTAGACAAGCACTTGATTATAGGGCCGGTAGAAACCGAACTGGCGGCGAACTTTTGCTAAATATTTAAACTAACGTGCAATTTTCACTCATGCGGTTTCTGTCTCTGACATGCTTTTTCCTGTAAACGGGTTATACAGTCATTTGTGGCTTCACTAGGACTCAATCAGACACGTTAGTCTTGGGTTCGAACAATCAGTGTTAAAAAAACGAAAAGTTCCTCAAATATTTTTGAAGGTTTCTTCTGGTTTAAGAGTTTTTTTGTTTAAGGCATTTTCTCAAATACCTGCGCGGTGGACGTGTTTGAACAGCGTCTCCCAGGCACACGGGTTTCTTTGTGGAGCCGTCAGAGCGCCATGTGATTGATTAACTACATTTTTACTGTCATGAGCTGGAGTGGGGGGCGGTGTGTGTGTGTGTGTGTGTGTCTCCATTGCAGTTACAGTCAGTCTGCATGCTTTATTGAGCTCGCTGACAGAGCGGCGATCTGTGTGTGTGTGTGTGTGTGTGTGTGTGTGTTTTTATAGGTTCGTTTGAAGGCTTGTTTGACTTTGCTGAAATATTCAAACCCATTTACACTCCGGCGGTAACTCGGGTATCTCTGTTCAAAGTTGGCTGTTTATGCCCGGATTCCACGCAGCCCTTCGCCAAGCCGGCCAGCACTGCTGAAAATTAGTCCCGTCTTTTTATTATGGTCTCCGCATCGGCCACATAAAAGTCGAATGGAAAGGAAGCATGGTTTGGTGAGGGTTGTTTTGTCGTAAGCAGGTTTTAACCGTTGGCTGCAGAAAATCCGCGGGGAGCCTAGCTGGAGTCGCGCGTTTATAGAAGGAATAATGACAATGTTTCTAATTAGGAAACGTGTCGCTGTAAATCTTACGCTGAGCCCGGAGGAGGCCAGCCCAAGTGTGTGTGTGTGTGTGTGCAAGTAAGCGACTGATCCGTAGCTGATCCACCTGAACTTCTGCACTCACTGATGTGGCCGCACTTGAGATTCCGGCGGTTTTATATTGTTTTGGATTTCCGTAAAAGCAAATCCGTGCTGGAAAGAGAGCGTGAGAAACGCAGCATCCCCATGCTCCCGTCTCGGCACTCGTCTTTGTTTTTCATTTGCGTTAAAGGTTGGGTTTCGCATATGAAGTGTAAGGAAGAATTTTATTTATTTTTTCTTGCAAGTGTTGTATAAGGTGAGCGTATTAAAAAAAAAAAAAAAAAAATTTTTTTTTTAAAAAAGCAGCTCACAATGCCGGCCTTGTCCTGAAGATTTGGGCTTCTTCTCGGCACGCTGAGCGGAGGAATGGAAAAGATTATCCGCAGGAATGTCTGGGGTGCCCTCAAACCCAGAGCTCGACGCGAGCGGCCAATGGGAGAGCACGGGCGAGCAGCAGGCTAATTTTTTCCTGATGAACTCAGCCGCCTGCTCCATAATGGGTCCTGATTGCCAGCTCTGAACTCACATATGGACCATGTTTGGAGAGACTGAATTGTGGGACCAACTCAGTATTGGGCGGGGTAGAAGAAAAAAAAAAAGGGTTGCTGGCTCTGCCTTTGTTGTTTCATTAGAGCGGGTAATGGATGCACTCTGGCTCTTTCTGTCCATCCTTTTCCTCCAGGTGTACTTTTTAATAATCACACTTTATTGACTTCACTCTGGAAGGAGTTACACCCGACAAACCAACCTCTCGCCACTTCTACAACCAGCGTAATTGTCCTGCTTGTGCTTCAGGGGCCCCCGGTGCCTTGGAGTAAATGGTGGCTTCATAAATTCTGGCAATTAATTTGGCGCTTATTTATTGTCCCGAGTGGTTTTAGAGAGAGAGAGAGAGAGAGAGAGAGAGAGAGAGCCTGAATTAAGGCCATAAATTTGAATGCGGGAATGTGGCCGACACGAGCTGAGTGTATTTTTGCTCTTTGTTTAAAGACTTAAGCTGAACCATAGATCTTCAGTAAAAAAAAAAAAAATGAAAAAAAAGCGCCATGTGGTAAAACTCCAGCGAGCGATCCAAGCATGTGTTTGTAGACCTTGTGGTCAGGACGGGGGCGGAGATGCCGAAAACCGAGGGGGAGTCGCGGCAGCGGCCGTTGCCTCCGTATACATTCTGGATCGGGGTCTCGGGGAGGGCAGGGGTCAAGGGAAGCGAGCTTGTTAGCTCCGACATGTCCCACACTCCTCCGGTTTTAATTGGCTCTAGCCACCGTACACACACTCCCTCACAGCTTCCTGTTGGCCAGGCGCTCAGAGTCGATTACAGGGCCGGGCCCTCTCCTCCCTCTTGGATTCATCATCATCATCATCCCGTGCGGCGGCTATTTTAATACTTTTATTTATTTAAGCTGCTCTTCAAAGCCAAGACACTGAAAGGAAGGAGGCACTTGAGTAACCCTTTTTTTTCAGACTGGAGTATGCTTTGATTTGAATACTTCTTTCATTTCTGGGCCCAATAACAGTGTTTCATTTTAATTCATTTATACAGTAAGTCCCCTACATACCTACAGTACATCCGAGTTATGGACTTTCGAAGATACGAACATGCCATTGTGCAACGTTTGATCAGGTCTACATTGTCATGTGCATGCAGCGTGCATCCCAGGCTGTCCCGAAGCAACCGTAAAGGCAGCGGCGATGAAGCTGCTAACAAGCGCCAACACATATTCATTCTAAAGAGCAAGGACTAGATCATGGAACATATGAGTTTTATACAGTGTATAGCCGATTGTGTTGGTATTCCAGAACCTAGACAATGTTTTTTGGACTTATGAACAAATTTAACTTACAAACACAGTCTCGGAAACAGAACTTGTTCGTATGTAAGGGACATTTTGAAGGTGGCTGAGATCATCCGTGGTGATTGGTAGGTAAATACCCACACATGCTAAGCTTATTAAAGGGATTAAAGCAAAACATTTCAAACCTTTTTTTCAACTTTTTAACTTTGTTATATTTGTACTTACAAACAGTTCTTAAGATTTTCTTATTATACAAAAAAAAGGTGAGAACGTTAAAATCAATCAGAAATAAAGGTGCAAGTAGATCATTGCTCCGATGTCAGGTCGTCCCTGAATAAAACAGGAATAAGAGTGCTTCCTCTGGCAGGGGGTGACGGCAGCCGTCTGTGGTGGCTTGGTCAGGGGAATTCAGACACACTAAGCCTTTGATAACTCACTGAGCTCTTCATCTAACCACAACGTGCCTCTATCACAATGAAATGCTACTTATTGTTAGGACTCATCAACTAACAGGGATACCATCGATACCACCCCGTCTTCGACAGGACCGGCCTCCGGCTTCGGAAGTCAGCATGAAGCTAGCTTTCTCATGCTCTCCTGTCTTACTTCTATTCTGGGGGAAATTCAAATTCATTCATTCATTCATTCATTCATCTTCTATACCGCTTTATCCTGTATTTAGGGTCGCGGGGACCTGGAGCCTATCCCAGGAGACTCTGGGCACGAGGCAGGGTACACCCTGGACAGCGTGCCAATCCATCGCAGAGCGCACACACACACACACACTCATTCACACACTATGGTCAATTTGGAAATGCCAATTAGCCTAATCTGCATGTCTTTGGACTGTGGGAGGAAACCGGAGTACCCGGAGGAAACCCACCAAGCACGGGGAGAACATGCAAACTCCATGCACACAGAGACGGGAATCGAGCCTGGCCGGGAATCGAACCCGGACCCTGGAGGTGCAAGGCGACAGTGCTAACCACTACACCACCGCGCCGCGGGAATTCAAATTGTATGGTATAAAAATAGATTCGAAAGTTAGAATTGGTAAGTAAATTGGATTTGGGACACATTTGCATGCAGTTTTCATGTAGGCTAAATATTTTTACGGTCTCTTATAGTAATCAAACCAAAATCAGAGATATAGGGTGTCAAAAAATATTCATTTTTCTACCACTGCAGTTTCCCAATTGGGCAGCTGACTGATTTTAGACGCATAAAGCTGTCCAAAAGTATTAACGCTCAACTGATTTTTTCATATTTTGCTTCCAAAGAGTCAGACTTACTTGTATTTTTGATGTAGTCCTAAGCAATACTTCTCCAGGCTTCTTGCCGTTCATTTTGAGCAAGTGTCTCTCATTTTCAGTCCAGTCCCTTATTAAGCCACACCTATGAATCATACAAGCACAAAAAAAAAAGAAAAAAATCCTACTTAAGGCATGACCCAGTGAGAAACAGGTGCAGATGACGACGGATGAACAGGCCGATGATTAGTACACTGATGATGCTGAATGCTGAGTGGTTGGAACAGACGAGAGGGGAAACGAGGTTGCTGCTTGTCCCCATTTTTTACATTTAATCTACATCATAAAATTTCATTTCATATGAAGAAATAGGGGGGAGGTTTAAACTTTTCCAAAGCACTCTATATTTATTATGGTGAGGAAGTTGATCGATTTGATCACTTGCGTCTTGACAACGTTGTCCTACAACTACGCCACTACAGACAAACTGTGTTTAATAGACTCCAGGTCACTTCAGTGAATAAGAAACCCAATACAGGATGAATTACTTTCTTTTTTCCGTTTTCATCGACTTCTACAAACAACGCCACGGTGAGGTTGTGAACATTAGCAAAGGAAAGAGTCTATTTTGGCACTAAAGTAGTCAAACATGCTTGGAATTACGCTTGGAGAGCGGAAGGAGAGGTGCAAGCCGAGAGAGCATTTGATCCAGATGCCACCAAGGCCGGCGGAAGGTCAAAGCAGGAGCACCTGCTGCCCCACGTCGCGGTATCCCGGTCTACTGAAACATTCCTGAAGTCCGAGAAATGACTTTTCAACCAGACTACAAGTTCTGCAACAGGACCGTCTGAGGAAGCAAGGCATGCTGGGTCGGGAACGGATAAGCAGACATCGCACCAATATGGTTTTCCATTAAATGGTTGAGGGATTGTGCGTAGACGACGCCTTCTGCTCAGGAGCTCATTTCTTATTTGAGTGTGCCACTGTTCACTGGAACACCGTTTCTCATCATCATTCATTTTCTATACCGCTTAATCCTGTGTTCAGGGTCGCGGGGGACCTGGAGCCTATCCCAGGAGACTTCGGACACTAGGCGGGGTACACCCTGGACAGGGTGCCAATACATCGCAGGTCACACACATACACACCCTCACACACTACGGGCAATTTTAGGAACGCCAATTAGCCTAACCTGCATGTCTTTGGACTGTGGGAGGAAACCGGAGTACCCGGAGGAAACCCACCAAGCACGGGGAGAACATGCAAACTCCATGCACACAGAGACGTGGATCGAGCCTGGCCGGGGAATCGAACCCAGACCCTGGAGGTGCAAGGCGACAGTGCTAACCACTACACCACCGCGCCGCCACACTGTTTCTGTTTTATTTATTTATTTTAAGATGTCAACATTAAGGGCATTTTCAAATGACCTCTTGCGAAAAACAGACCATTAGACCAACACACTGTGTTCAAGCTACCCGGATGCTGCAGGGAGGACAACTAGGACATGGTGTATTTGATTGGGCAAAACAGATTCCCCCGTGGCAGCTCGTAGACACGTGCTCGTGTCTATTACTGATATTGATAGCGAGTTAAATGACGGACGTGGCCGTGCAACGAAATGCACGTGCATCTGAACAGGTGGTGACGAAGAGGTTTTATATTCAGTAAAATATTAAGTAAAATTAAGCAGAATATATACAGTACGAGGGGTGTTCAAATAAAAACAACCTGGGACTTAAACTGCTTGTGAACGATGGCCTTTTTCAACGATGGTGGTTTTCAACGTGCAGTGCCAGATGGTGCCGTTCCTCAGATAACAGTCGCCTTCGCATGAGCTTAATATGAAGCCCTTCTGAGACCCGGGTTATTTCTCTCAAACGTCTCAGATTCCACCGCTGCCACTGTGCCGATTATGTCTCTCTTAACTTTAGGTTTGGAAGGAGTCTCATGAGCTTTGCAACAGTCAGATGTACGAGTGGCGTTCAAGTCTGTGCAGAATAACAGAGGGGTGTTAAAAACTCACTTTATTTCCCTATATAATCCCCAGCTACACTAATGCACTTTGTTTCACTACCATGGATACCATCAAGGTAGAAAGTTTACTCAGTACGCCAGAGCCATGATCAGTCTGCCTGTTTTACGTCTCAAACACTAGCCTCCCAGGAACTCCTGTCCCAAACATGTGGAAATGGCTTTGAACGAAGTCAGGACTGTACAGAGGATGTGATAATAACTCGCATAGTTTGCGTAATGTGCAAGTGGTGCTGGTGAATGATTGTGTTCACACAGACAAAGCTCAGACGTTCTACTCGCCGAATGTTCACGCGGACGACTGTAGCGGCCTTCGAGCCACGTCATTCGCGGACGTACTAACTTCTTTCAAATGTTTTTACGCTGTACAAATGTTCCACCGTACTGTGCTTGACGTCATCTGTAAATGTCAATCGGGTTTACCCCACCACCAAAAGTCCCGGTTTGACTCGAACGGCGCCGGTAAAGGGTCTATTCTCTCTCTTTTTTTTTCCTTTTTTCTTTTCTTTTTTTGTTCTCAGATTTAGAGAATCCTCTTAAGCACGTATTGTATTTCCTCTCTGCTGATTACCGAAGCACTGCAGCAGCCCACACTTATGAATATTCCTCCCGCAGATTAGCTGCAGCTCCGTGTATTCCTTCGGCCGCAGCAGCTGCCTGTAACCCAGCACGGTAATGCTGCTGTATATTTAACGCCTCCACAGCCATCTGTCCCGGTGTATTGTGATCCACTCCGGACATGTGTGTGTGTGTGTGTGTGTGTGTGTGTGTGTGTGTGTGTGTCCACTATGTGCTTATACACCAGCACGAGGCTGTATCTTTTTATAGCAGCGATTCATATGATACCCCCAGAAACACACACACACACACACACAGTGGCACTTTTTCCTCCATCATACTGTTATTCAAAAGTCGAGGATCATGATTGGCGATAAACGAACCTGAGGAACGATATTGCATCACATTTTGCCTTTTTAAAGCTTCGACTTTAAAGATTTTTTTCTTTTTTTCTTCATTTTGTTTACTACACGGCGTCATCTCTGATGAAACGTTGGCCGGTTTAAGCGATCAAACAGGAGCTCGTGTGGTTACTGCGGAAATGTGTCGATTCAAACACAGGGCTTTTCGATTGTGTATTTATTCATTTAGAACATGTGGATTTCGTCTGTGGAAGTCTTTCCGAAACGTCTTAAGTTGTTTGACTTGCTCTAAAACCGCAGTATATTTTCCCATCAGCGTTCATTTAGCTGAGGCTCGAGCGTTATTTCTATGCAGATTAAAAAAAAAAAAAAACACTAAACAAATCAAAAACAAACCTACTGTAGCGTATGTACTTTGTTAATCAATTCTGTTTTTCAGCCGTTTTTTGTTTCCGTCATCGTCGATGTGCCGGTGCAGGGCCTGCTGACACGTCTCACACTGTTTAGATATCACGAATCAGATCTTCCATGCAGATATGCGCAGCGTAAAAAAACTGCGCAGTTAGAGAAATGATAACATCTTCGAACGAGCGTGTTCATGGAAACCTGTGATTCACAGCCGCAACTACTATCGGAGCTGCTGTTATCGTAATCTAGAGATTTCACTGTTAGTTTTGGATCATTTAAATGGACTCTGTGTGTTGTGAAGTGCTCCTGTAATTATCTCCAAGGGGAACCGAGCTTCGGCTTGGCTCGAGACTTCCCAGCAAATCCGCACGCTGTTCACAGGTGTCTGTGATTCGTCCCAAAAGAGGAGCGTGCAACGAAATCTGCAGATCAGCTGCCTGCAAATACAAAGGCTGTTCAAGTCAAACCGGGATTTGCGATGAGATTTCCCGGTGAACAAAGGTGTAAAACTGATTTGACCGAAATCAACCCGAAAACTTCAGGCACAAGTACGGTGATGAGAGTGTTAGCCTCATTTCAGTGGTGCAAGGCATTAGTGAATAGAAAGCGCATGAGTGTTGCGGGGGATCAAATGAAGATGGCTTTAACTCTGAGAACTACAGTATGTTGCGTAATTCTGCACATTCAAAAAGTCCCGGTTTGACTTGAACGGCCAATGTAATAACTTTTTTAAAAAGGGAGTCAGACAGACATTCTAATGTGAATTCCACACACTCGTCCAGTGTGTGTGTGTGTGTGTGTGTGTGTGTGAGAGAGAAAGGCAGAGAATGGTAATATGGAATGTGGATGAGTGTGTGATTGTTTCAGCAGCTCCACCTTTGCTTGTAATCCTCACCACCAGAGTGTGTGTCCCACGGTGTGTCTCTCTCTGCAGGAAGAAAGTGGCTTCCTACTTCCTGTTTGCGCTCGGAGAGAAAGGAAAAGGTTGAGAATTTGAAGGGAATTTCCCCATGTACTGTACAAACACACACACACACACACACACACACACACACACACACACACACACACACAAAATAATAAAAAAAATTTTAAAAAATCAGGATATCCATTCATTTCAACATATGATTTCTGCATAGAGAGGGACGTTGCTATGACAGCGAGGTTAAACCACGCCCCCTCCATTAGCACACACTCAGACGCCCGGGACAGCCGAATGGCCGGATCTCAAGAACCGTACGGCTTTAAAAGGAGCCGTTTTCACAGTTTTGCCCATGAACGGCGATGCATCTTTGCACCCCTACTTCAGTATAGATATCTGATATCTTGATTAACTCTCCTGATGTATATGAACACACACACACCTGTATGCACATAATTTGAAGTTGGCTTCATTCATTTATCTACTGTAAAACGAAACATGGGATAAAATATTAATAGGTGCATTAATGTTATAGAAGTGACATATTGATGTGGATACTATGACAGTCGTCATTCTTTGTCAGGTTGCCGCTTTTAATCACTCGATCACAAAGTCTCGTCACACATTCACAGACAGAGTTGCGAGCGAAGACGTTTTCAATCCTGCACTGATTTTCGAGACTTGATTCTTCAGATAAACTACGCAGAGCCTCTCTCAACCCGCAGATTAAATTCTCCTTTCAAGCTGCATCGTTGTTTTGCGCAGCTGGTTTGCTCTCCTGCCTTTTGATCTGCCTCTTCATGTTGATAGAATGATTGCAGATTCTGAGTGACCTTTGCTTTCCGTGACTAATTCTCATTTGTCTTTGCGTTATTGCTCAACCGATTGGCTGCCCGGACATCGAGGCTTCGCTCTCTGAGCTGACAGAGGGACAGGATTTAAGCTTTCTCTGCCTCGTTTTTGTTGGAAGGAGGACGTTGGTCAGGTCAGAGGTCAGGACTCCGGAGAGGATAGCGGCTGCTCTGATTAAACTGCTAAGCGTAAGACTTGAAATGATGACTTGATTAGGCAACACATCGCAATGTTTGTACAGGAGCCATGTACAAGTAGGTGCATGGTGTTAACGTTTTGTCGACACTGTATGTTCACTTTTGGTCATCAGGGGTGCTGAGTAACATAAGAGAAACACGTTCACTCTATAACGAGTTTGCTTCGTAGGTGATGCTATCTCGATTATCTCAGTTGTCGTACTCGCACTCCCACATCAATAATAGCGACACTAACCACTCTGGACTCACGCATGCAGAAGGGGTGGATAGCGCTTCTTGTGTTACTCGGCTTCCTAGTGATGCATAAGAGTGAAAAGACGCAATTGGCTGCGTTTTATGACGCACATGATGGAGCCCTAATAAGGCAGGTGGGAATCAGGAACCCCTGCTAAAAAATTTATTAATATCATAAAAAGTATCATTTTAATCTAACACTATATTGTTGAGGCGGCACGGTGGTGTAGTGGTGTTGGTGGGTTTCCTCCGGGTACTCCGGTTTCCTCCCACAGTCCAAAGATATACAGGTTAGGCTAATTGGCGTTCCCAAATTGACCGTAGTGTGTGAGTGAATGTGTGTATGAGTGTGTGCCCTGCGATGGATTGGCACCCTGTCCAGGGTGTACCCCGCCTTGTGCACTAAGCCTCCTGGGATAGGCTCCAGGTCCCCGTGACCCTGAATAGAGTATTAAGCGGTACAGAAGATGAATGAATGAATGACTATATTGTTGATATTTACCTATGGTAACAGATCCAGCGGCACGGTGGTGTAGTGGTTAGCATTGTCATCTTGCACCACCAGGGTTCGGGTTCGATTCCCATCTCTGTGTACATGAAGTTTGCATGTTCTCCCCGTGCTTGGTGGGTTTCCGCCGGGTATTCCGGTTTCCTCCCACAATACAAAAACATGCGGATTAGGCTAATCAGTGTTCCCAAATTGCCCGTAGTGTGTGTATGTACAGTATGTGTGTGTGCCGTGCTATGTATTTGGCACCCTGTCCAGGGTGTACCCTGCCTCATGCCCTAAATCTCCTTGGATAGGGCTCCAGGCCCCCTACGACCCTGAATACAGGATAAAGCGGTATAGACGATGAGTGAGTGAGTAATCACACCACCTGGTCAATTCCAATCAAATATTGCCGACTGGCATCACGTTGAAAACTAAGAATTCTCTTTGATGGTTATATTAAAAACATCAGAGAGACGCAGCCAAGCTCTGGCACACTCTGACTTCTTTGTCACAGTAAATCTGGCCAATCATATGCCTCAGCGAGCTTATGTACAAAGAAAAACATGAATAGCGTTTCCCCTCGAGTCTGTAAAACAGGTAAGACTAGCAGGTTCAAAATGTATGCAATTCACACTCCATACAGTCTAGCTGAAATTCATGTACATATAGGGTACATGCCACATTTGTTTCCCATTTGGCGAATCAGTTTGTCCCGAAAATTCCACAGCGTTGTCAATTAAAAATGATTTGTAAAGCTACAGGTACCCTGACGAGCTCAGAGCACAGGAAATCATTCTTCTTTACCGGCAGGTAATAAATCAAATTAACTATCACGGTTTGTATTTTAACAGAAAAGTGTGTGTGTGTGTGTGTGTGTGTGAAAGGAATGAGAGGAAATATGGAGTGCTTGGGCGTGTGGATGAGAGCATGTGATTCAGAGCATGTGCGTGTGTGTGTGTGTGTGTGTGTGTGCATGTGTGTACAGTTTGACTCATTAGCAGAGCTTAGCGCTGTGTGCAATCAGCGAGTTGGATCAGGTGCTTGGTGTGAGAGTAATGTTTTCCAGCACACTTCTGAAGCAGAAGCTCAGGGTCACATAAAGGTCATGACCCCCGCTCTCTTACTTGTGTTTACACCCTGTACCAAGGGCACATGTTTCATTCAAGACAGGAGGGATGAGGTGGGAGGCGGGACACCGGGTGTCTTCTCGTGTTTGTGGGAACACGCCGACGAAGACTAGAGACGTAATCCGTCCCTGCTAAGATCAGCGTCTGAGACGGCAGTGTGTGTTGTTTTGGGATGTCTACTCTAAACGTGTGTGTTTGTTGGGAGTTTGAAGCGGGGTGGCGATATAGTCGATCGGTTTGAAGTGTGAAAGTGTGAATCGTTTTGAAGTGTGTGTGGTTTCCCAACTTGATGACATAGAGCTCAGAAGAACTCTATCTCAAAGCTTACTAACACATACAGTACGTGGGTCTCTGTAAGTCCCCCTCAGCATCAGGGGGCGTGGCCGAGAACGTATTTGACATTGAGTTTACACACTAAAGCCTACAGGATCTAAATTTTACTTTGTCGGCTTGGTCGCAGCTCTTAACTCCAAAATAAAAAAAGTATGAGGCGCGTTCAAGTCAAACCGGGACTTTTGATTGTGCAAAACCTGCTTCCACGTTATTGTGCCAACACACAGATCATGCACTCTGGCATCTCCGAAATTCCTTCAGTTCAGTTCAGCGTGGGCTGGCGAGACGCTGGTGTAGTGGTTAGCATTGTCGCCTCGCACCTCCAGGATCCAGGTATGAATATGTACCCTGCGATGGATTAGCACCCCGTCCTCGTGCCCTAAGTCTCCTGGGATAGGATCCAGCTCCCCTTGCGAGCGGTATAGACGCTGAGTGAGTGATTAAGTGTCTGTAGATTTAAACGCAAAGACGTTCGTGCCAAATTCTGTAAATGCAAACGAAAATGTAAATGAGCTACCGCCATCAGTCCCCGCTCCCTTTGTGGAATTGTGCATTTTTCTAGCCAATCAGGATGCAGGAATTGGGCATTCCTTGAAAATGTTTCCCGGGAATCAAGCCGGAAGAGGGAGTATACAAGTTCTTCTTTTTTTTCTTTTTCAGAATGGGAATACTATGGTCAAGCACATTTGTGTTCATGAAAAAAAAAAAAGAAAAAAGAGTTTTTTTCCTAATTTTTTAAAAAATATACAGTACATACAGTACATACACACACCCGATACCCATGTCCAAAAAGGATCAAAGACTAAATTAGATATAATAGATGCTGTTTAACTTGACTAATATTATACAGTATGATAAAACATCAGACGTCATTACAGTGATGTGAAAAATAAGATCAGTATCATTTGCAGAAACCGTATGAAAGAGATTCCGTTTTACGCCGAATGTCTAAAATTCCCTAGAGTTTATCAAGGTGTTGCTATTTTTACATCGAGTGCCAGGCTGGAATCTGTGTTATCCTAACTGCCTTTTCTCTCAGCTTGTGTGTTTGTGTTTGGTGTGAGTGTGTGTGTGTGCACATATTTGTGCTTCGGCTTTACTGGAATTCAGAGCAGGAGTTGATCTTGTTTTGCTGCTTTATGAGTCTGAGTGTAGCTCTGTAATTGAGGTTATAGGTGATTAAACTCTCCATGGCCCTTCGCAATCCCCCAGCCGGCTATCGGTCAGCGTCGGAGACGATCTTCTCCGCTCAGTGTGTAATTGATTACTGTGTGTACTGTCTCTTTACCCCGGTCTGGATAAAGCTGATTTAGGCCACATCAGCCGGTGTTTAGTGTCAGATCCGTCTGAAAAGGGAAACCGTCCCTCCTGTAGCGTGAAAGAGAACGACCTCGAGGGTGTTTACACTGCTGCCCTGGTGGAGTGTGTTTGGAGTTTGGACACTGTTTGCTCTTTCGACTTTGTGTGAATGGTTTTTCCGAAACGCAGCCTAGTACTGATATACTACTCTACTACTATATTCTAGTGGTGAGTTATGACGGGTTTATTAAAGGGAGGAAGAAATGACATGATGGTTCATGATTAATGCATTTGACGAGATTCAGAGCGCGAGTCTTGATTGACTTTTGATTATACCGTGTGTGTTGTTGTGGAGTGAAGGAAGGACACGCTGCCAAGGGAAAGTGGTTTGTACGTGTTGGAAGATTTTCATGACAGCTTGCGAAAGCCTGATTAGCATTTAGCAGAGTCGGTTCATAGAGTCCATCCGTGCAGTCAGACCAGGACAGCTGTGTGTGTGTGTGTGTGTGTGCGTGTGTGTGTGTGTGTGTGTGTGTGTAAGGTAAATTTATTACTTTTATCACAGAATCTGGAGCCAGTCCATTTTATTTTACCATAGAGACATGTCAATATAGCAATATATTAACGTTATGATATATTAATTTAAAGGCCAGTGATATCATGAGCTCCTTTTACGACTGTACTTTTGTAACCCTTACCATTCACGTTAAGGATTTTTTTTCACTTAAGTATCCAATAATAACAAAATTCAATTTCAGCTAATTAACAATACAGTATGTAACAATCACCCCAGTGTAGGCCTCTTCCAAACGGTTGAGATGTTGCTTCATGGTAAGAGTATATTTTGATATTTTAAAATACCAACAATAATCTGGGAAAGTTACAGAAAATGCTACATTTTATGAAGCAAGAATAATAATAATAATGGTATGCCACAAAGCACCTGAAAAGGCATATTATTTAAGATATTGACATATGGCGGATTATTATAATTTTTTTTCTGCATACCTCAACCAAGTGGTAGAGCTGGCTCAGTCAGGGTGAATTCAATAAATATTTCAATATAATTGCAATATATATATATATATATATATATATATATATATATATATATATATATATATATATATATATATATAAATATAAAATTGCAATATATATATATATAATTACAATATATAAATATCACTCGAAATGTGCTCAACCAAATGGTTGAGTAGAACATTTAAGGGTTAAATATTTGTGCCACATTTTCAAATCTAAATGTAAATTTGTAAGGTGCCTATAAAAAGAATGTCTAGCAGTAGTACACAATAAGCAAACGTTCTAATACGTTATCATCCCAGTAGCAAAAATGTTCTGTAACTGAAGTTTCCCATTATAGAATTCTTAAGTCTGATTGGTCAGAAGTTGTTCATTGTTGGTTTTACTGGTTTATAATGTTTTTATCATATTTCTTGTAGTATAAAGAAAGCAATAACATTCACAACAGTTGTTCTATATAAACCTTTGTGTAAAGTATGTGTGTAATTGTAGATCCTAACTATTTTTGGAAGGAGTCTCCAGTTCCAGCACTTTGTAACAGTCTAGGGAGAGCTGAAGCAGAAATGATGAGAGGCTGGTGAGGAAAGGACTTTTTATAGCTACTATATTGTATATAAGTGATGACAGGAAGTACCTTGTGTTGGAGATGTTCTACAGTGTAGAAATATTGTTCATAAACAAGCAAAATAATAATTGTGAGCACTGGAATATGACTGGGAAATAAAACACAACTGGATATGATGTTCTGCAACGTTGTTGACCGAAAGTGAAAAATATGTATTCTTTACTAATACGTTAAAAACTTATCGTAAACTTGCCGTATTCTCTCATAGTGTGTTTAAATTCAACGCAAGCCGCTGCATAATTCTGACATATTATTGTTTATACTACAACAGCAAACCTGCATATCCTGCATATCACTTAATGATGAAGCATGTAACGGGGGGATCTTATTTCTTTCTACCCTGCATAAATCAAACTTATCCTTTTAATCCGCCGTCGTACTGCGGGCTGGAGCAGGGGGAAAAAAATCGGACCTCGCGACCGGTGTGGAAAAACCCTGGCCGAGGCCGAGCTTTAATGTTCTGCTTGCTTGTTGTGTGTCTTGGCCTACGTCCAGAAGCAGGGGAAGAGAGTCATCAGCCCCCGTGTTTGCTGTATGTGATGGATGGTCCTGTTGTATGTGTGAGGCCTGGCCTTCAGGTGTGTGCCGTCCGAGGCCATGCCATGCCCAAAGACGTGCCTGCCCGGAACATCCCGGAACGCCAACATTGACAGTCTTGTGAAAAACACCTGGCTTCTGCAGAATGGTTCCTCCTGCCAGGCATAACACCTCATTCATCTGGTTTCCGTGTTCTACCGAGGCTAACCACAGAGCGGGCTGCGAATAAACTACGGCTTGTTGATCTCATAGGTGGCTGAGTGAGGTCTCGTTCATGCGCTTGAGCAACACAGACGAGATTGTGTGCCGAAACCAGATCTTTATTCCGATTGGTCAGAAGGTGATGAATGTTGGGTTTACCAGGGTTATGATGATATCTGTCTCTATTGAAAGCTGAGAGTTGAATGGCAGCAAAAAACTTGAGCCCACATGCTGCACCTTCATGCCGTCTGTGTCTCCATGTCTCTTTATTGTCTTTTTCTGTCTCACACTTTACACGCTGTCACTTTTCCTCAAATAAACTCTTTTACGTTCCGCCATCTGTGTCTTATCTGAACTCCGCTAGGCGTGCGGCACGGTGGCTTAGCGGTTTGATGCTGTCTCCTCGCACCTTCAGGTACCGGGTACAGATCTGTGTCCGTGGAGTTTGCATGTTCTCTCCGTGCTTGGTGGGTTTCCATTGGGTACTCCAGTTTCCTCCCACCGTCTAAGGACATGCAGATTAGACTAGGTGCATGGTCACGAGAGTGTGTGTGCCCTGCGATGGATAGGCACCACGTCCAGGGTGTCCCTCGCCTCAAGTCTGCCGGAACAGGAACCATGGACCGCGAATCTCTCTATCTCTCTCTCGCGCATCTCTACCATAATACATCACAGTACGCGCATTCGTTTCCGTCTCACTTTCTTTCGCAAGCGTTACCCGTCTCACTCCTACTTGTGTCCTTTTTGAAAAATGTCCGTCTGTCCCATGTTCGCATCGCTCTTTTGTTTAGTCTCTATTGTTTTTGTCTCGTCCTTTAAAGATCATCATCTTACTTTCTCTATTTATTTTCACTTTCCTTCCCAAACTGATGGTGTCACTCCATCTTTTGTTCTCTCTCCGCCTCCGACTCTCTGTATTTACTCAGGATTTCCTTTTTTTTGCTGTATGTCTTATATCTAAACATCCTTTCTTTTCTCTTGTTTTCAGTCTCATCCTCTTTGTCTCTCTCTCTCTCTCTCTCTCTTTCTCTCTAGACTCAGTAAGTTCTTTCTCTACAATCGTACTCCTTCATTCACCGTGTCATTTATTGCGTCTCCATTTTAGATCATGTCTCATCCAGTCTGTCCTTGCCTGCCTTTCCCTTTCATACTCCATCTTTCTTGGTGTGTCTCTTGGCTCTCTCTTTCCTGCTCTCTCCATCTGTCTCCGTCATCTGAGGCTCTGAAACACCTGAAATCCCACTCTCGGGGTTGGGGAGCATAATTCGATGTGACAGACCAAGCTTTTAGGAGCATGTTCGCTCTCCAGAACTCAGTCCTGTCTCACTGCGCCTGCCCGTGTGTCACACTCTCAGCTGGCGCGTGTCCTCCCCGTCCTCGTCCTGTCGTCATCAGCACTTCTGTCCGTAGACGGAGTGGACCGTGTTCTTTACAACCCTGAAGGCTTGTGGATTGTGGCTGTGCGAGTGTGCAGGAGTTATGAAGTGAGGATTAGGACAACTGAAGGTGTGGGGGGTTTTTTTTCTTTCTTTTTTTTTTTGTGTCCTCCTGGTTTATAGCAGGACAGGAAATTCATCTTGACGTCTTGTCAGAATAAATTTCGCAGTTTGAGCGATGTTTCTGTTTTTCAGTATCGGAAAGCCAAAAATACAGATTTGACAATTAGGATCCCTCATATAGTTTAAAAAAGAATAATAATAATAATTCTGTTTTTGTTGTTTTGTTGACGTCAGATTTTTTTTTTTATTATGGAAAAATAATTAATTCATTAAATTTATGATTTATGAAAATGATGATTTTTTTTTTCTGTTCCTGCATATTAAGTCGCCTAGAATGAAAAGGCATCTTATGTATTTTATGTATCAACAATTTAAAATTGCTAACGTGCAAAAAAAAATCGTAATTATATAAAATTCATGATAAAAAGATTTAATTGCTTATAGAGTTATAGAGATATATTTTGATTTTGAGTAGTTTATAAAAAAAAAAAAATCAGGCAGAGACAAAGAGACTAAGAGCCGAAGAGGAAATATAAAAAAAGAGAGCGAGACACACTAAGGGGGACAGGGACGGACGGAGGGACATTAAAAGTGATTTTTTTTTTTTTTAATTAAGTAGAAGTGAGACGTCTATTGGTAGATTTTTTTGCTCTTATATAGTGAGAACCCTATAGACCTCACAGTGACTGATGATGATGATGATGATGATGATGATGATGAAGGTGATCGAGGCAGAGATAATAATGCGACTGTCTTTTCTTTTCTGTAATGAATATGTATCAGGTCACAGATGATTTATCCACCATAGCGGCATTCCATCGTGTTTACATTAGCTCCTGATGGAACTTCATCAAGCTTCTGCTTGTGGGGTTTTGCTGTAATTTATGTGCACGAGTGTGTGTGTGTGTGTGTGTGTGTGTGTGTGTGGATCTTATTATTCATAAGCACTCCCTCTCCTTTAATGCTGATTGTTTGTCTTAGAAGCAGAAGAACCCCTTGGGTTTCGTCTTGTTGTTTGCTTGTTGGACGCCAAAGGGAGAGAGGACGCTGGGAGAGGATCCCAGCTATGATTTCCCCATCACACACACACACAAACCAAACACATACCACACACACATCATGTGCTTGGCCCCCTGTTGTGGTCCACGCGCTCCCTCTCGGCCCACTAGACCTCTTCCTGCCGCACGTACACACATAGTTTCCCAGAGTTGCCTTCGCTGTACTATCCAGCCCCGGGAGTTTGCTTGTTCTAGTCTCTACTCTTTTTAAAACAACAGCCAGCCATTTGCGTTTCATTACCGAGACCTTGACCAGAACGAAAGAATAATAATCAGAAAAAGGATGGAGGGGGGGGGATTTCAAAGGCTTGTTATTTGGTTAATAAATTTTCTTTCTCACTAAATAATACGAACTTCACTATCTTTTTTGTTTGTTGTTGTTGTTGTTGTTTTAATATAAACTCGAAATGAGAACCAGCTTCTTTTGCTTCCTCTGATGTAAATAGGAAAGGATCTGTTGTCCTAAATCATGCGCAAACATACCCCGGCTTTGTGTAGAAAAAAAGAATTATGCGTTTTATGGGCCGTGATATTATCTCCCCAAAGCAGCCCTATAAGGGTATATGTGAAAGGATGGAGAGACATCTGCTTTGGGACGTGGCCAAGGACACGCTTTCTCTTTCTCTTTGTCTCACACACACACACACGCAGAGGGAATGTTCTTATTTTACACTAGCACCTGAATTATAGATACGGTCGCCAAGTATAACAGTGTTGTGTACAGTACAAGTCTCACTTAGGTACCGTTGTACACATATGTGTGCGGAGGATCTGGCATCGCGTCGGACAACACCGGGGGTACCACACTTTCGAGAAATAACTCCTAGCCTGCAGACACAAACAAGTCGAAACACACACACACACACACACACACACATCCTAAACGGAAAGTGACGAATTCCCCGGCGTGCTGTCATCACGCTGGCGGTGTGATAAATGTCAGAACGGATTATGTTTTCGTGTTAGATTCCCAGAAGCCTCGTCCATACTGTCCGTGCGGCAGCTTCACGTCTGCCGTCGCGTCATCCGGTTTAACTCGCCGTGCGCCTGCGAGTGTGTGTGTGTGTGTGTGTAATTTGACATGGTATCGATGCAGCAGAAGTGTGTGCAAAAAAACCCCCCAAAAAAAGACCACTAGACTCTTCTTCCTCTTCCCTGTGGATGAGGCCAAGCCAGAGGAACGCACCAGAATCGAATAACATGAGATGTTGAGATCAATTTTCCTCCAGTCTTTGTTAGTCGTGTACGTACAGTAATAATGATTCCGAAACGAGACCGTGTTTATGATTACAGCGGCAATTCTCCGGTACCAGTCCGGTTAGTCGATCCTCAGTTGAGGCTATTTGATCATGAGAAGCTTTGTTTTGTCTGGTTAGTTTTGTGTTGAAAAAGTCTGTCTGAAAAATCAAAGCATTTCAAAGGGGGGCTTAATGGGTATTTAGGCTATTTACGATATCGACAAGAAGTGAGCCTTCTTGATGTTGCTGCGTACGAGCTGGGAAAATTAATTTTAGTAAAAGTGGACTCTTATCGAGCAAAAATAGATGAATAACGTAGACTTTGGGTGAGCATTGGTTCGTTTTAATAAGGTCAAGGTACTTCAGGAATCCAGGTAAGTAGGCAGGTCTCGTTAGCAAAAACCTTTCATTGTAAGATAAGTATCTATTCTTAGCAATTAAACGTTTGCCGCTTTGCTATACAAATAAAAATTTAATTGCAAGGTTTCCGCTACAGGTGCCGTCCAGATACAGTGGAACCTCTTACGAATTCCCTCCTTCACTAAATCTTTGTGGGGGGAATTTTATATATATATACAGGGCGGCGCGGTGGTGTAGTGGTTAGCACTGTCGCCTTGCACCTCCAGGGTCTGGGTTCGATTCCCCGGCCAGGCTCGATTCCCGTCTCTGTGTGCATGTAGTTTGCATGTTCTCCCCGTGCTTGGTGGGTTTCCTCCGGGTACTCCGGTTTCCTCCCACAGTCCAAAGACATGCAGATTAGGCTAATTGGCGTTCACAAATTGCCCGTAGTGTGTGAGGGTGTGTATGTGTGTGTGCCCCGCAATGGACTGGCACCCTGTCCAGGGTGTACCCTGCCTAGTGCCCCCAGTCTCCTGGGATAGGCTCCAGGTCCCTGCGGCCCTGAATACAGGATAAAGCGGTATAGAAGATTAGTGAGAGAGGTTCGGCTGTTGTGTACTGGCCGAATGTCTTCTTCTTTCCTTCTTCTTTGTCGTTCGGCTGTTTCGTTACCGAGCTCTCCGCAGCGAATCATCTAACCCTATCCTCTGCATCCAGTTCTCTCACACCATCCTTTAATCTCCTCGTTGGTCTTCCTCTCAACCTCCTGCCTCCTCAGCATCCTTCTACCGATATATTCATAATCTCTCCTCTGAACATGTCCAAACCAAAGATATAGGTAAAATTAAATAAATGGGAACAAATGTTTTACTGTGACAGGCTGCAAAGTGGCTAAAGATACGATTTAAAACTAGGTTGTTTATATAACAACCTCAGCAGCAACCTCATTTCCCCTCTCGTCTGTTCCACAAAGCATCGCCCAGTATACTAAATCACTCGCCTGATCATCTGTCATCATCTGCACCTGTTTCTCACTGGTTCATGCAGTAAGTTAGATGATTGGTAGGTCAATGTGTGGCTTAATGGACGAAGGAAATCAAATGAGATCCAGTAAAGTCCTTTAGGAAGCTGAGAATAGTGTGAGGTGTGGCTCAAGACTTTTGCACAGTACCATACTATCGTATCTCCTCAAACGGTGACCATATAAACATTTTTTGAGGAGGGATAGGGTAAATTAGAAAACTGGAGAACCTGAAGGATGACCCAGTGTTTGCAGCGTATTTGACACTGATTACAAGGACCCAGTGTTTAGTACATAATCTACTGCGTGTGTGTCTGGTGGTGGGGTGTTTGGAAACCAGCCTAATTAGATCTCACTGTGTCCATGTGCCGTGAATTTGATCTCTTGTGTTGGTGTTAATGGTTCGAGAAGCTTATTATAAGACGAATTCAAGCAAGGGGAGCCAGAACGTCTCGTCTGTTTGTCTCGTCTACAGACGTACAGTATATATACAGCTCTATAATAACATCGCTCGTGACTCACTGTAAAGCTCAGCTCTTCGCTTTTGCGACACGTCCCCTCTAGGTGTAACGACACCAGGGATTCGGGTTTAGCGCGGAAACGAATGCTAATGCCGCACTCTTGTGGGGACTTCAAACAGGTCGACTCAGTGTGCTGGCTCCGCGTTAGCTTCACATAAGCGACGCTAGATGCGGATGCTCCTTGGGGAACGACTCCGCAGGTCTCTGCCTCTAATTACATCCCGTGTCATATCGAGTCCCGGCTGCAATCAGGCTTGTATTGTCATCCGGAGCAGCGGGGCGTTCATCCCTGGCGTCCTTTCACTCACGCTTTCTGGTTCTTCAGATGTAAGAACAAGCCCAAGATTACATTCAGCAAACTGAGACGGCTGCGGAGAAACAGCGAGAAATTGGAAGTAATCGGCTTGTTCCGAGATGAGGTCTGATTCAGGCTCGTGTCTTGGTAGGCTCGATTTATTTTCTTGGGTGTTCAAAAGCATAATAGATTAGATAGCAGGAAGGCTCGTGTGCCAGCGCTGAAGATGTTATCAGGAGGACTTGTGATGTGACTGATTTACAACTGCTACGACAAAAGACGAAAAAAGAGAAATAAAAATCTCATTATTTAGCAAGTAAAGCAGTCAATTTTCCCTCCCAAATTGTGACTAATGAACCGGGCAGTCAGTATTACATCATTACATCAAAGCCTCTTTCATAAAAGGTTCTCCTTCAGCTGGCGCCCCTCCAGAACAACATTAAAGTGAGCCAAACTCAGAAGTGCAGGAAAGGGAAATTAATTGTACGACAGAAAGACTCGACATCACTCAACGCTATTATGTGGCTCGTTGAAACCCCGAGCTCATAGGACACTCGTTATTCCGTGTGTGTGTGTGTGCTTTGGCTCGAAAGTGTGCTCGTATCTCCTTGACGTCGATAAGGACAATTAGGCCATATCAGAGGAAAAGGAGCGATAGCACATGTAATCTGTAGCTTATCGCGGCTCGTCGTCAGCCAACTGCATCTCCTTCATCGCCGCTTTCTTCTGTTTCCTCTTAGTAAACATGGAGCGCAATAAACAGCAAGCAAGAGGGCAAGTGTGGTTTCCGCAATCCGGTGCCCTGTGATCCACCACCAACATAGAGTGTCTTGGGTGGCCAATTCCTGGTGATTTCTCCCCCAAACACTTATCCCTCATTAAACTTTTTTTTCCCCCCTCTTGTTGTGGCTGGAGGCTCGATGGCTCTTCCAGCAGACTCACGTCCGCCAAAGACACAGAGGAACCTCTTTATTTGAGCTCGCGTCGCAGTCGCAGTTGCGGTTCCGCTGTCAGCCTGCATCTTGTCTCGCCCCGCCTGCTGATGAGTGCTATTAAAAAGCCACTATTATTCCCTCAACCGGTCTCGCAAATCTTTGCCATCTGATCAAGCCATTCCACACTGTGCTATTCAACTTCTTCAAGAGCCCCGTTCTGTGCCCTTTTTTTTTTAATACTTCACAGATTTCCTGCTCACTTCTTCTAGTCAGAGATTGGCCCAAAACATTTGGGGAACAGATGAGGAACATGGATGGGGGTTAAATACCAGTCAGCCAGCGTTCATCTCAGGTTCCTCTGCAGGTTCTTGGATAGAACGTTATGTTTCAATCACGTTCAGTCTCTTCATGCGTCCTCTCGCTAAACGGGGAGCTTTTTCAGGACTGTTTCTGTGTCCTCATTATCCGTCTTCTGTGCAATCGCGTCCCGAGTTCGCGTAAACAGATCAGCCAGGACTATTTACTCTCCGTGCCTTAAGAGTGTGCACCGGATTAGCGTGTTTATACAAACGCACACAGCACGCGGGTGATTAATACCAGAGATGCTGTCTCTTGCAAACACATTTTCATACAGATTGTTTTCTCCCACTTCGTACACACATCTCTAGTCCCATAATCACACCCGTAATCGAGCACGCCGCTCTGTTTTTCACTAATTGTTCAAATTTGCTGCAGAATAATAAACACCACAAGCCGTTTAACGATGCCTGCTATCAGCGGCCATGTGGTTAATGTCACGTAAATACCGCCATGGCCGTGCGCTGTCCCTCGATTTTGGACAAGAGGTCTGTCCCCTTACACAGATTGAGGTCCGCGCAGGATGTTTGCCTCACCGCCCGGTCACTCCTTGTCACGTTCAAGCCTCTATAAATAAATAATAATAATAATAAAAACACTCAGCATTTCTCCCCTTGCCGCTTTAGGACTCAGAATTAACTCGCCCACTTGGAAGGTCTACAGGAAGCTGCGCTGTTATTTCCCCCTCTTCTATACCTATGAATAAACCTGAGCGTTTCACAGAAATGCTAATGATTTCTGTTTCATTGTCGCCCCACTGCGCTACATGTGGGCTTCAGTAATGCGCCAGCCAACACCAAACAGCTTTGTGAATAACATATTGTGTAGGACTTTCAGAAATCCGCAGCAATGCCAGGATGTTTTCACAGTGCCCCAGAACGAATGTCTCCATGTGCTCGTCTAGCTTTGGAAAAAAAATAATGTATTCCTGTTTTTTCGGTGCTGTCATACAGTGACCAGCTTTTTCCTGGACTGGCAATACTGTTCATTTTTATTTTTACTTTTTTATGTGTTGTTCTTGTTCAGACAGAGGCCCAGGAGGGACTGTTTTATAGCTGCACTTTGCGTAACCGGGCGCGTTCAATTCAAACCAGGACTTTTGATTGTGCAGAATAACAGAACACAGTTATGAGAGTAAAACCTACCCTTTTTTCCTATATAATCCCCTGCTAGACGAATACACTCATCCCAGCATTTAATAAAGTTAGAAAGTACGGCAGAGCCATGGTCGGACTGCTGGTCTGAAACGCTGGCCTCCCAGGAACTCCTTTAACCGCCCACATATGTGGAAACCGATTGGGGACACGGTCAGGACTATATGGGGGGAGGTGGCAATAACTCTCAGCCGAGTTCCTGTAATAGTGCAAGTGGTCTTGAATGATTGTGTGTACAGCTCCCACAGAAAGAATCGTCTCTTCCGCAAGTGGGTGATAAGTTACAGTACAAAATCCCGGTTTGACTTGAACAGCCCTTAAAGGAAAGTAATCGTCTTGAGGGTGATAATGGCATCACATTGGTTGTTTTCCTATAACATCACACCGTGCCATGTTTTATTTCTTACATAATGCGAATAAAAATGTACACCTGCATCACATTTATATCAGCTACTATTAACACTGTGTTTACAGATGACCAGTATGTCAAGCTAATCGCTCACGTTTCTCTGTATATGTCTGTATATTGAATAAATATTCACCGTCCCTTGAATTATTGAATTAAAATGTCATGAGTCTAAACAAAACAGCCCCTAATGTGGGAAGGCTTGAGGGGGTGAATACTTTTGCAAGCCACTGTATACAGTCAGACACCCTGGTCGCATGAAACATTCGTTCTGATCGTGGTGAACAATGAGGACGCGTGTGGTCTCGGGGCTCCTCGCTGCTTCTCCATGGATGAGGTGGAGGAGGTGTGAAGGCGAGCAGGTGGTAAAGGACCCTGAGCCGGAGCCAGTGCTGGACTTGGGCACCTGTAACATTCATAATGTACGATCTACAGCTCATGAGTCATGTCTCCAGCGGTACGGCGTGAGGATACATATACGTGTGAGGATACATATACGTGCACGCACATACACAAACCCCCACATGCCAGTTCCTTTGAAATCTTCATAATATGTTGTTATTATTAACACTCCACTCTCAGAATAAAGGTTTTTCAAGGGTTCTTTGGATTGCTGTGGATTTTCAAACTTTATATAGACGCTATACCGTGTGGTTTAATCAATTATGAATTGACAAACATTTAACCAAAAATTGTCTGGAACATCTACTTTAATTACTGTTCTTACATCTTGAGAATTAATAAAATGAATCAATCAATATATAGTGTTCTTGCGTTGACCTAGATAACTTTAAAAGTGTACAGCATTTCTGATCTGAAAAACTCTGCGCCGTGTATGCTTAAATTGTTTAAATGTAAAGGTCATATAAAAATCGCCAATCTTTTGTCCCATGCTCCAGTCCAGTAGGTGGCAGTAATCCCTTCTAATAAATGTAAAACAAAAACTTTATACAGATTTTGCATATATTTTGCAAAACCTACTTACATTTTTGAAAGATTAGCATTTTTCTTCTTCTTGTTTCACATTTATTAGAAGGCATTACTGCCACCTACTGGACTGGAGCACGGGACGAAAGATTTGGTAGGGGAAAAAGATTGTCGCTTTTTATATGACATTACACTGCATCCTGTGTAATAGTGTTTAGTTCGGAATTTTGAGTTGTTGAAGATGAAGATAAAGATAAAGATTGTGTTGCTTTTTTAATTTTTATTATTATAAGAAAATCACAAGGATGTTTTTTTTTTTTGGTGATGTAATCTTTTTTTTTTAGATATCTCTAGCTAATTTTAATACAAAAGCTTTTTCATTATAACTAAGAATTTGTTACTTACTGTATGGTCTATTGATATTTTTGGTGAATATTTCCAGTGATTACGTCGCAGAAACATGTTTTTCTATAGACGTAAATTGAACTGCTCGAGATCAGATCTGGAAATTAAAAGCATATCCGAATAAATACTGCAAATCAAAACAAAAATTAGTCTCGACAGGCGTGAGACACGCAGGCATTCCGCAGCCGTTACTTTAATCTTCGTTTACACTCAAGGGCTCGATGTGTCTTTTGTCCCCCGTCTGAGATGTCCCCAGTGTGAATGTAGAGTCTGCCGATCCTCGCCGCCTCTTTGTTAGCCGTTCAGTAATGACTCGCTGAAAGATGTTATGTTCTGGAAGGTTTTTCTGCCTCTGCAGATTCCATCTCCCATGACCGAGAGAAGATGTGGAGCATACAGAAAGCTATTAACATCATTTATAAACACATTTTACCTTGATATGTGGTTTGCAGGAATGCGAGACTGCTTTGTTCTCAGGGAGTGATGTAACCGGGCGCGGGAGATAAAACAAACAGCAACTTGTCATCACTAGAGCTGCAACCTGTGAGCCTTCTGGGATGAAATGAACGGTCTAGGAAAGAACCAGTTCTTTTTTTTTCTTTTTTTTATGTTCATTAATCTGGCAGTCATCCTATTTGGCTCTGTGTGTGTGTGTGTGTGTGTGTGTGGTCTGTGGGTGACAGTAAGATATGCAAGGAGTAAAACACACACACACACACACACACACTACCCTCCCTGTTTCACTCCCTATTGCATTTTTGTGTATTATTAGGTATCTGTTGTGTGTGTGTGTGTGTGTGTGTGCAGCGTTATCCAGACCGTATGCTCTGTGGAACCTTTCCCACACCCCTACACCGTTCCCACACAGAACCTGGGGTAAAGTCTTCACACTTCCCCAATGAAGACATTTTTAAAAGAGAAAACACTTCCTTTGTTTACAGTAGCCTCCTCACACACACACACACACACGCTGTAATGCTGTTTAGTTTTCTCTCGTGATGTCAGGTGTGTGTTTGTACACCGGCGATCATCGTTTGATCTGTTGCGCAGGACGTCTGTTTTGGTTTCCACTCCCTTTTCTCAGTCTGTCCACATGCTCACATGATTGGCGAGGACATTGACTCTCTTGTCTACCTTTTGCCAAAGTTGCACTTTCTTATTTTATCGTCTCTTATCTCATCCAGGGAGCACATCCAGGGCAGGTAAAAAGCTCCTGATGAAGCTTCCAGTGCTTTTTTTAGACAGCTTGTAAAACACGTCTCGCAGCCAAACAGGTCGTGGGAAAAGCGCCAGTGCGGAAATATTGGAGCTGTACGTACAAAATAACTGCTCAGAGGACAATATCTGTCGTTGTGACACTTCCGTTAAGATTTCACTCAAATTACTGATGAAAAGACAAAATCTGCACTTGTGAAAGGTTTAGAGATGTATTTTAGATGCTGAATTTGTACACCTTAAAATGGTTAGTTTGCCTCCCCGTCACTAGGGGGCTCCACATTAAGGCTACTATCACCACTCAGTCAGGAGGGTCAAAGACTATGACGTGTTTCCTCCGAACCAGGTAACGCCAGCCAACCGCATCTTTTCGAACTGCTCGCTCACGCACTGTTGGGGGCGGCGTAACACACTCAGAGGACAGCGCTATCCGCTGCTTCCGCTTGCGTGACCTCATAGACGCCCCTGAGAGCTCGGCCAATCAGCTCTTTTCAGTGTCTATGTAAATAGACGAGCCACGCCCCTCCAGAGAACATTGAGCAACAAGCCAGGAATGGGTATCTTTTCATATGAGGTCACATGAGGAAGATAATCTATTGGCCGATACAAAAAGAAAAAAAGGACATACAACAGGCATTTTTAAATTTTTTTCTCATATTAATGAGCTGTACACACAAACTGGATACCTTAAGGTTTAAATATGACACTGAAAAGTGAATTTTGCATGTGTATATATATATATACAGTGGAACCTTGGATTACTAACATAATTTGTTCCAGAAGCAGGCATGTATTTTAAAACACTCGTAAACCAAATTGGATTTTCCCATAAGAAATAATGGAAACTCAAATTATTCGTTCCACAGCCCCCCCCCCCAAAAAAATGCATTAAATTATTAAATACATTAAATTAATTATAAATACATAAATGAAATACATATAATTAACATATTTAATAATTAATTCATCATATTCAGTGTTTTTAGACATAAGAAAGAAAATGTAATCTCTGACTGCAGGGATGCAGGTCTTATCTTTACATACTGACTCATTAGAGTCATTAACACATTGACATTTTTTTGCTTGAGCACATTTTGGGTCACTTTATAATATTGAAAAACATACTGAACTTAACCTGATCAAGCCATCTCTACCACTCGGTTGAGGTATGGTATGCTTAATAATAATAATTGTTCCCAATAATTAACGTAATTAATGTTTTTAAAAAGTGTATTTAAATCATATAAAGTTGGTCAAATGACAAACATTTTCGTTAAAATTTTGCACAAAATTTTTTTATGTATATTATTTGTTTTATATACATTTTGTTTTATTATTTCATTTTTGAGGGATATATATATATATATATATATATATATATATATATATATATATATATATATATATATATATATATATACAGTATATATTTTTTATTTTATTTGGAAGATGTCTATACTTCTCTTTGTTGAACAACTTAAAAATTATACTATTATATTATTATAATATAATATAATTATATTATTATTGACCAAAGGAAATAAAAAAATGCATTGTTTGTTTTTTCTTAGTAAGGATGTTAACGGGTTGATTAACCACTAAACCATTGAAACATTAAGTCTGCATAAGACTGCACATTTAAGGAGTTTAAGGTTTGTGCTTTGTGATGTGAACGACCATGAGAACATAAACACACAAATCTATTACAAAATAAATCCAAATTTGCCAAATATCTCACCTCATCATCTTTAATCCTAATCGGTTTTTGGCAGACGTGTACAGAACAAAGCAGAATAAAGGTGGCATTTGATCCAACAAGACCCCTAGTGCTTGACAGACACAAACACTAAAACCGGCACTGAGTAACGACACACAAACACACATCTGCGTGCCCTTATTGTTCCCTATTAGAGCACACAAGCTTGTCTTTCTGCCAAACATGACACAGCAGGCTGGAGAGAACACTGAGCCAGACAAGTCTCCGAACAACAGAATGTTTCCCTTTTGGCAAGGAGAAGGCCATCCACTGTGTCCCCTCTAGAGCTACACATTCTGCACCGCTCGCTCTTTATCAGACACGTTACATTAAGACATCAGACGACTTGCTTACGCTGATACAGACTGACTGACAGGTCTTGGTTGTAGGCTGGGCTGGTTTTTCGGTGGATAAAAAAAGAACATTTGGTATGAAGGAAAGGAAAAATGCAGTGTTTTTTTTTTTTTTTTTTTTAAGTTTAAGGTGCAGTAAGTAATTGTATTAGCTGACGTTAGCTGTTTTGAAAATCCTGCCTTGAAAAAACATGAAAAGACAATATGACTGATTTTGCAAGAAGAGATCTCATATTACATTTCCCTGATCTTTTCTCTTGTTAACAGGAGGTGCGACAGAGATCAGTTTGTCTTGCTAGCAGATCTTTTTTTTTTTTTTTTTTTTGCTAGAATGTAAATAAGATGGGCGTGTAGTGGTCACCTTGCACGTCCAGGGTCCGGGTTCGATTCCCGTCTCTGTGTACATGGAGTTTGCATGTTCTCCCCATTCTTGGTGGGTTTCCTCCGGGTACTCCGGTTTCCTCCCACAGTCCAAAGACATGCAGGTTAGGCTAATTGGCGTTCCCAAATTTGCCGTTAGTGTGTGAATGAGTGTGTGTCTGCATCCAGGGTGTACCCTGCCTCGAGCCCAAAGCCTCCTGGAATAGGCTCCAGGTCCCCGTGACCCTGAATACAGGATAAAGCGATATAGGAGATGAGTGAGTAAATAAAATGACAAAATAGGCACGATTGCTTTGTGCCATGCCCAAGTGTGATTGTTCTTTCCTCACCACTCCCACACTGTAATATTGTTATATACTAGTAATATTGTTTCGTACCCGAGTACACCTGCATATTTACGCCCTCCAATACAGTAGGTGGCAGTGTGTATCTTGTTGGTTTGTAAGATGCTAGTAAACCCAAAGAGTCAAACTCAAAGAAAGTCAACTGTCGCAGTTGCCTAATAATATTGATATTTGGAGGCAGAGTATGGATTGTTTATGTTACTGTATATAGATGTGCCAAGCTTTGGGGTCACGTGTAGGCCAGAGATCACTGATATGATATTATCATGATACCTCAGTGCTGATTCGATTTGTATTGCGATTCTATTAGTATCGGCATTTTATACGTGTATATAATAAAATGCCGATGCTAACAGAATATATATTCTGAAGTAAGTGTTGTTTATAGATGAATTTCCAAACAAAAGAATTGTGATGCATAACTGAATACATCTTGAGTATCTTAAACAAATTATGATGCGTTCCAGACATTGGTGTTATAGATGCCACTATGATAAAAGCTCAGATAACTGCTTTTAAGCTGGCTGCACGGTGGATTAGTAGTTAGCACTGTCGCCTTGCACCTACAGGGTCTGGGTTCGATTCCCGCCTGGGGTCTGTGTGCATGGAGTTCGGCTGTTCTCCATGTACTCCGCTTTCCACCCACAGTCCGGAGACATGCAGATTAGACTAATTGCCGTTCTCAGATTGCTTGTAGAGCGTGTGCATGCCCTGTGACGGATTGGCACTCCATCCAGGGTGTACGCCAGGCCTCCTGCGACCCTGTATTCAGGATAACGTGTATCCTGTAAGTGACTGCTTTCAAGCTTTTTTAAAATGAGAATTTCTAAATCACATTTAACCTTATTACCATTTTGGCTGCATTCTCTTTTCTTCATACTTTCCTTTTTGCCCACTAGCGCTTTCCTCTAGCTTGTAAATCACATCAGCACACATGTCTATAGTAGATGTTTTGCAGGCTTGTCAGGGAAGCTAAAGGTTCAAACTGTGTTTTTTTTTTTTTTTTTTGCGTTTGAATTTTGGATTCCTGAATAGCAACCTCTGCCAATCCCACAGCCTGAAACTTTTTTAAAAAGTTTGCCTGATAGTGATGATTTGAATGAGTTTGTGGCGGAACGGGGTTAGAACGTGTAGCACAGCATCCTCTCTGCTCTTTTCCAGTTTCTTAACTCGTGCTTTTGGCCTGGAACGGACCAGCAGCACTGGGAGATGATGTCAGTCGTTGTGGGACAGCATGCTTCTGGACAGCATCGCTGACCTAACACGTTGTTATTCTCAGCTGTCAACTCGTCACTCTTGGTTCATGTTCAACTGCTTATGAAACGGTCCTGTGAGGAGGCCTGTCTTCTGTTACGTAACAGCATTAGGTCAACGGTCTTACTGGTCTACTGTATTACTGGTGGACAAATTCGTTTTAGGTGGACTAGAGCAAGAGTTTTTGCGCCTGAGCACCCGAGATCGTGATGTCGTAGTCCTCACACTTCTCCAGACTTCTCTTGTGTCTTCCTGTCTCTATCTGAAGTTCACTCGTTGGGTGAAAAGGTCATGTGAAGGTTTTACATTACAGTGATACTGTACTGCTGTTCATAATGAGAGTCTGGGGACAGGGTGGCATGCCGGGGGGATGAACGTAGCTGGCTGGTCTGGACATGATGGAAAAGATGGAAGAAGCTGATCTCTTTTGCGTCAGTCCTTGCTGGTTGAGGAGTTGGTGTTTCCTCAGCAGTCTGAGCTACTCAAGAAAGAAAAAACATCTTTCTTTCTTTCTTAAGGAGCACAAATAACCAATAACCAATTATTCGCCAATAATGTGGTATAAATAGAAATTGAGCCGCAGCTTGTTTGTAATTTAGAACCAGGTTTTTTTTTTTTGTTTTATGCAAAGAGAAACAGCAATCCTTATACCAGATGTTGAGACGTGCCCTTCTTCCACTGAATTTTCCCATTTTTGTTAGTAACGTGTAGACATCTCAGGCAGGAATGTCTCTAAAGTGCCCTGAAGCAAGAGCTATAAGTTTATTCCTCCTCAGTCATTTTCTCTTTGTCTCTCCCAGACTCAGGTCATGTGACCTCATCTCCTCTGAGCTCTCCCACGTCTCACCGGCCCATGCATCCTCCCCTGCTGAGCCCGACTTCCATCGGAGCGTCGGGATCCCTGCACTCACCCATCAGCACACTCAGCTCGCCAATGAACGGCCTCGGCTCTCCCTTCTCCGTCATCAGCTCGCCCATGGGCCCGCACTCCATGGCGTCTCCCGGCATGGCCTACGGCCCCAGTGTCAGCCCACAGGTAGGCCCGGGCTTTGTAATCTTTCTTCTTTTTTTTCTTCTGAATCTTACTGCTGACTTTGGTTTTGCTTTCTGATCTACTCCATTCGATTTCTCTCTCTCTCTCTCTGTCTCTCTTTTTCTTTCTCAAATACAGAATGATGCTCCGACAATTAGATGTGCTAAAAAGAAACATCCGAACGAATTTAATAATCTCGTTTTTCGGCCCTTGTTTTTAAATGCTTTGTTACCATTTGACATGATTTTATTATAATGTGTGCAGTAAATTGTTAATATTATTTTTTGCACAAATCCATCCATGCATACACACATCTCCTATAACTCTGCCTCTCTTTTCTGTACGCTACAGCACAAAGCATATTTAAGTTATGCACATTATTATTCCTGCTGTTCCTAGATGTTTATTAATAACTTTAATAACTTCTACATTATGCTCATTCACACAAATCCATTAACTGGCCCACCAGACCACCGAATGCTCAGTTACACAGAAACGGATTTCTTTGCAATTTTTCATCGCTAATTAGCCATGACTAAAATTCTGCTTTAGAATATGGAACAAAGTGTTAAGCTCTTAAAACCATAATGTACACTCATTTAACATGCACACGCTAATGAGGGATAAATGTAGGTTATTATTTTACACTGCAAATGTAAAAGGTTTAAAGAAAGAGCAACTATTAGTCATTTTCATCTGACTGATTTCAATATGGCGGCACGGTGGTGTAGTGGTTAGCACTGTCGCCTTGCACCCCCAGGGTCTGGGTTCGATTCCCCGGCCAGGCTCGATTCCCGTCTCTGTGTGCATGGAGTTTGCATGTTCTCCCTGTGCTTGGTGGGTTTCCCCCAGGTACTTTGGTTCCACATTCCAAAGACATGTAGGTAAGTTCTTGGAATTGACGTTCCCAAATTGCCCGTATTGTGTGAATGAGTGTATGTGCGTGTGCCCTGCGATGGATTGGCACCCTGTACAGTGTGTGCCCTGCGTCTCCTGGGATAGGCTCCAGGCCCCCCAGCACCCTGAACACAGGATAAAGCAGTATAGAAGATGAGTGACTGATTTCCATATAAGTACTGCAGTAATAAGTACTGTAGTGGCCGGGGGTAGCTCAGTGGTTAAGGCATTGGACTACGGTTCGGAAGATCCCAGGTTCAAACCCCACAACCACCAAGTTGCCACTATTGGGCCCTTGAGCAAGGCCCTTAACCCTCAATTGCTCAAGTGTATGATAAGATAAAAAAAAATGTAAGTCGCTCTGGATAAGAGCGTCTGCCAAATGCCTAAATGTAATAACAAGGTGCCTGTGAATAATGAATAGCGTATAGAGTGAACGAACCTTTTATAAGTCTTTCTCAGGGAAAAACAGGACATAATTTAACCCCTTGAATTAGCTTTTTTGAAAATAAACCATTCCCAAATGCTTGAACGTTCTTGCCCAGTTACGTATTTTGGTTCTCTGCAAATCGAATTTCATACCTACACTGGATCTCTTTTACTATAAACAAGGGCGGGTTTGTTTAAAATCGACAAACATGCTCCAACTAAAACCCAGTGTTTCCCTCAGGCCTTACAAACATCCTGAACACATTTTAAGTCTGCTATATTGCTCATCGTCGCTATTTTTAGTCTCACTATCCTGCAGTACCACTCATGGCCACTAGTGGTCACAAGTTACATTGGTCACTTTTATATACTGTACAGAATTCACAGTTCACTTTTTTTTTTTGTTCTTGTTGTAATTGAAAACGCACACTTCTTGCAATCTAGATGGAAATGATAAAACAAGGACATTTTGTTTAACATCGTTAGCTAAAAATCGTCTACATTAACTTAAACTAAATATGGTAGCTAAAATTTATCGCGACTAATACAAATAGGACATGAAAACATAAGTAAATGATGATAAACGCCAGCCATTAATAATCAATTTATCATCTAGTTCAGTGGATAAATATCACTTCTCAATTGTAGGTTTTTAAAACATAATAGTCTTAATTCAGAACATTGTTTAGTAGCTGAAGCCAAGCAATTCAGTCTGTCCCATGTGAATAACCTCAAAGCACTGACACTGGAGACTCCTTCCTTCCTTTGATCTATGAATCCATCCATTTTCTACACAGCATATCCTTTGTACTGTAGGGTCACGGAGAATCCTAGGGCACAAGAGCTGGGTACACCATGGTTGGGTTGCTGACTCATTGCATACACACATACGCACACACTTTCGAGAATCCCACAGAGTAATAAAATACATACAGAGTAAAAAGTTCACCATGGCAACAATTACATGTCTTTCTTCAGTGGAATTTTTATGTTTATTTCACTAGGCTTAGATCATACTGTACAGCACCCCTAACGTTGTTACTTGTAGAAACAATAACATATTCGAACAAGAATGATTTTGTCAGGTCTTAAGTCATTTATTTTCTTAAGTCCTGACCTGTGGTCGTACCCAGTCTGCTAGGACTAAATACACAAATGACCCAGTGAGCATTGCACTTGTTATGGCACCGGGTCTGTAGACCCTCAGTTTAGTTCATTCACAACAGGCACTTTTAGTTTTACTGAGTCTATGTGCTAGTAATGGAGCGTTTTTAAGAGTGAAGAGGGCTTTTTGTCAGCCCTGTCAATGGATATTGTACTTATCTGTCTCAGTTAGACCTGAGAATCACTTTTGTCTTTCTCTGTTTAATGCGGGCGCTTTGTAGTGAGGTTTTCATTGACTGAGAAGTGAAGCACTTGTCTGCAGGTGGGGTGCCACCTGGAGCACTCTGAACAACGGCCCTTTTGTTAGTCTCATGGTGTTTCACTGCCATTAATTCGAAGTATACGTTGTTTTACATTACAAAAGTGTTCGATTCATCATGAGGCCACATAGAGACGTGGTTAATGTTCCTTCTTCAGCTTCTTCTTGATTTCAGCAGCAGTTTGGTAGAATGTAGTTTTCAACACAGTACAGTACTGGGTGAAAAATCTTGATGCAGCACCCACTTCTTCATATTTTGCTTCGAAAGAGCCAGACGTTTTGTATTTTTTTGTGCAGACTTGATGAATATTTCTCCAAGCTTCCTGAAGGACTTTTCTGGCTCTCCTTTTCAGTCCAGTCCCTGTTAAGCCTTGTTAAGCGACACAGTGACCTATGGATCATTCAAGCATAAAAACACATCTAACTTAATGCAAGAACCAGGGAGAAACAGGTGCAGGTGATGATCTGGCAGGTGATTCGTATACTGGTGATGCTGGGTGCTGAGCGGTTGGAACAGACGACACAGGGGAAATGAGGTTGCTGCTGAGGTTGTTACACAAACAACCCATTTTTAAATTGTATCTTCAGTCACTTTGCAGCCCGTCGCAGTAAAACACTTCCCATTTCTTTAATTTAATAACGATCATTTAATTTAATTTAATTTAATTTAATGGGAAAATGTTTATGTGTTGGGGGGGCAAAGACTTTTGCACAGTAGTGTACTGTACCTCTTGAAGGACGTCTGAGGTGCTTCAGAATGTATTGCCTTGCATGTACATTATGGTTCTCTTACCAGACATATTTAGTTTAGTTTTTTTGTATAGAAACTGTAATTCGTTAAATATAGCAGATATTACACTGCCAGCATCAAGGTCCATCATCATATGACGACAAGTGAAACATAAGGTACAGCAAAATAAATGTCACCTTAAAGGTAGCATTTTGGTGCAAATATGTAGAGTATGTTAAATGAGTTGCTTTGTAATATACATTACACAACCTAGATGTTTAGTAAAAAAAAATTTAATAATTAACGGTACAAGGATATAACCTTGAGGAACACCATAGGTACTCAGAAAGATAGCGATTATCATTGTTCAGTTACACTAATAGTCGATGCCTTGACAGCACAGTTTGCACTCCCCATTGGGTTGCACTCCCAATTTGGTAACTCCAAGGTCTTTGGTTTGATTCTAAGCTTAAGAGGAATCCCACTTAAGAGGAATATGCCTGTTGTCATGAATTCTCCCTCTCTGCTTTTATGTTGTTCTGTCTTTCAGTTTGTGTCATGTGCTTCTTGTTACTTCACCATGTGCTTTTGTTTCTATTCTGTTCCTGTCTCCGCCTCTGTCCTGCCATTGGTGTGTTACCAGATTGTATCCATGTGTTGTTGCCCAAAGGTACGAATGAGTTTGTGCATGTGTCTCTGGTGCCCCGTGATGGACTGGGTGTCCCAACCAGACTGTATTCCCACCTCGCTTTGATGGTTCCCAGAATAGGCTCTGGATCCTCTGTCAGCCTCAACAGGATTAAAAGTTGTTTTTGTTTAGCGTAGTAAAAATGACATCACAGGTAAAATAAGCTTGTTTCTCTGGAGCTCCCTCACCCTTTCACTTTTAAAAGAGTTTGAGTGTTTCTACTTTATGATGTCTCTACTTTATACTTCTTCAACCAGATAACACAAGCAATCCCGGGATGCATCCGTCCTCGTGAAGGACCAACATGGAAAAGGTGTAAATGTTTTGCAAGATGGAACCCGAGATTACTGTACAGTATTAATGCATTAATGTTTCACAGTGCTGGCATCATGGGCTGTACTGTATATTGGAAATGTCAAACTACAGCTCTTTTCCTATGAGGTGCTCATAAAACATCTGATCTTCACACTCAATGGATAGCAGCATTGTGCCATGGCCTAAATGGGCTCACAATAGAGCTGTGTGTAAAGGAGGCCTGAGAAACAGTTACGCTTTGGTAGGATCAGGCTGTGCATACAGCCAGAAGGGATTTTTCCCCCCCCTCTCTCTCTCTCTTTTTCTCTCTCTCCCTCTCTCTCTCTCTCTCTCTCTCTCTCTTTCAGCCTTTTATGAACCATTTTCTCATGAGCGAACAAAAATGAACAGCCCGATCCTCATGTTTTTACGTGTGAGACTGAGGTAACGGCTCAGATTTTAATCTCTGCACTGAGACGCTAGCAGAAGGACCATTTTCCACCCATTAATACCTAAAGATGGGCCCCAGCGCAGCTGATGGATGCCGTTGACTTTTAGAGCTCATGGAGGAGTCAAGCTTTGCGCTCGGCATAAGGGTCTAATCATTCCCACACACACACACACACACACACACACACACACACACATAAACACACTTGAACACACAGTGTGGTCACAGTAGAGCCTTTCATTGTCAACAACCATGCAGGAAACTTGGCGACTATTACAAATCTGTATGTAATTAATGCAGCGTTTGTGGTTTGTTTCTGTCAGATGATGAAGTTGAAGAAAGAAACGGACATAAAGGGAAGAACATGGAAAGGAAGGCTAGAGAAAGGCGAATGCTGGTGAAATCGAAGAGTGTCAAGGCGGTAGTCTAAAAAAAGGCATTTTTTGAATGATAAAAGTTCTGGATTTTGACCCTTTCTCTGAAAGGAAGCCTTTTGTTCTAAGAGCTCCTTCACAACAGCAAACAAAATAACTCTTGATGGTGTTAGATGGCAGATCGTAAAATCTGTTCATACCAGAGATCGAATAAAAGCTGTCAAGGGCAATTTTCTGCATTGTTGCATTACTGGATTTAAATAGCTTGACGTAATGATGAGAATCCTCCATCTGGCTGGCGTTGTGATATTTTTGGTTCGCATTAAGAATGAAATGAACAACCTGCCACTGCCGTACATTCATATTTTGTTGGAGTCCTTTGGGAATAGATTAGCAGCTGTGATTCACTCTTTATTTAAATAAATAAATGGTTCATTAGCCAAGATTTAAAATTTGACTGCTCGTCTCTGGTGCCGGCCCATAACCCCTCATGGGGCGTTCACCAATAAAGACTGACATAACACAACAGAACCAAACAGGCGTCTTCTGTAAGTCTTTGCAGCCACGGCTTAGGCGTGTCAGTCAAAAGGTGAATAATAAGCTACGATTATACTGGACGTCCTGCTGAGCCGGCATTGACTCTGAATGTTCTGAATTCTTGGAATTATTTTCCCACATGGAATAAATGGTCGAAATCCATTCTTGGAGATAAGCATTTGTTGAATGAATTTTTCCAAATATAACAGAATAAAAGCGTTGTGGCGGTGCTGTTATATGGGCAAAGCATGATATTGGTGCTAAAAATCATCTCACCTAGGAGAAAAAGTGAACTTTCAGATAGGATCATATAACACCATTTTTCATATAATACTTCTTATCTCCAGATTCATGCTTAATCTTTTGTAAATATGCACACACCTTTACATTTTTATCAGATCGAAAAGAAACACATTTGCTATCTATATAATCTCATGCCCTCTTATGTACTGTAGTGTCTCTTTTATTTTTTGCATTCAAATTTTTCAATGATCTTAATTGTCATTGAGATTTTTATATTTCACATGAAAATATGTATTATTCTGAAATGCTAAATTGTTATGATATTGCAACATGAATTTGACATGGTTACGGACACTACAGATTTTTTGCACTGAATGCTTTAATTTAAGCAAGAATGTTTACGGGTCATATACTTCTAGAAGCTTACACCGATTTTAGTATTAATACTCATAAAGTAATATGAATATTTATTTCATATAAACATATATGGCACATATAAAATCCTTTCTAGCCGATAGGAAAATAAACACTGATAGGGTTTAACAAAAAGCCTCATTTTCCAGTTGTAGCACTTCCTGAACTTGCTGCTGTTTAAAAGACCAATTTGAAAAAAAATTCATCACTGCTTTAGAACAACTTCTTCCCATGCCAGAGAAAAGGAGACATGGAGCAGGTTTTCGCCTTCCCCGAGATATGGTTGTAATGAAGAAAACATGTCTGTTACTTCAAGCCCTGAAGTGGTCCAGGGGTTTGTGGGAACAGAGAAAAAGAGCGAGAGCGAAAACACGTTTCAAGTGGGTCCAGAAATTTGGCCCTTTACCATTTCTTTCGTCGGATGAAATAGCTCCGCGCGGCCTGCTGCGCGGGTCCGGAACCGACACCGATACGTCTTCGCGGTGCTGAAAGTGCTTGCCCGAGAGCAGGTCCCATTCCCAGCGTGCAGTTGCAAAAACAATAACTTACCTTCTATTTAATACAGATTTTCCTCAAGGGGAGAGAAAACAACGTTTTGGAATTATAGGGTTCTTTACGAAACACAAACACCACATAGAACTTTTTCAGCGCAATTCTGTCTAATGTACAGTACATTGCAAAATATGCGCGCCGTCTGCCAAGAAGGACGGATCGTACAGCGGTCGGAGCTCAGATCTCGGGAAATGGCCTGCAGGACAGAGTGAGGAGTTAGGGCTATCTGCTTTTTATCTCTCAATCAGCCCGGCCATTCGGCGTCCATGTCTGTTAACACCAGAGCAAATCTAAAGGCGGACATGCTCCTTTCATTTCCCCTTCAGCGTTCCTTCGCTCCAGAGGGGATCCACAGACGGGGTCAGGCTTCTCTGTTGTCCCTGGGTACTCCTCGGCCAAAGCTGACGATTGGATATCAGCCTTATTTTGGTAGCTTAGGATATTTCTAGGGGTTATAATTAGGAGCGGTGCTGGCAGGTGACATTTAGAAGGGATCCTGCTCGGCTATATGTCTATGAAGGAACGTCCAGAACGTTAAGCAGGGCTTTAACAACAAGCTCACTTTTTTGTTTGTAGTTACTGAGTATTAATGTGATTTGAAGTCTAATCGTCTTCATACTGTATGAAGCTGAAGGAACCTTTTGAAGCACCCTTTCTTCCAGCATTTACAGTCGTGGTTGGTTTTGTCCTTCACCAAAGAAAGATCTCTGTACTTTTCCTGCAGATAAGTTTTCTCAATACATAAGATGATGAATGCGTAGGTTACAGTATATAACGTCGCAAGGCTGTCTCGCAGTAATTTTGCCAGTTGCTATGATGCTTGGGCATGATTTAATTCTCCTTTGTGAATCCGAGTTCTGTCCTTAAACCAATTTTAAGAATTCATACTACAGCGATAAACAAAATAATCATAAAAGAGGAATAAGCCAAAAATTACAAATAATACGGTAATCCGTCATCCAGAACGATTCGCGGGTTACTGGTGTCACTCTGAAGTTGATTACTTTCCTACAACATCATGTCCTGACCTATATTGCAATATGCAGTATTTTATCTAATATAGAACGACACATTATACTTTCTTTAACATTTACAGTTACATGCAATGATGTGGATCGTCTGCAAGAGCAATCGTCATTCCCTCTCCTATTAATTTTTTTATTTATTTATTTAAAGTTACAGTAGAGACAGGAGCACAAAGACAGGTTGTATACAGGTTGTACAGGGTACACACATGTGAGCACCGTCCAGAAGTTACTAGTGCAAAGCTAATAAGCCTCATTGTCTTGAGCGAGACTGCTTCCCCGAATATTATTATACTTAAATTACATTAGCGCCACCATGCGCCAAGCACTTCAACTTAGCTGTTCCTATAGAAGCAGTAATGTATCAGCTTGAAACCTGTGATTTTCCTGCCAGAGCTTTTAACCAATCAGATTTGAGAATTAGAAGTCCTGTTTGGCAAACACTGGAGGGGTTTTAAGGCTGTTTCGCTCCCCTTAATTGAAGTGAAGCTCCGGATGAGAACATGATTCTCGCCGTGAATGTGGAACCGTCAGCCAGCTTTGTCTTCCTGCCAGGAGTTAAACCCCGTTTTGATGGAAGACGTGTAAAAACAGACATATGATCCTCCTGCTGAGACACGAATTTGCCTGAGTGAGCATTTTTAGTTCAGTATACGAAGTGTTGTTGATTTAGTCTATTGGGAATAAAATTTCCAGAGTAATACACAATTTTTAATACAATGAAACCCCGTCCCCGTCCCCTTTTTTTTTCCTTTACAGTTCACTCTTCAGGTATATGTAAAAAAAATAAATAAATAAAAACAAGTGTATAAAAAAGGGGGAAAAAAGAACACTTAGTGTGTGTGTGTGTGTGTGTGTGTGTGTGTGTGTGTGTGTGTGTGGATATACATATATATATACAGTGGTGTGAAAAACTATTTGCCCCCTTCCTGATTTCTTATTCTTTTGCATGTTTGTCACACTTAAATGTTTCTGCTCATCAAAAACCGTTAACTATTAGTCAAAGATAACACAAGTAAACAAAAAATGCAGTTCTTAAATGAAGGTTTACGTTATTAAGGGAGAAAAAAAACACCAAATCTACACGGCACTGTGTGAAAAAGTGATTGCCCCCCTTGTTAAAAAATAACTTAACTGTGGTTTATCACACCTGAGTTCAATTTCTGTAGTCACCCCCAGGCCTGATTACTGCCACACCTGTTTCAATCAAGAAATCACTTAAATAGGATCTACCTGACACAGAGAAGTAGACCAAAAGCACCTCAAAAGCTAGACATCATGCCAAGATCCAAAGAAATTCAGGAACAAATGAGAAGAAAAGTAATTGAGATCTATCAGTCTGGTAAAGGTTATAAAGCCATTTCTAAAGCTTTGGGACTCCAGCGAACCACAGTGAGAGCCATTATCCACAAATGGCAAAAACATGGAACAGTGGTGAACCTTCCCAGGAGTGGCCGGCCGACCAAAATTACCCCAAGAGCGCAGAGACGACTCATCCGAGAGGCCACAAAAGACCCCAGGACAACATCTAAAGAACTGCAGGCCTCACTTGCCTCAATTAAGGTCAGTGTTCACGACTCCACCATAAGAAAGAGACTGGGCAAAAACGGCCTGCGTGGCAGATTTCCAAGGCGCAAACCACTTTTAAGCAAAAAGAACATTAAGGCTCGTCTCAATTTTGCTAAAAAACATCTCAATGATTGCCAAGACTTTTGGGAAAATACCTTGTGGACCGACGAGACAAAAGTTGAACTTTTTGGAAGGTGCGTGTCCCGTTACATCTGGCGTAAAAGTAACACAGCATTTCAGAAAAAGAACATCATACCAACAGTAAAATATGGTGGTGGTAGTGTGATGGTCTGGGGTTGTTTTGCTGCTTCAGGACCTGGAAGGCTTGCTGTGATAGATGGAACCATGAATTCTACTGTCTACCAAAAAATCCTGAAGGAGAATGTCCGGCCATCTGTTCGTCAACTCAAGCTGAAGCGATCTTGGGTGCTGCAGCAGGACAATGACCCAAAACACACCAGCAAATCCACCTCTGAATGGCTGAAGAAAAACAAAATGAAGACTTTGGAGTGGCCTAGTCAAAGTCCTGACCTGAATCCTATTGAGATGTTGTGGAATGACCTTAAAAAGGCGGTTCATGCTAGAAAACCCTCAAATAAAGCTGAATTACAACAATTCTGCAAAGATGAGTGGGCCAAAATTCCTCCAGAGCGCTGTAAAAGACTCGTTGCAAGTTATCGCAAACGCTTGATTGCAGTTATTGCTGCTAAGGGTGGCCCAACCAGTTATTAGGTTCAGGGGGCAATTACTTTTTCACACAGGGCCATGTAGGTTTGGATTTTTCTTTCTCCCTAAATAATAAAACCCCTCATTTAAAAACTTCATTTTGTGTTTACTTGTGTTATCTTTGACTAATAGTTAAATCAATTTACTAAATAAAAAAAGCAATTTCCCTTTGGGATCAATAAAGTTCTTTGAATCTTGAATCTTGAATCTTAAATGTGTTTGATGATCAGAAACATTTTGTGTGACAAACATGCAAAAGAATAAGAAATCAGGAGGGGGGCAAATAGTTTTTCACACCACTGTATATATATATATATATATATATATATATATATATATATATATATATATATACACACACACACACACACATTTTCTTCTCTCTTTTTTTTTTCAATAGACAAGCAACTATATTACACAAAAGAACTTACTAGGGTGCATTTATTGTTATAAAATGTAATTCAATTAAAAAAAGAAAAATAAATAAATAAATAAATAAAATGAAATACTAAATAATAAGGCGGCAGTGGTTAACACTGTCGCCTTGCACCTCCAGGGTCTGGGTTCGATTCCCCGGTCAGGCTCGATTCCCGTCTCTGTGTGCATGGAGTTTGCATGTTCTCCCCGTGCTTGGTGGGTTTCCTCCGGGTACTCCGGTTTCCTCCCACAGTCCAAAGATATGCAGATTAGGCTAATTGGCATTCCCAAATTGACCATAGTGTGTGTGTGTGTGTGTGTGTGTGTGTGTGTGTGTGTGTGTGTGTGTGTGTGTGTGTGTGTGCTCTGCGATGGATTGGCACCCTGTCCAGGGTGTACCCTGCCTCGTGCCCAGAATCTCCTGGGATAGGCTCCAGGTCCCCCGCGACCCTAAATACAGGATAAAGCGGTATAGAAGATGAATGATTGAATGAATAAATAATAATAAAATAAAAAAAAAACTATAACATAAAATATGGGCGTTTCGGGGCGATATATCGGTTCCATTTTTCCCAGATCTCAGGAGAATTTATCTTCCTGTAGACTCACGGAGAAAGTAATTTTTTCCAATACAAAAATATTGTAAATAATATCGTACCAGACTTCAATAGTTGGAATGTCTGGTTTACACCATCTCCTTGTTATAACCTTTCTAGCAGCTATAATCAGTTTTGATTTCCAATTTTAAAATGTTGTTTGTGAAAACCCAAAACTCATTTTTGCCTTATATACTTAGTATTTATTAGTATCCTTTTATTAACGAGTCTTCTACAAACCCGGTCATAGATGTTGCATCGTCCTCGGCCTCTTCCCTTACTACATATATTCTAATATTATTCTTTCGCGAACGCCCCTCTAAGTCAGTAATTGTTTCTTCCATGTGCATTAATTAGGTTTTTCTTCCATGTGCATTGTAGGTTCACCAACTCCGTCAAAACTTCCTCAATCCACACCTCAGCTGAGTCGATGTGTTCTTCCACCCTTTTGCAGATTTTGTTAATATCTTCTCTTGAAGTCCTTCCTGAATTCTCTAATCTCATTTAGTATTAGGCCTATGGTGGCTCCGCGGTCAGGCTCTCCATCCGTGTCTAAGCTTGTTTCGTCCTCCATGTTGTTAGCGGCTGGTATATCGTCTTCCTTTCCTTCGTCGCATTCCACATTTTCCTGATTTTCCGAATTTAGGCATTGGTGCAAGCCCGTTATGTCTACACTTATTTGAGTTCGTTTTATACAAAAAATTCGAGTTATCTCAGGTACTTTTATCACTTGCCGTCGGGACCCTCTTTCCCTATGCTGTCATCACCTTGCCCGCTAGACCGGAAGTCTGCTTTAGTCTTTGACTTAAATCCTTGACATAATTTTGTTTAAAGAACGTCTTCCAGAACCAAACCGAACAGCGGATTAAAGATCAGCCTCTGGCTTTTTCTGTCTTCGCACTGCGCGCACCAAGAGACATGCTCAGACTCACAATGTCACAAGTTTCGCTCTCCCGGTGATCTAAAAGTCACGAGTTGGAGCACAGAAACCCAGGCAGATCTTCTTATGGAATTACGACACGTACAGAACGCTATCTCCGGGTGGGATCTTCTCACCGATAAACTGATTTAGATGTCTTTAATGTCCAACCGTAGATGGTTTGCAAAACCAAGAATCTAAAGAATGAGCATACATGCCTGAGAACGATCATCATGCTACACTGCGGTGAAGGAATGAACCTGAATTAAAGAACAAAATTGTAGGAGTTTAGCGCTGGCAAAAAAACTAAACAAAAAAAGAAGTCGAAACAACTTAAATGTTAAGTGATGGGCGTGGTTAATATTGGTTCCCTAAGAGATCAAATAAGACTATTTAACGCTGCTGAAATGTACTGCAAGTGATACCTGGATGTTCGACAGTGTTAAATGTAATTATGAGCAAATATGAACAAAAACACAACTTTTATTTATTTATTTATTTTAAATATATATATTTTTATTTTAGTGTTCAGAAATGCCAGTGGTATAAGAAGAATAACACACTTCGGTTACCTTTGCGTGCAGGTACAGTAGTTCCTTTTTAGCGTCACACCACCCTGTTGTTGGTTGTGTACATATAACAGCACATCTCAAAGTGTGTTATAGCCAATTTGATTATTATATATACTGTATATATATATATATATATATATATATATATATATATATATATATATATATATATATACTCAGCAAAAAAAGAAACGTCCCTTTTTCAGGACTGTGTATTTCAACAATAATGTTGTAAAAATCCAAATAACTTTACAGATCTTCATTGTAAACAATGTTTTCCATGCATGTTCAATTAACCGTAATCAATTAATTAACATGCACCTGTGGAATGGTCGTTAAGACCTTAACAGCTTACAGAAAGTAGGCATTTAAGGTCACAGTTCTAAAAACGCAGGACACTAAAGAGACTCGTCTACCGACTGTGAAAAACACCCAAAGAAAGATGCCCAGGGTCCCTGCTCATCTGCGTGAACGTGCATTAGGCATGCTGCAGGGAGGCATGAGGACTGCTGATGTGGCTATAGGGCAATAAATCGCCATGTCCGCACTGTGAGACGCCTAAGACGGCGCTACAGGGAGACAGGAAGGACAGCTGATCATCCTCGCAGTGGAAGACCACGTGTAACAACACCTGCACAGGATGGGTACATCCGAATATCACACCTGCGTGACAGGTACAGGATGGCCACAACAACTGACCGAGTCACACCAGGAACACACAATCCCTCCATCTCACAGCAAGAACTGACAAATCTGGTCCAGTCCATGAGGAGGAGATGCACTGCAGTACTTCAAGCAGCTGGTGGCCACCAGATACTGACTGGTACTGACTGATTTTGAGCCTCCCTTCATTCAGGGACACATTGGGAAACATTTTTACTTTATGTCTTATGGTGTCGACTCTTTTAGTGTTCATACAAATATTTACACATTAAGTTTACTGAAAGTAAAAACAGTTGAAAGTCAGAGGACGTTTCTTTTTCGTGCATTTTTTTAAATGCAAGTATAGGGCTCTTCCAAATGGTTGAGATGTCACTTCATGGTAAACGTATCAATATATTTAGAAATATTTTTTTTTAATCCGTAAAAGTCACATAAAATGTTAATGTTTTTGTGTGATAGTGCAACAGTACAAAGTTTTTTATTACTATTATTATTATTAGATCCACTTGGTATGCGAGAGACTGTGCATTTTTTAGCATGGCACAGCTCAACCGTTTGGTAGAGATGCCTCAGTGAGGTTAAGTTGAACATGTTTTATCAGTAAGATAAATTGACTTAAAATGTGCTTTATTAACGTACAGTATGTTACTTTAAAGGTGTTAATGGTGTGTGTTTTAATTTCTTCTCCATGTATTAGGGAGAAATCAAACACCAGTTTAAGTATTTTACTCATTCATGACACTTGCCTTCTTTTGTATTTGAGTTTACTGTATATATTTTTTATATAGTATACTGTATATATTTTTTCCATATTTGTGCAGGGTATTGTGCAGTAGTAGTCACAATTCCAGGAATTTCTTTTGCGTTGGAATACTGTGAATCAAGTGTCATGCTGAGCTTCAGAATCCAGAATCCCCTTCCTACTCTCATCTCAGACTGGGTTATGCGTATCAAAGGTCAGAGCTCAAGTGGGGTTATCGGGCCCAGGGGGTTACACAATGACCTCCGAGGTGTGTGTCCTGGAGTTTAGAACCGCTTCCATGTGGTGGTCTTTTCCCTCCGTTCACATGCAGCCCAAGGCCATGATATCATCAAGGTTTCTATGCAAGTCTGTTTAATTTTTTTTTTTATGTCTCTATGAGTCATCGGAAAGACGCAGTGTTACATAATTAGTCCTTAACGACATCATTGTTACTGATCTTGAGATGTGAGAGTGTGTGAGACGATGTTTCATCTGGAGGATGTGTGTGAGTGTGTTTAGGACATTTGGCTGGAGGATACGAGGTAGCCTTTGAAGTGTCCTTTGGAGGGAAGTCTGTTCTCCGGCTCGGTAAGACGGGATAAGCTCCGTTAAAGCCCCCGTTCTGAGTCTTCAGCTCTCTCTCTCTAAGGTGCTTAGAGGTCTCGGGATTGTCGGCGTGGACCATCGGCAGCATCGAGACCTTTCATCTCATTCGCATGAAACGTACTATGTTGTGTCTCCACTTGCTCCGTTTAAAATGCCAGGTGAGATCATGAAACCGGCCGTGATGGAGAGTGAACTCGCTCCCAGGTCGTGTCGGGACACTGCAATGAGTCGGCTATTTAATAGAGATCAGGAGATTTAGCGCCTCGACTGAACTCTCGCACTGAGCTAACGAAAGTGCTGTGGACTAGTGGAGACTTTCACCGAGTTCTCAGTAGAAAGTGTGTGTGTGAGAGACAGAGACGCAGTGCTGTGTGAATATCAATGACTTCAGCACAGACTGAACTACTTCAAGTTTACTTCTAGAAATTGCTTTAAAGTCTGGAACACTGCATTATGTTTAATGCCTTTATTCTTTCATTCTCTTAGGTTTCTCTTTTGCATTTTATTTCTCTTTATTTTTTTTTATTCCTTATTTATATCTTTTCTTCTCTTCTTTTTCCTATCTTTCTAATATTTCTCTCTCTTTTACACATCCAGGCTTTCTTTTTTTAGTTACTTTTCTTTGTTATTTTTCTTGGTCTTGTCCTTCCTTCCTTTCTTTCTTTCTTTCTTTCTTTCTTTCTTATTTCTTTCTCTTTTTTTCTTAATTTGTTTCTTTTCCTCTGTATTTTTTCCTTTTTGGGTTTCTATCATTCTTACTTCTTAACATCCAAACTTTATTCCTTTTCTTTGTAATATTTACAGCACTGTCGCCTTGCACCTCCAGGGTCTGGGTTCGATTCCCCAGCCAGGCTCGATTCCGGTCTCTGTGTGCATGGAGTTTGCATGTTCTCCCCGTGCTTGGTGGGTTTCCTCCGGGTACTCCGGTTTCCTCCCACAGTCCAAAGATATGCAGGTTAGGCTAATTGGCGTTCCTAAATTGCTCGTAGTGTGTGAGTGTGTGTGTGTGTGCGCCCTGCGATGGATTGGCACCCTGTCCAGGGTGTACCCCGCCTAGTGCCCGAAGTCTCCTGGGATAGGCTCCAGGCCCCCCGCGACCCTGAACACAGGATTAAGCGGTATAGAAGATGAATGAATGAATGTAATATTTACTTTTTTATCTTGTCCTTGTCCTTCTGTTCTCTTCCCTTCTTTCTTTCTTTCTTTTTCATTTCTCTCCTCATTTTTCCTCCTTTCCGTTTCTTTGGCTTTTGCTTCTCTCTCTCTCTCTCCGCCTTACTTTTGTATTTGTTTTTCCTCCCATGTGTTGCCATGACGATCGCATCCGCAGCACTGCAACATTTTTAACTCTGGCCATATTTAGCCCAAGCAAACCTACAAGATCTCTTTTTTCCTTCTCTCTTTTCTCTCTTCAATTCATTAGAGGTTTACCTTTTGTATAGAAGAGAGGAAGAAAGTAGGAGAGGCAGGAGCTCGGAAAATGTCGTATCGCAAATTAAGCAGTAATAAAAAAGTAATCTTATGCATGCTCGGGCTGTCTTCATTCTCCCGCGGCGAGGTCAGTCTCTGTGCTCCCGATGTCATTGCTAAGCAGCTTGCAGAGTGAACCTTGACCTCTGACCCCTGGGATGCTGAGCAACCGGCTAATGGAGACACCGCCACGGGCTAGAGCTGATCAGCGTCAGAGTGACGTCGTGTCCGACTTAAGGGAAATGCCGTGTAGGTACTTAACGCTAGGACGTAGAGACGATTGATGTTATCTCAGAACACATACTGTCTGTTTGTGGAGAGGGGCATTTTAAAGCCATCCTACCCCCAGAAACAAGGGTGCATGTTCGTGTACGGGGGCAAATGGAGAGATTAATCTATTTGCAGTAACAGAAGTGAGCCCTTTTAATCCTGCTGCCCCACCATAGAGACTAAGTCCAAGCAGATAGAGTTGCAAGTGAACTGAAAATAGGCTGAACAGAGACCCGAGTCCGGGATACGGACGGGACGGAGAGATGAAGTCTGCATGGAAGCGCAGTTAGAGGACAGGTGTGTAAAACCTTGCACGATGTCTATGTGTGTGTGTGTGCGCGCAGGTTTAATAGAGCCCGTTTCACAAGACATGACCTCATCATAACCGAAAGTGCTTTTCCTTACATTTGAAGGGCTGTGTAAAGTAAAGCAAATCTCGTGATTTATCATGTCTGTACCTTCCCCGTTGTTTGCTAATGTCTTTCCTGCAGCAGCACGGTGATCCCGCTAGCATCGCCTTGATCAGCCTTCATTTTACTCGAGGTTAATATCTCCTTCTGAGATGATACATCATGCATAGTTTCAGGACGTAACGTCCACGTGAGTGAGAGATGCACAGCCGGTGATGGCTTTAATGCAGCCTTGTACCGTGTGTGTGTGTGTCTCACTTTTGTGCATGTGTGTTTACAGACTGCATGTAGGCATCAATGTCGTTATTATTCAGTCAAGTGGTGTGTGTATGTGTGTGTGTGTGTGTGTGTGCATGAGTGTAGGATTGCCGAGGCACCTGTTTAGTCTAGTGAAACGTAAAAGCCGCTCTGTTTTTGCTGTTAAGGGGCGGAGTGTGTTTTCGCGTATATAATATAATTATGAAGTCCCGTAAGACGAAGACCGTTTAACAGTTTACTCAAGCACTGATTTAATGTATTTTCTAACACAGTTGCACTTGCTGTCGCGGAGCAAGTGTGTTTAGTCTAGTGAGACGTAAACGTGACTGTGTTGTGGGGTTAAATAAGGAGTGTGTGTTGTGTTGTGTAAATATTTGAGACGTTGGGGGACATCGAGTCAGTGATATACAGTGATTCATGTATCGCCACCAAAAAAAAAAAAATTATATACTGTGATCATTTTTTTAAACGTCTTGCAGGCGGCACAGTGGCGTAGTGGTTAGCACTGTCGCCTTGCACCTCCAAGTTCCAGGTTCGAGTTCCGCTTCAGGTTTATAAGCATGGAGTTTGCATGCCCCGTGCTTGGTGGGTTTCCACCGGGTACTCCACAGTCCAAAGACATGCAGATTAGGGAAATTAGCGTTCCCAGATTGCCTGTAGTGTGTGTGTGCGCCCTGTGTTGGATTGGCACCCGAGCCACCTGTATTAAGTCTCCTGAGATGGGCTCCAGGCCCCCCACTACCCTGTATACAGGATGAAGCGGTGTGGACGATGAGTGAGTGAGAGAGGATATATACAATATGCGTTTGATTAGGTAAAATGTTGTAGTTTCTCTGTAATCCTGCAGGTGGCATGCTGTAAGATATTCAAAGCACAGCATCTTGTGTGATTGAAAATCTATCGGTTTTTGCTAGGTTTGTATAAAATTGTAACAAATTGTAAAAACTAATAATAATATTGAATCGGGATATTTATAAAATTCCGATATTTACAGAATCGCAATACGAATCGAATCGGCCCCTAGGTATCGTGATAATATCGTATCAGGTGATCCCTTGTGCTTCCCATTCCTAGTAAATATCATTCTTAGTACGTTTATGTGATACGTTTAATGCTTGAATCTGATTGGTCAGACAGTGTACATCATTTCCGTACAACAGTACACGTCCAGATAATGAACAGTCAGCACTTAATGTTCTAACAGATTATTGTCTCCGTAGTAACAGCTCATACGACTTCGAGTGAAATAACGTAATGCGAAATGAAAAACACATGCTGCATCAGTGACCGTGCATTCATACGTATCAGGTGAAGCCTCTGCAAAGGAAAGAAGGATGTCTAACAGGTTTGGAGACACGTATTAAAGGATCACGGTCCACTCCTCCACTCACGGCATTTTAAACCCGTCTGTAGTCTCAGGCTTGTCTCCAGTGCAGACCCGCGAGAGACAGAGACGCTCATTACGGATCGTCCCGGAGACAGATCTGTGCTGATTCGAGTCTATGTTCGGGGTCGTTCTCTTGTAGGGAGAGAGAAATATATGGCCGAGTTTTTTTGGCAAGCAGGTTTTGGACTAAAATATGGTGGTACTTTGTCGTCATCAATCTTCACAAGAGCCTCTGAAGCACTGACTGTTAAACAGCCTCAGAGCATCAGTGAGAGACCTCAGTGTTTTATGGGGACTTTGGGGTCATGTATGCAAACTCTCAACACACTCATATTGTCTTTAATCACGGTTCTATTGTTATAGATGCGGAAACTAGTTGTTATTGGTAAAAAAAAATTATGTACCTTTTATATCCATATTTCATTTGTCCAAGTCAATCAATTTTACTTAGAGTTTTTTTTATGTGTTAAATGAAAGTGGCTTCATGTCACCGCCCACTCACAATTTTATTTTTGTGTATTAATTAAACGTTGTTGCTCCCATCAAGGGCTTGATGCCAAAGCAGACCATCTGACCCGCATACAGCTTGGCACAGGTTTTATATCGGATGCTCTTCCTGACACTAACTTCCCATTCTATCCAGGCTTGGGACTGGCACCAAGGATGCCCTGTATCCACTGGCTGGGAATCAAACCCAGGCCTTCTGCATGACAGGCACTGAGCCATGAATGCCCTTAGTGTATTAGTTAAGTACCTTAATTGTATACAAAATCTATTTTATACAATAAATGGTTTTGGGGGTTTTTTCTCCTTAAATGGTGCCAATAATTATGAACACAAAAAGGCACCAAGCAGACCTAAAACATATAACGAAACAGATAAATCATGGAACATATCCATAAAAGGAAGTCTAATATGAGACACAATAAGATGAAGTTTACAAATATATATATATATATATATATATATATATATATATATATATATATATATGTATATTGTACAACTTAATGTACTAATTGTAAAATTGGCAAACTGTACATCTCATTGTTTTGAGCCACTTTATAGCGATGAACCTACACGCTTGTTTGTTTGGTGTCGTGTCTCGTCTCGAGTGTCCTAACCCTAACCCTCTGGCCATCTGACACTACGCAGCCGTCACTACCACTCACGTCAACACGTGGGCCGAGTGTTAACTGATGAGTGACGGGGGTCCTTTCCTTCCAAATGGGGTCTTGACCTGAGCTGTCTTGCCCCTGTCGCTGTTAGCACCTTCACAGCTTGAGTTCTGTTCGATACACATCATGTTAATGGATTTATAGTCATAAACACTGTAAGGGCGCATTTCAGCTTGACGTTTGCTTAGTGGTTAACACTGTTGCATTGCACCTCCGGGGTTGGGGGTCATCTCAGGGTTACCTCTGCTCTGAAAGATTTCATGAGAGCTTGTGTAAGTGGACGGGACCTTATAGTACTTCCCCACAAAAGGACTGATGCCTCCAGCAGTGGCTCGAGAAGATCTGGTGTGATCTTGGAGGAAGATTTTACCCTCCCTGCTTAGTGGCTGTCGTGTGACGAGAGAGCTGGTGGGCGGGTGGAGGTTTGTCTAGTGGCGCCAATTTGAGTAGAGTCTCCAGTGTTGCCATGTGGTAAAGTGCTCGCCCTATCATCCGAGTTTGATTCCCGGGTGATGCTGTAACCTCTCGCAGCCGGAGGTCTAGAGAGAGCTGATTGGCCGAACTCTCTCAGAGGGAGGGATGAGAGGTAATTAGTGCTCCCACATTAATCACGGCTCTACAGCCAATCAGGGGCGTCTGTGAGCTTGCGCAAGCGGAAGGAGCGGATAGCGCTTTCCTCCGCGTGTGTTACGCCGCCTCAAACGGTGCGTGAACGAGCAGTCCGAAAAGATGCGGTTGGCTGACGTCACGTGGTTTGAAGGAAACACGTGATAGTCTTCGACCCTCCCGACTGAGTTATAGTAGTAGCCTAATGTGGGAGCCCCCTAGTGACGGGAAGGGGAATTGGATATGATTAAATTAGGGAGAAAATCGGGGGGGGGAAATATGTTAACGGGGAATATTCCAACATCACAATTTTAGAACCTTGCCTTTCTAAACCAGGACTTTCTTGTGAATGAAATGGTAAAACCGATACAGGCGAGAAACTCTTAGTTGCAGTAAAACATTTGAATGGTGAAAACGTTTTAAAGAAGGCTGTATGACGATCTGATCTGAGGTCTCTCAGAGCCCACTGCAGTCGTTCGCCTGAGCCATCAGCTAGTGGAACACCAGATCCTTGAAAATCAATAGATAACGTGTGGAAAAGACGCATCTGTGTCTGAGAACTGTACACACACAATCATTCACCAACACCACTTGCACATTACAGGAACTTGGCTAGGCATTGTTGCCACATCCCCCGTACAGTCCTGACCTCCTTACAGACCAGATTTGTAGCAGGCACTCCGATCATACTGAGAAGACATTTCTACCTCGATGGGATCCAAGCACTCAAGGTAGTGAAGTTGATTGGCTGGTACTAAGTGGTACTAGGTGGTACTAGGTTTTCAGGGTAGATGCGACGTTATGGTTACGGAGTATTTTACATGAGATGCTAGATTTTCACATCTCATCAAGTACAGAAGACATCTGCACACAGATCTCCCTGCTCAGTCTCGTGTATCCCCTCACGAGGATCTTTCTTGACACACTCTCTCTCTGTCTATCTGTGTCTCAGTCAGCCAAATCCCAAATCCCCAGACCCAGAGCATCTCACATTTTCATCCAAATAGCGCATAACATATTTTGCTTGTTTTCTATTGTGGATTTTGGACGTCAGTGTTCCTGATAGCGCTGGCAGTGCGTCACATTTCAGTGTCATTTTTGCTTCTTAATAAATCTTGGATACTAAAAATTTATTTAAAAAAAAGACTTTTTATTAATGCACCGTGAGTGTTGGAAGTGTTTGGGTGGTGATGATCAGTGATTGGAAAATGATGAATTGCTGTTGATTGTAGGTTAGACCTCCCTCTCGCGCGCTTGTAAATCCATGCGGACCGCCATAGGCCTCATTTCAGGATATTCATGTATGAACAAATCTCCCTCTGTGTCTAGTTGAGTTCACCCCGGCACATTTTTGGCATGGGTGTATTTTTGCAAGAAGAAGAAGAAAAAAGAAACACAAAAGACACTGTCTTTATTCCACTGTCCTGTTCAATATTTTATTGCAGCTATCCTACCATAGAATATTTGCACTGGCAGTGTTGAATGAGTATAAATAAGGCTCGGGTTTACTCTTTTCTAGAAAAAAGAGAGAGAGAGAGGATGGAAGCGAGGGAGATGAACAGAGAAGCCATGTGAGCTCGTCCCAAACGCATCTGCTTTAATCACATGAGAATCTCCATGTGTCTTCCAAACTCAATCAAAGACCAACATTCACAGGCTGCGTTGTTTCTCTACATGCTGGACCGCAGCGAAATGGAAAGCAGTATATTAAGCATGTTTTTTTAGCTGGGAATGGTTAGTTATTAGCTAGAATGTAATTAGCGAGAAAGTATCTGTCGTCACAAAGCGTCTCATTTTGGCCGAATAAAGGACTGTGATTCGTTCTAGTTTATACTGATGATCAACTGTTCAAATAGACTTGGCTGCATTGAATGCATCTTTAACAAGCAGCACTATGAGAGAGGTTTATCTCAGCAAGGAGCATTACTGCCATCGGGAAATCTGTTAGTTATCTGATTACAAACGGTAAGATCCAGTAGGATTTTGTGGATTTAAGTTGTTTGAGACTATCATTTTAAGTTTAAGCTGAATTTACAGTTTGGGAAAAATGCATATGGATAAGTAGCCTGAGTAATTTTAGGCATTCTGGAACAATACTGCAGATTTCAAAACTACTGTATGAAATAGCACATATGGAATTAGGAAATTATGTAACAACAACAACAGTCAGTTGTTATTTTAAGACACGAAGGTCAGCTGTTCTGGAACAGTTCTTGCAAGAACAGTATTGTGTCGAGTCCATATGCAAAATCCATCAAGCACCATGATGAAACTGGCTCTCATGAAGACCTTCCCAGGAAAGCAAGACCAAAACTCACCTCTGTTGCCGAAGAGAAGTTAACGTAGAGTCACCAGCCTCAGAAATGATCAGAATTCAACGAGTAGAAAGAAATAAAAATCAGGAAAGCCCATAGAATTAGACAGTGTATCCAAACTTTTTAACTGTGTAGTGTATCACCAGCCCAAATATATCTTTCTTTGACGAATGGCACAAAGGAACCACTTTCGCCCTGTAAATCGGTGCTTATGAGTTTGATTCCCGCATCAATCATGGCAACATTGGCCAATCATTCGTGTCTACGAGCTCGGAAGACGGGAGAGCGGATAGCGCTCTCCTCTAAGCATGTTACGATGTCGCCAACGGTGCGTGAGCAGCAGTTTGAAAATATGCCGTCAGCTGGCATCTCGCATCTCAGACGTTCTAGTCTTCACCTTAATGGGAGAGAGACGGGTGGAAATTGGCTACGAATAAATTTAAAAGGAAATTGTGGGGCAAGAAAAAAAAAAAAGATTTGTTTAATTCTTTAGTCTAAATGCCTGATCTTTTTTCTGGATTGCTGGATGTTACAGCAAATGAGAGCAGCAACCTCCTGAGTTGGATGGATACTTTTAAGTAGCCTTTAAAAGTAGCCTATAAAGCCCACATTGTTTTTTGGGTACCACTGGGACATTCAACACCATGCCACACCCTACAATGTTTCCATTAGTTCCTTCTGATTGATAAAGGTTCTGCATGAGCTTTTATATGGATGACTATCTTTGAAAACCTGTTCTTGCCTAAAGAAATTCCATAATACAGCTAATTCTAGCAGTATTTGATGTCCAGTAGAACCTGGTAGACCCTTTAAATAGAGCTCTTGATGAACTGTTTTCTATTCCAAGATATATCGTGGAATATTTACAACCTCTTAAAGTATCATGTGTGTGTATCAACACCTGGCTGGCCTTTACAATTATCTAAACTCTTCAAACAAGGTTAGATCCAGAACCCATTAAAGTTGAAGGTTCTTCACCATGATCTCTCGCATTAAGAACTCCTTAATAAATCTGAGAAGCCTTAGATGTCTCAAAATTCCTTTTAAGGGTGTATCTAAACAGGTTTTTGTTGTTTTTGTGCGTATATATGTTACAGTTGAACTCGCCAATGAACTCCGTCAGCAGCTCGGAGGACATCAAGCCTCCAGTGGGCATCAACGGCATGATGAAGGTGCAGGCGCAGACCTCGGGGACGCCTCTGTCTCTCACCAAACACATCTGTGCTATCTGCGGAGATCGCTCCTCTGGTACGCGCAAACATGAAAATATCTGAATGCCATTTAGAACATTGCGTGATTTTGTGTCGCATGTTTTCCCATGCCATGCCAGACTGACGGATTTTCTGTGTCCTCAGGTAAACACTACGGCGTCTACAGCTGTGAGGGATGTAAGGGGTTCTTTAAGAGAACCGTACGGAAGGACCTGACCTACACCTGCAGAGACAGCAAGGACTGCGTGATCGACAAGCGGCAGCGGAACCGCTGCCAGTACTGCCGCTATCAGAAATGCCTGGCTATGGGCATGAAGAGAGAAGGTACAGCAGATTACAGAGAGGACAGAAACAGAGGAGAGGCCTTTTCCTCTTTTATATCTTAATACAGAGCATCCTCCTTACTCTGCAACGTAAACCATTAGGAGCGTCGTTATTATATGGTTGCTGGGTTATACAGTGAGATATTCGATGTAGGTTGCAGTCGTTCACCGCTAGCTGACTCCACTGGAAAACTTCCAAGTTGATGCATGGCAGTGATTAAACATTCAACGACCTTGGACTTTGACGAGATCAGACTCTTAATTAGTGCGTCGATAGACACGCGGTCTTCTGATTCAGCAGCTGTGATATGCGAGCGGGACTACACAGGAGGCTTGTGTTACTGTGATAAGCATCCATACTGAACTCCGGAGGTTGTCATAGGTTATCCTTGGCCTTTACAAGTGCATTTTGTCTTTTTTTACTGCCCTCTGCTGCTCGTAAGGGGAATTGCAGTCAGTGTTTTTTGTTTTCTGTGGTTTGGGGGTATGTTTTTAATTATTTAATCAAGGCACACCTACTTCAGGTTTAAACCGAAATTTAGATACGGACACGGATATTTGGAGACAGAAAACAGATCCAGATCCAGATAGTGCCTCATTGTCTGGGGGAAGAAAAAAACAAAACAAAACATGCATGGAAGTAGTGGTGGAACTAATTTCAGGGCTGAAAGAAAAGAAGAACCGGTAGCTCGAAATGATACTACGCCGCAAGGAAGTATAAATATGCATGCTGCACTCTAGAAAGTTTATAAGGTCAGGGTTGACCATGACAAAACTTTGCTTGTGTTACTCATTTTTTGGTTCCTGGTGGTGGAACAGCTTTGTTATGGTTAGTAGTAGAACTCAAGGGACAGTTCCTGAAATTACATAACAGGTCCTTTAAACCGAGGACTGGGGTGGAAAAGGGAAATAAGGGGTCGGAATGGACAAGAGCAATGAGACGATGTTCCAAGGATGATATACTGTATGGAGATGATTCTTCTGCTGTTTGAAAAAAAAAAAAAGAGTGAAGTATTTCAGAAGTTCTTCTGATAAACCATGAACTGTGAATCCTATATTCTCTAGCCTTTCCAAATCATACCCAAGGCAAGAGAGAGAGCGAGAGAGAGAGAGCGGAATCGCAGTTCAAGTGCAAGCGAGGAGAGAGACGGAGAGAAAATGTCTTCACCCCTATGTAAGACGACATTAGCACTTTTAGTACGTTAGTCACAGTCCTTCCCTAGAGTACGAGATGTAAGACCTCGTCAGCGCCAGTTTCACTTCAGAAAGCTTTACCTCTTCCTTTGGGGTAATGCCTTTTGACAGGTTCTAATCCGAGAGCTCTTCTCCTGTTCGGACAAAGAATCGAATATGTTATAGCGTTATCTGTACACGTACCCTGCTGAGTAAACTGTTTCGTTTCGCGTGAATTTCATGCGGGTTTATGGAATCCCCGAAGAAGAAGAAGAAAGCAATGGAGCATGCTGTTTATTTCCTGTAGCTTGAATTTCGACTCACACCTCCAACTCGAAACTGCGTACTGTTTACCTGCTGGATCGTGAATTAGAAATGCTTATATGCATTGGGCCTTGCTTGACCCACGCGCATCCGATATCCCATTTGGTTTGCTTGAAGAGCCCATAAGCCCTCCCCCCCGTAGCCCGAGGCTGGGCCGCGCCAACCCCGAAAAAAAGGGCTGAGCGAAACTGCAGGAAAACAGGATTAAATGAATTTATGCTCTCCTCCTTCTCCGAAGGAAATAAAGCTAACGTGATTTCAGGGCGCCTCACCTCTCGCTGACTCCTCGAGAAGTATTCTACCCTTGGGCTGACCTCCAGAAGGAGACAGCAGTTTCTGGTAAAAGTGGGGCCCCCTTTTTTTTTATTCCCCTCCAGCCCCGAGGACCCCTTCACCAAGCCACTACTGTGATTCAGCGGCGAGGAAATAGCACAGGATGAAAGCAAACCTCGAATGTGCGGGTTTCCACATATGCGCAGAATGGGGGGCCGTATCAGGAGAAGGTTCTTGGATGAACAGAGTACCGCACATGCAGAAACAGAAAGACAGGAAGACGTTCCCGGAACAATTTGAGGCCTGAAGTGCGGTTAGTTCAGCCTTGGCCACAGTTAGACAGAGTGTCTGCTCAGCACTCTAACCACTTTCTGTTGGTCTGCTCGAGCGCATAAAATGCCTGATCCATTAAACTAAACACCGTTACAAGCAAAACACTCCACCGTGCCTTATGCTGTCAGTCTGCTTCTGACGCGTTTATGAAAGTGTGAATCGGAAGCTAGGGACAGCGATGTCGCTACCCAATGTTTAAGATTTTTTTCCTCCAGGCATCATATGATCTGTTAACGTCTGCAATTCTTTTTATCCGTTGCGATTTTTTTTTTTTATCCTTTTTAACCAGCTGAACATTTCAAAACAACAACAAAAATCTCCTTTTAAAGATTTTCTCTGACGGTGAAAGAATCCAGAACATTATGTATATAATTATATATATAATTATTCTATATATATAATTTTTTTTTTTTTTTTTTTTTTGTTAAATTTCTTTAATTTTTGTGAAGCTGCTTTGAGACAATGACCATTGTTAAAAGCGCTATATAAATAAAATTGAATTGAATTGAATTGAATATGTAAACATTTACTTTGATTAGTGTTTACTTTCCCTTTATGTGAGCTTACTAGGTGAACTCTGACCTGTGAATTTGGAAAGCTAACGTTAGCCTTAGTGTTTATCACTGTCGCCTTCCATCTCCGGGGTCAGGGTTCGATTCTTGCCTCTGGTCTGTGTGCATGGAGTTTGCATGTTCTCCCCGTGCTTGGTGGGTTTCCTCCAGGTACCCCGGTTTCCTCCCGAAGTCCAAAGACATGCAGATTAAGCTAACTGGCGTTTTCCCGAAATGTGTGAATGAGCATGTGAATGTGTATGTGTGTATATTTTCCCTGCGATTGATTGGAACCCCATCCAGGGTGTATCCTGCCTTGTGCGCTAAGTCCCCACAACACTGTATACAGCCTAAAGTGATGAGTGAGTGAGTGACTTTTGTGGATCGTTAGAAAGAACAAACGTCATATCCATATGGTGTCAGGTTGGTTCGTTTCCAGCTACCTAGAAAAGGGTTTATATTATAAAATTATGTTGTTTCTCTCTGCCTGTTGAGATGTTCCTGTTGCAGTGTTGCAGACTCTCATAAAAAACTTCAAGCCTTTTTTTAATGAGTTGACTGTAAGCATTTTTAAGTGAACTAGAATCATTGTTACGATGATACAAAATGAGTGAAGTTAGGAGCTACAGGCTATATATTTTCTTAATACGGTACATATTTGCGTAAAGTGTATAATATTCGGAAGTGTTACTAAGGTAAACCGGTGCCATTAAAATGGTGCAGAATTTTTCGACACCCTTTTGTTTATACGTTTATTTTTGTGTTTGTGTGTGCCGGAGTTGATCAGCATAATCAGCAATACTGAATGGACCCAGTTTTTTTGCATACAGCCGTTCAGGAGGAGCGCCAGCGAGCCAAGGAACGAAACGAGAACGAGGTGGAGTCAAGCAGCAGCGTCAACGAGGACATGCCCGTGGAGAAGATCCTAGAGGCCGAACTCGCCGTTGAGCCCAAGACCGAGACGTACATCGAGACCAACCTGGGCGTGCCGTCCAATTCGGTGAGTTAGCAGCTATTCCGTGAAAGCCAAACCTTCAAAATACACTGCCTGGCCAAAAGAATTAAGTCGCACACTAATTTTACATTTAGTTTTGATTATGTCACTCATCGTGGTATCTAAGTTGGAAAATGATTCCTCATGCTCCTAGAACTCTTTAACAATCTGAATCCTGGAATACGTCCGTGCCATCGGGGAAGCAAATCTCCATAGATGTGATAACCTGGTCATTCACTATATTCAGGTCATTAGCTGACTTAATTTTATTGCCGCAACTGAAGCAACCCCAGGGTTAGGTTAGGGTTAGGGTTAACCCTAGGGTTAAGCCTCTAGAGGCTTGTAAAGTGGACACTATGCATGAAGGGTGCAACGCTTCATGCGCTTCCCTTCTTACCATTCTTACCCATCGCTTTGGAATAGGGTCAGTCTGGACTCATCTTCCAAAATGACCTTTTTCCAAAAACCTCCAAAGTCTAATCTTTATGCTCCCTGGCAAACTGAAGACAAACTGTTGTCTCACTAACAAGTGGTTTTCTTATGGACGCACAGCTGTTTAGTCTCCATCCTGTGAGTTCTCATCACATGGTGTGTGTATGGAAATGCTCTTCCTTTCACTATTAAATATAGCTCTGGTTTTTACTGTTGATTTTTTACCATGCAACTTAAGTGATCTCCATTCATGGATTTTTTTTTTCTCCTAATTTGGACGGTTCAATTAATAAAGTTCTTTAAATCTTGAATCTTTTTAACCCAGTTCCTGTAATTTCAAATCTGCTTAGTTGTTCTCATTATTCAATGCAGGTAGAACATCCGTCCCTTTTGAAACGACGACTTTATTTTGTCTCCCCCATCCGTCTAGTAACCTGTGTAGACCACCTAGCGACCGTGGAGGATTTATTCCCATTTTGTACAGCCGTGGTAGTCAACATTCACACTCACACACTACGGGCAATTTGGGAACGCCATTTAGCCTAATCTGCTTGTCTTTGTGGGAGGAAACATGCAAACTTCATGCAAACAGACCTGAGACGCGAATCGAACTCAGGATCTGGAGGTGCGGGGCGACAGTGCTAACCATTAAACCACCAATGCCGCCTTATTTAGTCCACACAGTGTATTTTGCTTAGCTTTGTTTTGTCCTAATTCTATTTTAGTCCGACTATTTTGTCTTTACATATCATTTTATTTGTTATTCTTTACGTCGGATGGCGGTAAAATAAAACACAGACAAAATATTTGGGCAAACATGTTGGAAAAAACATATATACATCAAAAAGCAAAGAACAAAACGATGCAATAAAGGCTGAGGAGGTAAAAAGGTGATGATGTTGGAATAGTAGTGGTACAACAAAACTTTTGTACGATTTTAAAGTGGAGACACATTTGCAAGCTAGTTTTGGTAGTACATCACACGTTTTTTTTCGAAGTCGTGAGCTAAAGTTTTTTTAATCCCCCAGATTATAAAATGGGGATGGTGAGCAGACCAGACATGTTAGTGTCCAGTATGCGGTTCTTCAAGGAGCCACACGCCTGAAAAAACATTCAGATTCGGTGGGAACGTCTATCGGAATATTTGAAATATCTCTTCTTCCCATCCATTACTCCCACTCGCTTAGTTTCATCTACAGGGTCTGGTTATGACCTCTTTTATTATTTTTTTTCCCCGTGTGAGGAATTGAGTTTATCCTGTTGATCGGCATGTCATACTTTGAAGAAACTTCGAAGTGTAGTCTAAGCGTTCTCAAGTAACTGCCGTGTAAATCACAGATCTGAATGCTGGTCTGGCATTATACAACCGTCACGACGATTTATTGTTCCTCTTAGATCTTTCTTCATGTGGGTAGATCTTGTAATATTGGATTTCTGCGCTGGCTTTGGAGGAATGTGTTATGCGAGCTCCACAGGGAGCTGGTTAGCATTACACAAAGCGAAACAAAAAGAATTATGGCAAAAAGAAGTTATTCAAATGACAAAAGAGTCTGATTCCGCAGTTTTCTGTCTGGTCAGAAGGTGTTGATTAATTTCTGTAACAGCAATTATGGTAACGACTCTAATTCCAATCTTGGTTTTATATTAATACACTTCTTCAAAAGTGTGACTGCATCTGTTGTAGGGCTGTAGTTATCGAATAGTTTAGTAGTCGAGTATTCTACCGAAAATTTTATCGATTAATTGAGTAATTGGATAAAATTTACTTTTGCTTAATTAAACAGCAATGGGTGGCGCGGTGGTGTAGTGGTTAGCACTGTCGCCTTGCACCTCCAGGGTCTGGGTTCGATTCCCCGGCCAGGCTCGATTCCCGTCTCTGTGTGTATGGAGTTTGCATGTTCTCCCCGTGCTTGGTGGGTTTCCTCCGGGTACTCCGGTTTCCTCCCACAGTCCAAAGATATGCAGGTTAGGCTAATTGGCGTGCCTAAATTGCCCGTAGTGTGTGATTGGGTGTGTGAGTGTGTGTATGTGTGTGTGCCCTGCGATGGATTGGCACCCTGTCCAAGGTGTACCCCGCCTAGTGCCCGAAGTCTCCTGGGATAGGCTCCAGGTCCCCCGCGACCCTGAACACAGGATTAAGCGGTATAGAAAATGAATGAATGAATTATTCACAATAGAAGGAATAGCTTAAAGTTGACTGAGATGAATTAAGTGCGTTACGGTGCCATGCATTCTTATTTTAAAGCCTTTTCTCAGATGCAAAACTAAAAAAGGATTAAGGATCAAATGACTTTAAGCTTTTAAAAAAAACTAAGTTTCAATATAATTATTGAAATAAATAATTATACAAAAACACTAAGTTGTGCAACTTTACTTTCAGGACTAAAAGTTTAAAAATTTACAGTTCAGGCATAACATAAGCCTTTACTGACAATTTCTGTCGTTTTCTCTCGCTGGTTTCTTCTTCTCTTGGCTCGCTGATATTTTTATCGCTCCCTTTCATTTTGTAGGCCGCGACAGAACGCTCCATCAAATCAATACACAGCCATCTGTTTGCGTCTCCTTTCGCTTTTTGGGTGACGTAAGCGCTGTGGCATGTGGAAGCGCGCTTTTAAAATTAATTCAAAGAGGCTTCGAGAAGATTTTGCCTCGATGATTATTTGTAATCGAATTACTCGAGTTACTCGAGGAATCTTTTCAGGCATAATCAGTTGGATCTTTTTATTAGCGGTATTTTATCTGTTGTAACATGGCAGCACCGTGGTGTAGTTCAGTAGCTCTGTCGCCTTGCACCTCCAGGGTGGGTTTAATGCAGGTACTCCGGTTTCCTCACACACTCCAAAGACATGCAGATTAGGCGAATCGGCATTCCCAAATTGGCCGTAGTGTGTGAATGTGAGTGACAATGACAAAAACCCGACCCCTTAGGTAACTGCCATGGAAACAATGGATATATCTCCAGGGTGGAGTGTATCCATCGCGTGATGTCCCGAATGGCACATGGACAGACCAAAATAGCAAAAAAAATATGTTGTAACAACTGACTGAAATTGAACTGTTTTTAATTGAAAATACTTTATAAAAGACAAATAAATATTGGGCGGCACGGTGGTGTAGTGGTTAGCACTGTCGCCTTGCACCTCCCGGGTCCGGGTTCGATTCCCGGCCAGGCTCGATTCCCGTCTCTGCACGCATGGAGTTTGCATGTTCTCCCCGTGCTTGGTGGGTTTCCTCCGGGTACTCCGGTTTCCTCCCACAGTCCAAAGATATGCAGATTAGGCTAATTGGCGTTCCCAAATTGACCATAGTGTGTGTGTGTGTGTGTGCTCTGCGAGGGATTGGCACGCTGTCCAGGGTGTACCCTGCCTTGTGCCCAGAGTCTCCTGGGATAGGCTCCAGTTCCCCCGCGACCCTGAACACAGGATTAAGCGGTATAGAAGATGAATGAATGAATGAAATAAATATTGATTATGGTGAAGTTTGATGTAAAGACATGTTTATTTAGCTTTTTTTGCAAGGAGTCTCCAGTTCCAGAATTACAACTCTGTGTTGTTTACAACTGGGTTTGCTTTTTGCCAGTGTCTCACATTCCTCCTAGAGGTGTTAAATCTCCCTAGTTTCTTCCGCCTCTTCCTCCTTGTTGCTTATATGGTCGTACCTCCTATGGTTCATCTGTCTCCGGATATCTACACAACGCTTTTGTTTCCCGGGAATTTCACGCAAACATGTTAACCGATTTATGTTATTTGATGTAACAGATGTACGTGATGTGTGATACAGTTTGGCACGTAATATAGAATAGGACCGTCTCTGAGAATAACTAGAGAACATTCTGACCCTATCATGTGCATGCACGTGTTTCTCTTCCGGTCAGCAAGCGCGTATTTATATTTAAACACAAGTTAAACCTAAAAAGAAGCTGTAAACCAACTAACGTTTTAGTCATTTTTGGACTTTCACATTGTTCTCCAGTACGTGGAGGGGCGTGGCATTGCAGTAGCTCATTTACATAAACACTGAAACAGCATGTTCGAAAGAGGACTGAAATAAAGGGAGTTTGAGGCAGAAAAAATGCATTCCTTGAAGGGTGTTCCAGCTGAAGCATTACCAGACACATTGAGGTCTTTACCCTCAGAGCTCGGGAGCTGTGATTAAAACAGCTGGTTATTTTCATCTAAAACATGTTGATGGTGATCTCCAGCGTGTTGTCACCACAAGACTCCAATTTGAATGCAGATTTGCTCGGCTCGCTTTTGCATAGATATACACACATCTGGGAAGTGTTTTTTGTGAGACAGAGCAGTGCTTAGTGAGATATGGAGAGAGAGTCTGGGAGCTTGTTTAGGGATAGTCCTGAAAGCGAAAGGCAGTGGTTATTTGAGTAAATGGGGTTTATTTTTGGACTATGAGAATATATGAGCAATAGCGGGTGACATTGGGGAGATGTAGAGGGAGGAGAACTGCCTCTGGGGAAGCTGACACTGGAAAGCACTCCATCACAGGCTTGTTGATGAAGACACAGTCTCACTAGAAACAGGGCTTCAGAATGGAGGCACGTTTGCTCTTCCCTGCGCAATGGATTTGTTTATCTCTGCTACAGATGATGGCTTGTGAAAGAGAAAATTGTTAAAATAAACAATGAAGCACGACAGCGTGAGCTATTTTAGATGAGCCGGGACGTCTGGTCCCATGTGGTATCCAAGCTCTTGACAGGCAATGAAACGTTGACTCACTCTCCTCTGCTCTCTTGCTTGTTTGGTCTCGTTCTCCTTTCTGTGCGCTTTTAGGAGCTACTGTTCCGTATGTTAATTGATCAGAAGGCCTCGTCTTTGAATGCATCTAATTATGAGGTTGGGCTGAGATGAATGAACCGGGTTTAGCTCATGGTGACCTAGATCAGGTGTTAAACAGGCGTCAGTAACGAGCCTCCGTTTAAGCCGAGAAAGGGTGTTCAGTGTGTTATAGCTGTCGAGCTTAGATTTTTATCCTCAGTAGGTACTTTTACATGGACTAAAATATTCCATTAGTCTAACTTGAGCCTTCACGTGAACGCTTGATCCAATCACTTGTCTCTTGTTGAAAAAAAAAAGTTTGGCTGAATAAATCATCAGGATGAATAAAGAAAACAACTTAAGAACCATTTACCACTTAAACACTTGGGGCCTCCAAGTGGCGCAGTGGTAAAGTGCTTGCCCTATCATCCGGAGATCCAGGGTGATGCTGTAACCTCTCGCAGCCGGAGCTCTCTCAGAGGGGAGGTACTTCGCGCTCCCACATTAATCACGGCTCTACAGCCAATCAGGGGAGTCTGTGAGTCACGCAAGCGGAAGGGGCGGATAGCGCTGTCCTTCAAGTGTATTACGCCACCCCAATGGTGCGTGAGCGAGCAGTTCGAAAAGATGCGGTCGGTTGTCGCCATGTGGTTTGGAGGAAACACGTGATAGTCTTTTGCCCTCCCGATTGAGTGGTAGTAATAGCAGCCTTAATGTGGGAGCCCCCTAGTGACAGGGAGGAATTGGATAAATTAGGAAATAATAATAAATTTTAAAAAACGTAAACAGTTGTTGAAGTCGCTAAAAAAGAAATAAAAAAAAAACAGAGCTATGTTAGATAGTGAAAGTAAGAGCATTTCCACGCACATACAACGTGATTTGTGAGGACTTGGACTAAACAGCTGTATCGCAAATCCTTGATTAGTGAGACTAATCAGAAAAAAGGCTTAAATTTGCTAGGGAGCATAAAGATTGGACTTTGGAGCGATGAAAAAAGGTCATGTGGTCTGATGCCTCCAGTTTGACCCTATTCCAGAGTAAAGAGCGAGTCAATAAGCGATGTATACATCATGTATAGTCCCCACTGTACAAGGCAATGTTATGATCTGTGGTTGCTTCAGTTGCTCAGGTCTAGGCTCAGCAATGTTATGTGGAAATAAAATGAAGTCAGCTGACGGCCTGAATGTACTGAATCACATCTATGAAGGTTTTCTTTTTTTCCTTGATGGCACGACCGTATTCCAGGGCTTGTTTATTGTTACAGATTGTGAAAGAGCAGTTCTGGGATCATGAGGAATAATTTTCACACATAAACTGGACAACAGATTGTGTGCTGTAATCAAAGCTATGGTGACTAAATGAAATCTTAGAGTGTGCAACCATTTATTTCTTTGGCCTGGTAGTGTATATTCTTTCTGTACGCTTGCCCAACGAGAGGTAACATTAGACGATGTGGAGAATTTTCCTTCCATTCCTGATCGATAAATTGAGAATATGAGAATAAAGTCTTTTAATTCAGACTTTTTTCCTCTAGGTACCTGGCTGAAGAATGTGGTTCCACCCTTATTATGCAGTATATAAAGAACAGCACTAATTCCTCCAAAATATCCTGAATTTACACAGCTGATAGAAGAAAATCTATTTCAGTAGATTATCAATCCGAATGTAGAAGTGTAGAGTTTCAGTATTAACTCGTCACTCCGCGTCTAAGCCAGAAAACAGATGCACGATGTTTGTTCAGTGTCATCTTACTGCTCAGGTCCTGTTCAGGCTGCAAATCTCTCATGCAACACACACACAATGGCCAGACCCTCTCATCTGCTCATGCACACTTTTTTTTTTTCTCCCCACAGCTGTATGCAGACTACGAAACATTAACATGTGGTGCACGGTGCTTTCCTGCCTTCATGAAATTTTCATAAAACGATATGCAAGCGAGGCATTTCTGTAAGAGGCCAGACATCGCAGATCAGCAGTCGAAATAATGCACACAGAGCAGTTTCGATTTGTTAGGGAGGAAAATGGTTATTTTGTCACGGTCATAAAGTGACTGCACAAATCCGAATTCACGAGCTTCATTCTGACCTCGCGGGTAGTCGCTCCGCGTGCTTGGCAGATCCTCATTAAAGCTGCATCGTAGCCGCTCTCCCTCGAACACACTCGGAGTGTAAACGCAGAGAAATGAGTATCGGCTATTTTCGCATCACACGTAACCTCATTCTGCTCGGAGGCTAAAAATGAGAACGTTGAGGCTTTGTGGATGAAAAGGGTGTGACCATGTGTATATACCAAAATCATATTCCATGATAAAGTCATCTCTACAGCAGAAGTTAGCGTGACTTTGCTACAAACCCTATTTCCATTTGCATCATGTTTTAAAATATTCCAAACGAATGTATATCTTTTTTGTCAACAACCAGGCAAAAATTTTTTATCTCTTTTGTCAGTCAGAAAAGAGAGATGAACATATATGTATGTTAGTGTTAACAGTTTTTTTTAAACTCATGTCATTTAAAGGTCCCATATTGTAGTATTTCTTGAACAAGTTAACGCAGGTCTCCAAGCTCCCCAAAGTGTGCTATATGTGTGTGTGTGTGTGTGTGTGATTATGTAAATAAACTACTGCTAAACCACGCCCCTCTAGCAGAGCTGAAAGGGGAAGGGGAGGGGGGGCGGCTCTTCTTATATGAGGTCACAATAGGCAAAAATCTAATTGGCTTATTCCTTGTCCACTTCAAAAAGAAGGAAATGTTGTTTTTTTCTCATGCACGCACACACACCAACTGCATGTATAAAAATGTTGCATAATTGGTTATGATAGTATGTACTATGTACTTTTAAATAGTACAGATTTCACCTTTAATGGTCAATTTGACAAAATAAACCTGTACGTGGTTCCATGAATTTCTGAAGCTGCTAAATTATATAGATTTTTTTCTTTCTTGTGGATAATTTGCATATTTAAAACCACATTGTCCAGAAGTCAGACCAAGTATTCATGTAGTTATGACCGTGCGCTTAGTTGTGGGAGAAAGTGAGAGAAACAGGGTCAGGATAAACGCTGCTCACACTCGTCTGCATCATTCATACTGTAATCATGGCCTTGTTTAACTAGAAATGTTCGAGCTGTGTTCCTCATACAGTAAGAGCTTCTTCGCTGCTGCTTCCTTCACACTTGTCTGTCTGCTTTCATTGTGAATTCATTATGTGTTAAAACGTATGGTGAGACGTCCATAGTCGTGATCTGATGAACTGATTTTTATTTTTTTTTGGTGTCTTTGGTGTCTTATGGTTGATCTGCAGACTTCAGGACTTTTTTTCTGAGTGAGTGAGAGAAGATCAGAGAAGATCAGCATGAGCTTCGGACGAAAGCCAGTCTGCAGGATCAACTGGTGAAAAACCCAGAATATCCATCGACTGAGCCCCAGAATATATATATATATATATATATATATATATATATATATATATATATATATATATATATATATTTTTTTTTTTTTTTTTACTTTTAAGAAAAAAAACCCTTTTCCTTCAGTATAAAGCATTGAGTTGTTTGGTAGGAAATATGGCTGGTGTGTTTTTAGTGTAACAAACTGATTTGATTCGGCTTAAGGTCTCGTAATGTTATTTCTAATAAGATTTCAAAGTTGCAAATAAGGTTTAGGCGATTTTAGAATCATCCGGAGAACCTGACTCAGCAAAGCGAGAAAAAAAAAAAAGCTGAGCTGGTTGTTATTTTATGTCAATTATATAAATTATGTAAAAAGTATCCAAGCGTGTTGGAAAGAGGACCATTATGATGAGCTTGTAGTTTCATGTGCTCTCTGTTCCACTCAAAAAATTAGGTGTACAGCTTGAATTTTTGTTTTTCCGTAGAATGTGTTTTCACTCTTATAACCTTTTACCGTTTTACTCTTGTGTCTCGTTATTCCTCACAATCAAAAGTCCCGGTTTCACTTGAACGCCCCTCATAAAAAGTGAGTTGAGAAATCGATTTTCTTAGAGTCATCCCTGCTTTTTAAACATGTTCATATTGATCCGAATGTCCTCTTGAATCATGTTTGTGGTGCGAGCGCACTTTTGACACAAAGGCACTTTACTCACGTCCTTTCACATACGGCCTTCTTTACGCTCCTCCGTTCTTACTCTCTCATATTCATGTTCTTAAAAAAAAAAACACGCATCTTTCTCTGTATCGCCGCCTGAGCGTAGACTTACCTTCTCTTTTTTGAATACATCAAACTCCCCTTATTTCACTCCTATTCCAAATGTGCTGTTTCAGTGTCTATGTAAATGAGCAAGCTCTGAGCCACGCCCCCTCCAGAAAACAGCATAGCTGAACAACAAGCCAGGGAAGGGGATCTTCTTATATGAGGTCACAATAGAGGGGAAAATCTGATTGACTTGAGCCCTGGCCAATACAAAAATAAAAAAAAAAAGGAAAAGAGGGGAATTGTTTTTTTTTTTATTGTTATGTACAGTACACACAGTAGAGACACAGCTGAATGTGACTCAAAAGTGAAATTTTGCATGAAAGCACCCCTTTAAAGGAACAGTGCATAATAATTAAATAAATCTGATCCCAAGGGGGCAGGGGTGGCTCAGTGGCTCGGGGGTTATGGTGGTGTATTGCTGACCAGAACGTCCCTGGTTGCCACTGTTGGACCCTTGAGCAAGGACCTTCACCCCCAAGTGATCAGATACAATCGGGCATCGAGCTAGCAACCCGACCCTGCAAATAACTGCAAGAGAAATGACAGATATACTCCCAAGGCAATTCATAATTGCAGTTATGGATGAAAAGACTCAGGAATCTTTACCTAGTGCATAGAGTATGTACAGGATGTAGTTGCAAGAAGGTTGTCATTTCTGGCCCAGTGCAATAGAAAAGCATGTTGCAAAGCCGTGACTCTTCCGTGACAGTTATCGTTGGACCCATTTACGACACAAGGGACCAACAACCGGGAGTGAAGCAATATTTATGGTTTCGTTGTGGTAATTAATTTTTTTTGCTATGTTGATTTAAGAGACCGCACATTTTTCTGGAAAAATGAAAAAACAAACAACCATCCCACCCACCGACATCTTGATAGCGGCGTCGACACCTCGGCGTCTGAGAGGAGTTGATTTTCCTAGTGAATTCATTGTTGATCAAGTGTCATGCTGAACGAAGCTTTTCCTGCTGCTGCTCCTCTGAGGAACTTTCTAGCAAGAACATGTCAAGCGCCTTTCTGTCCAGCTGAGCTTCCTGCAGGAAACGCCAGTTCGGACAAAGTGGATTTTTAACGCTGCCTCTCTGCAGGTATTTCCTGAGAGACTCGGCTAGAAGCATTGTTGTTTTTGCCTTCCTGCATGGAGGAGATTACTCATCAGCTTCCAAGCTTCACACACACAAACATAGAGACATGCGGAGAGCTGTCAGAAGAGCCCTTTTGCTCTGTTAATCACTGCAATCTACAAACAAGCCCACCGTCTCCATTAAAGATGAACAACGCAGCCTTTTATAACCGCCCCCAGTCCCCCTGTTTTGGATAACCTACTGTTCTGATGCTCACTGATGCCTGTGTCTCTCCACAGCCCAACGATCCCGTCACTAATATCTGCCAGGCGGCAGACAAGCAGCTCTTCACCCTGGTGGAATGGGCCAAGAGGATCCCACACTTCTCTGAACTGCCCTTGGACGATCAGGTCATCCTGCTGCGAGCAGGCAAGTGCATGTACACCTTTACTGTCTGCATGCGTACACACTCCTTCTATTCGTACAGTACAAGGATACACATTTTATAAATAGTGCTTTTAGGATTTGCTGTAATGGTGTTGGAGAAAAATATATCTCAAGAGTTTTTGCAGCAGGTTGCATCATCATATGATTCTGTGATTATTCTAAGATCAATCTTAAACGAAGGTTCTCCATTACGAATTTTCGAAATTTTGAAAGAAATTTGCATCGGCATACGAAGCATTCTCAGCATATACACAAATGTACCGAACTGAACGCTAGCTAAGTTGCGCGTATATTCTGGAGCCGCTTAAACCTTGTTTGGGTCAGTGGATTTTATTTTAGATTTTACTTCATCCGTATGCCGAGATTCCGCTGTAATTACCTCCGAACCATGAATATTAAAGGGAACATGTAATGCATGGGAAACTTTTCAACCTTTGCCAGTTCATGGTCGGATAAATTCTGTTCCGTGTTCTCCTCCAGTTCTTCATGCGGCGTAAAAAGGTCTTGCCTATAAAGCATTTCGGTCATAAAACTGTTTGGTGTTGTACATCAAGGTGACTGGTACTCATCCGAGTAAAACTCATAAAGTCCCCATGGATGAGTGATAAAAGATTCTCGCATAATGTGAGGAACCCATGCTGCATTCGACTTACACTACCGTTCAAAAGTTTGGGGTCACTTGCAAATTTCTTTGCTTTTGTTTAGTGATTTATTTTCTACATTCTACAACAATACTGTGGATTTCAAAACTATAAAATAACACATATGGAATTAGGTAATTACGTAACAACAAGAAAAACACCAGTTAGTTGTTATTTTAAGACACAGAGGTCGGCCTTTCTGTAATAGTTCTTGCAAGAACAGTATTGTCGAGTGCATTTGCAAAATCCGTCAAGCACCATAATGAAACTGTCTCTCATGAAGGCCGTCCCAGGAGGACGAGACCAAAACCTCCCTCTGCTGCAGACGAGAAGTTCATTTAGAGTTATCAGCCTGAAAAATGACCAATTAACAGCAGCTCAGATTAGAGGCGTTATGAAGTCTTTACAGAGCAGAAGTAGCAGAAACATCTCAATATCAACTGTTCAAAGGAGATTCATGCGTATTTTGGACGCCTTCAGCAAAACTTTACAATGTAGACAGAAATAAACATCAGGAACCATCATGGAGTTGATGAACGGTAGTGTCGAAGCTTAGATGTAGGAAGCTCGAAGTTCATAAATAAGCGCTATTATGTTTACTACTGATGCTGTGAGCAGCCTTGTTGATTTGACGTCATGACTTGGGTTAAAAGCGCTATACGAATAAAATTTCATTGAATTGACCTTGCCTAAGCTCAGGGTCCCAAATTTCTGATTAAAACCTTCCGACTAGACTGAGCTTTTCCTTTAGTTTTACGGAAGTGTAGTTTGATTTTTGTTCATTTGAAGGTATGGTGGTGGAGATTCGCCTTCACATCATTTGTCTCGTCGTTTTATTATAAAATGTTTATTTTATTTTTTTCTCCAGGATGGAACGAGCTGCTCATTGCGTCGTTCTCGCACCGCTCCATAGCCGTAAAGGACGGCATTCTGCTTGCCACCGGGCTCCACGTGCACAGGAACAGCGCCCACAGTGCCGGAGTGGGAGCCATATTCGACAGGTCAGAGGTCACGAGATTTTAGGACACTACTGATTAGCTTTTTTAGATCTCGAGCAAATACACAACGAAACTGGTAAATATTCCACTTCAGCGTTAGGAGCATGCACTTTTTGGTTGTTCCGTGACGAGCTCCTTTTTTAATGAGCTTCGTTTAAAAATGCCAGCGCACAGACATGATTTCAGCAAGTTTTACCACCGCAAGGGCAGGAGGAGAAACCTTGGCATTTTCTCCAGCGGACATCAAAGAGAGAAGGGCAGAAAGCCTGAGCTCTTTTATCGATTAACATCAGTATTCATTAAAGATTCACATATGCAGGTGGTACAGGTCATGCAGAAATAATGAGCTGCTCAGACAGAAAGTGCAAAAGGAAATCCATTTGCGTGTCATTTGTGCTGGAAGTTGAAGCAGCAGGGGCAGCTGAGCCACTGTGCCTGTGGGCTGTGCACTATAAATGCCTGGACTGACCTTCTCATGCTGTTCACAAGAAGGATCACGACAAGATGGAGCGCTGTAAATCAAGCAACACGGAATTTCTCTCCGATTTCTTCATCCTCAGACGATCGTCAGAAAAAGAAATGATGAAAGTGGCAGGGTTTGAAAGGAATAAAATATTTTAGGGTTGTACTGTTATCGGAATAGACAATATGGTTTTTCGACTCGCACCTCGAGGGCTGGGTTCGATTCCCGCCTCGGGTCCGTTGCATGTTCTCCTTGGGGGATCCCCGGGTTCCTCCCACAGTCCAAAGACATGCAGATTAGGCTGATTGGCGTTTTTCCAAATTGCCCATAACGTGTGTGTTCATAATTGATGGATTGGCACCCCAACCAGGGTTGTACCCCGCCTCGTACCCTAAGTCTCCTGGAATGTGCTCCAGCCCCCCCCCCCCCCCCCCTCCCATATCTGTATAGGCGATAAAGCGGTTTAAAGTGAGTGAGTGAGTGATGTAGATTGATGCATTGTAATTTTATTCACTTACAATCACAAAAACAAACAAAGTTAAATCTCCTTTCTTTCCCTCTCACTCTCTTTCACAAGTCAGTCCGATAAAAATGCAATTTGGCACATTACCCGGAAAGTTCTCGCTGCGGAAATTTTAGTCAGAAAACTCAGTTACAGCTTCACTTTTAACGGTAACAAAGCAATAATCCAACACGAAAAAACATCTTACTGAAAACTTTTTTTTCTCTCTACAATCTGATTAAATCGAGCCTCCTCTGTACAAACCCAAGCGTAAGTTAATATAAAACCCTGATTTGAATTAAAGCCAGAACTTTAGTCAGAGCTGCTAGTGTACAAATTTCATCAACACCATCTGAACAATCAGAATCAAGAATTCATGAGGGCTGTGCTATAATGAGATATAACCTGTGTGAGGTTTTCAACTGTGTGTTTTTTTTTTTTTTTTTCTTTTTTTTTCAGAGTGCTCACAGAGTTGGTGTCAAAGATGAGGGATATGCAGATGGATAAAACAGAGCTGGGATGCCTACGAGCCATAGTGCTGTTCAACCCAGGTAGCGTTCAACAACCTCCTTTATATAACACCTTGGACTTCTATCTGACCAACCATCCGCCAATCTTTACACATACTTGTTTCAGCTCCTTCTTTCAACCTTAAACATAATGCATGCATAATCAACACACAAAATCCAGCCTTATACAACAATCAGCCATAACATTAACCCCACCTGCCTAATGGTGTCTAGATCCACTAGTGTTAGAATTTATAATACGAGTCAAAACGTTTCTTTCTTACTAGAACTTTCTACAATATTGGATTATTAAGTAAGATTACAGTTCTACAGGGTTGACAAAACAGTGTGCTGAATATGTACCGTGGTAACAGGTACCAAGACGTACCAGCAGATCCTTTAATTCCTGCATACTCCATGGATCGGACTTGTTTGTCCAGAACATCCCACAGATACTTGATCGGATTGAGATATAGAGAATACCTAAAAATTTGCCTAAAAAACGAATAATATTTTTACCTATAAAAACAATGTAAGCTCGCCTCCGATAGTGGCGCAGTGGTAAAGTGCTCGCCCTATCATGAGTTTGATTCCCGGGTGATGCTGTAACCTCTCGCAGCCGGAGGTCTATTCAATTCAATTCAATTTGTATAGCGCTTTTAACAATTGTCATTGTCTAGAGAGAGCTGATTGGCCGAGCTCTCTCAGAGGGGAGGGATCAGGGGTACTTGTGCTCCCACATTAATCACGGCTCTACAGCCAATTAGGGGCTGAGCGAGCAGTTTGAAAAAGATGCGGTCGGCTGGCATCACGCGGTTCGGAGGAAACACGTGATAGTCTTCGGCCCTCCTGACTGAGTGGTAGTAGTAGCTTAATGTGGGAGCCCCCTAGTGACGGGGAGGAATCGGATACGACTAAATTAGGAGAAAATCAGGAAAAAAATCCCAAACAATTTGGAATAAAAACAATGTTAACGATTTAGAAAATATGTTAATTAAGTAAAATATGAAACAAAACAAAACTGAAAGTTGCTCCCTTTTATGTTTGGTGCCGTGCTCGATAACATGCTTGGGACCCGTGATGTTCACGGGAACATGAACATCTTGGTGTCTTCACTAAATCTTGCACAAAATGGCAAAAAGAAAATAACAATAATAATGTAAACTCACTTTGCTTGGCTTTTTACTGACCAAAACAGTTTTGGATTGGCTATCGGACATACAGCACGACCTGATTGTTTGCTCGTATGATGAAAATGCTTCATATGCCGAGGCTTCCTAAAGCGCTTGTATGCCAAGGTTCCACTATATCTTTATGAATTATGAATTTTTTGTTTTGCTTTTTTTTTAATGAGCCCTATATATGTTTATTAAAAAAAAAAAAAAAACAACAACAGCAAATCAAAAAATGGCTAAAATGCTCTGGAAATGCACAGCTTGATGTCTGAAGCCTCATCATCATTGACCTACTGTATGCTGTGTTGCTGGCACGCATCTGTGCCGCTTAAGTTTTGAGGGTTTAAGTATGACTAAAAAAGCTTTGATATAAAAGCTACACACAGTGGACCTCCCTGGGAAGGAGAAAAAGACACAGAAATGTCCTAAACATCCCTTTAAGGGGTACCACTCCAGCAACAAGCAGCAGTACAGTTAAGTAGAGTCTCTCAAAGTGTGATCCCACTAGATACTGTAGACCAGTGGACAGAGCAAACACACTGTTTAATGAGTCCTGGCTCAATCAGACAAAGCAAGCACTCTTTTCCTCCATGCAGATGGCTCAGTGCTTTGTGCCTCTGCTTGTCCTCTTTAAAGCGAGTTACAGAATTACTTCTCCCATTCGCCTAATTAGGAGCTCTCTAAGGAGCACTCCATAGAAATCGATTGAGGTGTGAGCGCAGAGGAAAGAAGGCATTCACTCCCTGACATACTGTATTATGTTCACGCTCGCTTGCTTCACGAGCCAAATTAAATACAAAGTTCAGTCCACTGAAATTCTGACATTTACTGGGGCTGTATCTGGACACAGATCTGCCAGGTGATGAGCCTTACTCTATATTAATCACACAACGTGCTTCATTAAACCTGTATAGGTTCCCGCAGTGATGTCATGTTCATATTAGACGGAAAGTTAATGAAGAATCTGTTGTCACGTCCTGGCCTTAGAACTATAGTAGGTACAGATGTTGTATAAAGGACTCTAGATTCTGAAAATTACATACCAACCCCTTAAAATACAGCCTATCCTTTGTATTTTCTTGTTGCCTTCTGCATTTTCACATTTTGTCTGGGACATGCTGTGCGTTTATCAGTAATTGTTTTAAAACGGGTAATCTTCCAGCAGCAGAAAAGTGCAAAGTCTCAGCACCCTTCCGAGTTAATAAACACATTTCCCAACCTTCCGTCACTTTTCTTTATAAATATTCTGCGAATCTCAATATTGATTAATTAAATTTGACATTTTTGACAGACCACTGAACAGGAGAAAAAAAAAACTTTTTTTTTTCACTTCTAGACTCTAAAGGCCTGTCAAACCCCAGTGAAGTGGAGGCTCTGAGGGAGAAGGTTTACGCCTCTCTGGAGGCATACTGCAAGCATAAATACCCTGATCAACCCGGGAGGTAAGGAGAACCTTATGTCCTTATGTACACTTGCACTCAAACTAAGAATTCATTAAATTCGTAAACTGTCAAGCCAGCAACAACGACGAAAATGTCAATCAGCGGAGACGAAAAACTCCATAGATGTGATGACCTGGTTATTCAGTACATTCAGGTCGTCAGCTGACTTCGTTTTATTGCCACATAACGTTGCTGAGTCTCGACCTGAGCGACTGAACCAACCCCAGATCATAACACTGTCTCCAGAGGCTAGTACAGTGGACACTATGCATGATGGGTGCATCACTTTATGTGCTTCCCTTCATACCCTGACACGCCCATCTCACTGGAATAGGGATCAATCTGGACTCATCAGGTCACATGACCTTTTTCTACTGATCAAACTCCAATCGTTATTGCTCACTATTAAACCGTAGCCTTTTTTTTTTATTAGTCTTGTTAGCTGTTTAGTCCCGATCCTTTGGTTTTTACTGTTGATTATTTTCACCAGGATCTCTACTCATGATTTTTTTTTCTCCAGACCATATTTTTTCCCACAAATTTGACAGCTCAGCAGTATCCTTCCGGATTTGTATAGTGTTCGAGGGGTTATTAACCCAGTTCCAGTAATTCTCCTTAGTTGTTTTCTTTGCTTGATGCGGCCCAATAAAACCAACGACCAACGATTTGCCTGTTTTTGGCCAGGCAGTGTATTTTCCTGTAGGTCAACCCTGTGCCTCAACAAGGAAGTAGGTCTGTGCCTCAGACCTACTTCCAATTTTCTTCCTGATTAAGGGCGTAGATTAAGTAAATATTGACCCAGCTGTTTATGCAGACCTGTTATAAAGTGCATCGTTCTACTCCATGTTCCTGGAAGTCTTCATAACAGGAGCGAGAAATGCTTCAAGCTACTTTGTGTCCAGGCTACTTTTCTGTGCCGTCTAGATGTTAGGTTTTCAGTTGTGAAAGTGTATATTCTTATCTATATGTTTGTGTGTGTGTGTGTGTGTGTGTGTATGGAACAGGTTTGCAAAGCTGTTGCTGCGGCTGCCTGCGCTGCGTTCCATCGGCCTCAAGTGTCTAGAACACTTGTTCTTTTTCAAGCTCATCGGGGACACGCCCATTGACACCTTCCTCATGGAGATGTTGGAGGCGCCTCATCAAATGACATAGAGATATCACGACCCTCCTGTCGCCCTGGGAGACTGGGAGGAAGCTAGCACCTCCTTCTTAACAAAGACTCCTCCTTAAATGTGACGTTATACGCTGGACGGGGGCTCAGCAAGCTGTTCCCTCCAATCTGTGTCTCATAACGTGCCCGCAGGGTCTCTTTTTTATACTTTGTATAAAGATATAAATAAAAAGATTAATAATTTGAGTGGGACTCTAAAGGCAACAAATAATACAGGACATGATGACTGAACCATAACTTCATGTAAAAAAAAACAAGAAAGGAAGCAAAACACAAGAAGACAGAAGGATGGTTGGAAGTGTCGAGTAGCAGGCATGGTCTCGGGAATGATGGGATTGAAGCTGTGGAGATGATCTGGCTCTTGACTTAAGGAAAGGAAAGGAAAGCTCCACACCAGGCCTTCAACAGTCTGAACAACATCTGGCTCCAGATGTCTGGGGATATGAGCGCTCAGAGATGGATTGGACATCGGAGTGTGAATCATAACGATAACGACGAGCTTTCAGATCAGGAGAACAGAGCAGCGTCTTCACGTGACTTCTGGTTTGAACAATGGGGAAACATTTATGGCTTTGAATGCCCAGGTGTTAGCGGCTGCTCCTCAGCGTACTGGTATGAGCGATACCGTCCCACTGTTTCAACCAGATCGTGTGAGGAAACAGGAAACGAAAAAACTGGTTTGTTTGTAGGGACTCCACTCACAACTCTCGAAGACTTTTCACTGTGTCTCAGTTCCCGCCCAGACGTACATGGATAGTTTTGAACACGTTGTTTTTTGGCTTTCTGTCCACACATTTTAGGTCACTGAGAACAAAGCTGGCCGTCAAGCTAAAGTAATTTCAGAAAACGTTTACGTCACAGCGCAAGCTGGTTCTATAATTGATAATTGATAAATTATGCATTTCTATGTCGCTACCGGTAAATGCACATGCTCTTGATGTATGATATACTTCGCCACATACTTGGACCGTGTGCTCATGTGAGCTTTCTTTTAAATAATCGTTGCATTTTTATGTCGAAATAGATCATTTTAAAATATGTGGGTTGAAATATTTTCGGAAACAGTATTAGTGTGAACAGAAAACACTGTCAGTATGAACGAATAACTTTTTTTGTACAACAATGTGGGTGTGAACGGAAATATTTTCAAAATCAGTCAGCGTGATCAGAGATATTTTTTCAAAAAACACTGTCAGTATGAACGAAAAAATTTTCTGTAACACGTTCTGTGGGCGTGAAAGGAGATATCTTCGAAAAACACTGTTAGTGTGAATTAAGAAATTTTTCGAAAACATTGGTGGTGTAAACTGAGCAATTTTTTAAAAAACAGTGTAAACTGATAATTTTTTTCGAAAACACACCCGAAGATATTTTCAAAAACAGTCAGTATAAACGGAAATGTTTAAAACACCATCATTATGGAAAAATTTAGAAGAAAAAAAAAACATTTAGCGTGAGATATTTTCGACACTGTCAGTATGAACGAAGAAATTCTCAAAAACCTTGTCAATATGAATGGAGATATTTTTTAAAAAAGCAAGGAAATTTTCGAAAAATATTGTTCGTGAGATCGGCGATATTTTTTAAAAGTACTGCTCATATGGACGAAAATATATTTTTTTAAATTTTTGTGTGGACGAATTTTTTATTTTTTTTTGTGCTTTTTTTAAACAGTAGAATAAAACTATGTTTTCGAAAACCATCCATGTACGTGTGGACGAGGCCTCAGAGAAGTCCAGATCATCACTAAAGCAGGTGGTTTTGCGGTACACCAGTTCACCTCCGCCGTAGTCAAGCGCAGGTGTGGACTGCTGCATCACTTGTACACAACGTTACTGCCACACTCAGTATTCATTTCTGCTCCACAACGTGCAATTACCTCTTTCACTCCTCCGTCGTCGGTCCCTGACCCCCCACCCACCCCCCCTTCTCTTTTTTTCCCAGTTCACCTTATGAGGACGTCCTTGTTTGTTAGCACTTAACCTCATATACTGAGCCTTACCTGGTTAGTTGGCTCTTGAGGGGGACAGGGGCCAATGACCATCCACAACCTGCACTTCTCTGGGCAAACCAAGTGTCGTTTAAGATTACATTGTTTTTTTTTTCTTAATTATTTTTTTTTGTCTCTTTCTTTGAGTGTGAAATTTCCTGAGCTATGTAATGTTTCTATATTCTACATCTTTGTTTCTTTGTTGTTGTTTCTTTCCCAATGTTGCTGCTGCTGCTTAACTATGCATCTTAGCATTTTTTCCAAAGACTGGCCATGGCCCCCCCCACGAAATCTATACAGCACATCAAACCAAACCCTGAGCCTCAGTTTGAGTTTTATTTGGACTTTAAGAGGAGCAGGAGCAGGGATTGGTTCCCCCCGGTGCTAATGTGTACGCGCACAGAGTTCTGAGGCGAGCGTTTATTTGCGGTGAGGAAATGAGAGAGCTGTGACTTCCCCCTGGTGGATGAGGTGCAACACTGCGTAATTACTTGAAGGAATTAATTGGGGGGAAAATGGCACTTTTTCAATGTATTATATCTTTCATTTATCTGGACACACGATTGGACATGGATTCGTTATCGGTTAATATAATTAACTGATTTTTTTTTTTTTTTTTTTATTAGAAAAAATTTTGAATATTATTGAAGAGTTTAATATCCAGCAGTGAAAAGAGTCTTGATCATACAAACATTGAATGGTGGTGGAAAATCGTTAAATTGAAAAGAAAAACTAACCAAAATGTAGTTAATCAGACAAGATAGGATTACTGACCTGGAGTATACAGCGGTACCTCGGCGTACGGATTGAATCCGAGTTCTTACGGCGAAATTTCGTATTGCGAAACGCATTTTCCCATAGGAAATAATGTAAACGCAGATAATCCGTTCCAGCCACCCAAAAATATTACCAATATTACCAATTCCCAACACTATAATCATATCTTTAAATACATCTTTGCATTAAAAAAAATAAAAAAATAAAAAATCTAAATATTTGGAAAAAAGACACGTAAATGTAAAGAAGAAAAATATTCAGTAGGCATTAAACCTCACTTAACCTTACGTTATGATTCCTCTTGGCACCGGCTGCTTTTTAAGTTGCTTGTATGCCAAAAATGCTTCGTATGCTGAGGTAAATGATTTGCAAAAATTCCATTTCTTAAGGGGAAAATTCATAGCATGTAGCGTCCGTATGCCAAGGTACCACTGTATTTACGCTTTTAGTTTTGGCACTGGAGCTACGATGCTAATCCAGCTAACTAGGAATGGTACCCAAAGACTTTTCCTCAGATATTATTCAGGCATTTAGAATATTGTACTGATTTGGTTAGGACACAGTTTGACTGTAGTGGAAAAGAGCATTCCTGTGAATTACTGTGTTAGCAATGTGTTAGCATTGTTGCTATTTTTTTTTTTTTTTTTTTTTTGACTTCACTCTACCTGACATCAGAACAGATTGTTGAAAATCATTTTGTCCTTCAGCATTTTGAAGGACGATGGAAAGAAACAAGATCACCAAAACAATGATAGAAGCCTAAAAACGCTCCATTCCCACCCAGTGCCGAAACCCCAGCCACAGGATGCAGTACTGGGTCCAATCCCGGATCAAATGTTGAGGGTTGCATCTGGAAGGGCATCCTCTCCTGCAGCCAGCACAAGCAAGTCCTCTGACCTTAAAGATCGTCATCGTAAATACTTTATATATACATATATATATACATATATATATATATATATATATATATATATATATATACAGTATATATACACCCTAAAGCTATATTTTGTCTATATGTACATGTGTATATATTTAGAAATCCAAATATATAGAGATATACAATTTTTTCCTTAATGTTCCCAGTGTTGTAGTGTTAGCAGAGAGACAAGTGCTTCGTGCCCTACTTTAGAAAACAGGCCTAATTGCACTGTGTAATATTCGGAAAGGTTTTTAGAAAGGAGTGTTTTATATTTTGTTTAAAAAAAAAAAACTGCTGAAGTACTAGCAGGTCTAAGCGCTAACACATGATCACGCACCAGCTCCTTCACTGTTTTACAATCACAATCATGCTTACGAGACCTCAAGAACTGCGACGACAAGCCAAAAAAGGAAAGACAAAAAAACAAGAGGCAAAGAAGAAGCCGTTTGCTCCGTCAGCTGTGTCTATACAACATGGCGATCCTTGAAACGGGTTTTATTCAGGTGCATTTTTTTAAAAAAAACCTGGGTCTTTGCAACTATCAATTAAGTGATAATCAGCAACATCTTTGATTGTGATTGTGATGATGATGATTGTGATCCGAATCGACTCAATGAGTACAGGCTGAACGGGGAACTAAAGGAGAAGGGAGAAAAAAAGTGATGTAATTGCCTAACGAGGATGACCTTTGATGACCTTTAGTTGCTACACAGAGAGACACCTAAAAAGATCTATTTTTGTACAAATGTAATTTTATCTCTTGCTTATTTCTTCATACCTCCTACGTGGGCTGTTGTATACATTGTGTAAATGTTCATTTGATATGGGAAAGAGTCGAGACACTCAGACCTCTATAAAAGTCGGGGACGGGAACCGAGAGGCCCTTTTGCAGCTTTTGCCTGTACTTTACCTTTTTTTTTTGTGTTTCCTTTTTCATGTCACTGAGTGACAGGATCCTCTGCCTAATTTTTTTGTCTGTTTTCAAAATGTTATTTGTGCTTTGTTCGTTGTTGTTCTTTCATGAAAGTAAGAAAAAAATAAACGTTTAAAAAGATTAAAATTTTTGTTGTTTGCATATTGTATTATATTCATTTGGCATTACATTTTGATTAAAATTTAAAAAACCCATTATTGATACATTTCGAAACGTTCATTAGTAGCAGTTAGCACTGTGGCCTTGCAGCTCCAGGGTCAAGGGTTCGAGTCGCACCTCGGGTCTGCATACATGGAGTTTGGGGGAGGGGGGTCCATCCAGAGTAGGCTAATTGGCTTTTCCAAATTCGATTGAATGAAAATGCATATTCATTACAATTGCAAATACTATATAAAGTAGTATAAAAAAAAATAGTATGAATACACAGAAAACTACAAATAATAACACAGACTGGTAACAACATCCATGTAAAGGTGTCATATTATACTTCTACTTCCGGTATGCTACGTTTATTAAGGTTTTTATCTTAGACAAGTCTACGTCTAGGTATAGCTTAAAATGCAAATTGTACTACTTTGTGGATGTGCATTTTTCTAGCCAATCAGAATGCAGGAAACAGACTTCCTTAAAAATGGTGCCCAATCACCAAACATCAAGTTAGAGGAGATGCCAGGCAAGTTGTCCTATTCTTTTGTTGTCTTGACCATAATGACATCATACCAGGCAGGAAATTTGAACAGTGTGTTCATACACATTCATGAAAAAACAATAGGAAAAACATAATTATGACAATTCTAATGTATTATACCCCCATATTTTTTACGTATACACACTGATGACCCATGTGAACGTTAAATAAATAAATAATGATAGGTCCCCTTTAAAGTCAAGTGGCCCTGATCCTACATCCCTAATAATGCAGTACACATGATGAAAAGAAAATCTTTTCTTACCCTTATACATCTTTCATTCAAACCATAAATAAAAAAAAAATTTTTTATTTTTTTTAAACCAAAGATTGTTGGTTTTTATTTTGATTCGATGGTGGTTGCTTTATTCTATTTACTGAGTTTTACAAAAAAAAAACAACAACATTGTATTATACCCAATGTTAATTTATACCTTGGTCTCGGCCAAAACAGTATTGGTGCTGATAAAATTTTTCATGTTATACATATAACAGAAAATGTGTCCCAAGTAAGCTACTTCTGAAGTTTATCCAACAAGGAAGTGACCAAAATTCCACGTTGCTAACCTCCGCCGTTTTGGAGAGATGCTTTTATATGTTCCCCAAAAGTGGCCATTTTTCAGCTTTATACTGTCTCACATTTGAAACAATAATCATTTAAAATGGAAATGGTTAACATTTCATTGAGTATTGATGCTAAAATTGATACAAGCTTCTACAAGCACATGACATGTAAAAACCGTTGCCTAAAGCTTATTCAGTTAAAATAGATTTGTTTAATCTGCCCAATAATTAACACACATACAATTACCAAATTCCAGGGCTACTGTACCTCAGGGCTGTGCATAAGAGATCTGTAAAAACATCTGTAGTGTCTGTAAACATGTCAAATTCATGTTGCAAAATCTTAACAATTTGGCTTTTTTTTTTTAACTCCTTAGGTTTGTGTTTTTTCATGTGAAATCTAAATTGGCCAAACTTTCACCTGAATAATCCTGTGTGAAAATTCACTTTTCACCTAGATAAGACATTTTTAAGCACCTATACCATGTTTTGGCTGTTTAGAAAGAAATCAGACTTTAACCCAAGACTTTAACTCGTACCATTCTATAGACTTCTTGTTTTTAGTTCCGAAAACCTTAAGCCATTTTCAACAGCATGTACAGCAGATTCCGAAAAACAACAGAGCCTTATTTCATTAGAAACTCATTTATACCAGATTAGACTTATAACACACATCAGAGTGAGCATTTTTTTGGTGAAGTGCAGCTCAGTATCTGTTTTAGATAATCAGCTAAAGATGGGCAGCATGATGAGCTAACGGTAGACCTCACAACCCAACGTCATGTCCACGCTGAGTCTACAGTGGTACAGATATAAAAAAAAATTAAATATAAAAAAAAAAGAACAACTTTATTGAGACACAGGTCAAGTCCAGTTTCTCATGCAGCCCTTGTGATCACACTGAAAGTTTACAGAGAGAGAGAGAAAAACCAAGCCTTACTTTGCAGCAAAGTACAACATTCATCCACCATTATTAGCACAGCACACACTGTTAGACCACAAAAAAAAAAAAAAAAGAGAGCTGGTTGAACTGAGAAGCTGTATGAAGGTTATACAAAACCGAGGCAGTGAAAGTCTACCTTGATATATATATATATTTTTTTTTACTAGTAGCTGCAAACATACATTATAAAGCAAACTTTACGAACTTTGCGTTTGAGCAAAATAAAAATAACCAAAGTGTGCATGTTGCAGACGAATGAGCGCAGGCCTCAGACGGGTTAAAACAATCTGAACTGTATTTATACAACAGTAAAATTACCTAACGCTTTTACCTGCTCTGCATTAGCAATTTTTTTTTCATATACGATCTTAAATATCATCAAGGCCGTTCCTGTCTCACTAATGATTCCCTTGTAACATATTTGCAGAAAAAGCAGTGCGGCAGAAATTAGCGAAGATATTATATACTCGTATGAACTGTTTTAACACGAATCTTAAAGGTTCTTCTTTTGGCGTGTGTGATGTCAACAAGAAAAATACAAACATTTTTCAAGGACCAAAAAACCGTTTGTGCTGCACATCATTCGAAGAAGCGAAAGTGAGGAACACTGGAGGGTTGAAGCAAATACCGGATCACAAGTCACACTGTGAAAATTGCCTGACTGTTCATGAGCATGAAGCATCAGGAGATTTGATAGAACACTGCTCTGGAAAAATTAAATGTCTGAAAATTACTAGAGAAGTGATAAAGGGGCTCCTGCATTGCTCTCAATAGGTAGATTAATCTTTAGGCTTGTGGTCAAAACATTGTGGGTAACGTAGGAAAGCACAAACGATGAACAAAAAAGAAAAAGCTACCTCAGAATTTCAACACAAAATAGAATCTGGATGCCACCGACGGTCACGCTATTTATGAAGTCTATAGCGCAAGATTATTCATCCTTGGTGGGATATTTCTTTGAAGGGAAAAAAAAAAAATTGATAGCAAAACATTAATCTTCTTTATACCATCTCACCATCTCCATGGGCTTTAGTTGTGTAATCAATTTAATAAATTCCACTTTAAAAATGGCACTCAGTCAATCACACGAGAAACACTGGCAGACAGACAAAAATCAAACCAGACCAGACCATTTCATGTGCGAGATGAACTGGTGTTTTTTTTTTTTTCTTCGCTGCACTTTTCGGCACATCCGTGGTTCACTTCTGGCTCGCGTTAATGTACAAAATCAACACATTCTACAAAACAGAACAAGTCAGAAAGCTTGTTAGCTAGAAGAGGAAATCAAAGCCAGCTAGATCGACAAGACCAAAATATACACGAATCAGAGCTGAGGGTTTAATTGATCAAAGAAGGGAACAGCTCATGGATAGGTAAGGCAGAGATAAACAGAGAGAGAGAGAGAGAGAGAGAGAGAGAGATTTAGTGTAGAGACTGTTTAAAAGAAGTGGTGTTTTCATAACATGAGTCTCTCTGCATTGGCTGCTCTGGACACGTGCGTTCGCAGCACTTCCTGCCAAGACCAAACGATCATGGGTATGAACGGCCTTGGCCTCGTGTTCCTCGTAATAAATGTCCTTCTTCCCCTCAAAAATGAAAAATACAAAATAAAAAAAAAAAAGCAACAATAATAAAATAAATCCTGCATGTGCTCTAGCTTAGCAGTCGCTCTTCCACAGCTTGATGGTCTTGTCGTTCTCTAGTGCTGCTGACGCAATGATGTTCTCTGTCGGGTGGCAGGCGGTCGAGATCACGACATCTGGAAAAGAAGAAGCAAAAAAAAAAAAAAAAAAAAAAGTTCATTGGCGTTGATTACCGCAGCAGTGTTGAATTATTAAATCTGCTTTGATCAAGATGAGGTGTAAATCCTATAACGGCATCTGTAAGGCACATGTAGGGTGCGTGACAGGGGTTTATACTGACGCACTTGTTCTACCTGATACGTTACCCGTTTCTATAGTAACAGCTCATTTACAGGAGACGAAGTGTGTGTGTGTGGGGGGGGGGGGGGGACAAGTTTCAGGGATAACTTGGCAACCATATGGAATGACACATTAAGGACCTAGTAACACCATAGCAACCACACAAGATGAAAGATCAACTACCTAGAATTAACCCGGGAGGGAAATAAACAAGTAAATAAAAATTAATCGGACAGAAGCAGCCACTAAGCATTACACAGCATCTCACGATTAGGGTGACAGTTAAACATGTCATGTTTCATTAATTGACTATTCATTTACAATTAATCACAACACACATTTTACATATAGTACTAAAAGAACAATCATAAACAAAGCATAAAAACAATAAGGCTGTCGGGGGGGGGGGGGGGGGGGGGTCTCTGTATTCTCATTCAAAACTGAGGCTGCTTAAAATAATAAAAAAATAATAATAAAAAAAAAAAAAAACACAACATCCATATTGCACACTATCCTGAACAGCAGGTGCGCCCTCTTGTGGTGCACATGTCAATAGAAAAGTGAGCTGCAGACAAATATTACTGAAAATCACTAAGTCACTAACAGGGTACAGGGTTGCGGGGAAACCTGAAGCATACCCCAGGGGACATGGGGTACAAATCCATCATAGGGCACACAAGTACACACTAATTTCACACTACGGGAAACACCAATTATCTTAATCTGCATGTCTTTGGACTATGGGAGGAAATCAGAGTACATGGAGGGAAACCACCAAGCACAGGGAGAACAAACTCCACACACACACACAAGATATTTGTGAAAAACTTATTTTGGGAGACGCAAGATGAATAATAGAATAGAGGTCTGCATTTACAAACAAAACGTGGTAGCGGTTGGAAACTGGTGTAATTTGGACGGGAGCGGGCGGGCTAATATTATACCGTTCGCGACGTCCTCTCTGAACAGCATATCTGGCAGATGTAATTTTTGTTTTCAGCTACACCTTTCCTAAGCTACCGTGTTGACGAAAAATGTGACATTTATATTTTGAATAAAAATGCTACAATTTTGTACATTGTTTCAACATTTTTCCCCCTGCAACACATTTTCCGTATTAACCATTCTTGACAAGAAGAATAAAAATTAAATAATATATTGTTGTACAAACCTACAGTTTTTTTTGTTATCCCTCTCTTTCGGTTTAAATGTGAGATTCTGGAAACACAAAGACATTTACCGGGAGCGGTCGGGTCGGGAAGAAAATTATTCTAAGCGGGCAGCGGGTGAACAAAGAGTGATATATAGCGGGATAAAAAAAATAATAAGCAGGAACGTGTATTGATAAATAATAGGGATCTGAATCACCAGGGACCAACTGATACAATATTATTATAAGAACAAAAAATTTAAATAAAATAAAAATCGATTTTGGTGGTGAGAACATGAACTGCTGCACACAAAACGTCCAAATGGTATACCATCAGTTATTAAGGAGAGAATCCAAAGAAACTTTTGGCTGCTAGAGTTTCATTCTGAGGGTTATAACCTGAAAAAAGCCCAATGATATAAAAACAAAAACCTAATAAAAGTAAACCTCTTCAGTTCAGCCATGCGGACTCTTTACCTGTGTGACCCTGCAGCTTCTGTACGATCTCCTTAGTCTGCAAGTTCCAGATGTAAACCATGTTGTCTTCTGAGCCGGAGACGATCCACTGTTACGGAAATGTCCATTAATTAAAAAATAATAACAATCAGAAACCAACAGAACATTTATGCTTGGGGTTACTAATTTTAATTTTTTTCAATCAAAGCGGAGAGAATGCCTCACCTTGCCTCCTGTGACGGAGAAATTCGCAAATATGCAATATTTCTCGTTTTTGTGACCGGTGTATGTTTTCAAGCACTGTAAAAACACAAACATTAATAAGTGGAGGAGATTAATCTTCAGAGGCTCGTTAAAATAGTGTTGTCGTGTCTTCCAAAAAAAAAAGAGGGAAAATTTTTTTTTTATATACACAATCCTCACCTTTCCTTTGCTGTAGTCCCAAAGCTTCAGGGTGCTATAAACAACATAAAAGGTTTTAAATTGAGGCATTTAAAAAAATATATAATAAACTTAACCTGCCATAATCAAAATGCCGTTGTGATTTCTGACTCAGAAATCAGCAGGAGGGCAGATACTCACTTATCCAGCGTGGCGGCCAGGATGTACTTGCCGTTGGGGGAAAACTTCACAAAGGACACAGGGGGGTTGTCGTCATCTGAGGAACACAAGCATTATGAGGATGACGATTATACAAAGCAAAGTTCGAGATGACTTTTAAAGATGTTTTAATGCATGTTCAGAGTTTAAGAACTCACCAATAAGCGTTTTAAGGCACTGGCCTGATGCTGTGTCCCAAATACGGCTGTAACAACACGAACCCGAGGTTTTAATTACACGTACCAGTTTTGAACGTTCTTACCAACAAGTTCTTATGAAGTTTACTCACCAAAGACCATCGTAGCTGCTGGATACGATCAGAGAGCCGTCTCTGTTAAAATGTACCTGAAACCAAAGGAGCAGAATGAATCTGATGAAATTAAACACTGCATCCCCTTACAGAACAAAGAAAAAATAAAAATAAAAACTTTATTAAAGTAAAAGGACAGATTGATAGCATAACTGTTGATTGTTTTTCTATATTTGCATGCCTTATAGTATTATAATCCCTATTTTAAGGCAGCACAAAGTAGATACTCACTGCAGAGACCGGGTCCGAGTGAGCCGGCAGCGTTTTCAGACACTTCCCCGTCTTGACGTCCCATATCCGAACACTCTCGTCAAACTTACAGGTGAAAACAACAACAGGCGGTGTTTAGGTTTACGAAAACAGTGATGAAGGGGAAAAGATGAAGCGGAAAAGGACTTACTGATCCAGACACGATAAGGTTAGACTGAGGGTTGAAATTGCAACAGAACACGTAGTTGCTGTGGCCCTTCAAGGTTTTCAGACATTTTCCCTAAAAAATTATAATAAATAAATAAATAAAATCGGAGGGAAAAAGCCAGAAATACAAATCACTTTATTCAGCTTATTTGTTTTCTGCACTGATTCATTACTCAAGTCTCCTTCAAGACTCAATCCCATTTTGTTTTATTGTTAATAGTACGAGTTCAAATTGTGATGAGTGCTGCAGGACTTACAGAGCTCACGTCCCAGATCTTCAGGGTTTTGTCATCAGACGCAGAGACCAGAAGGTTGGAATCAGAGGACCAGGCCACGTCTGAGATTCCCTATAGGATGACAATCATCGACAAGAGTTCGTTAGCATCAGCATGTAGCGCTTACCATATACGCCACAAGAGGGTGCACTTGCATGTCAAGTAGGTGTCGAACATATTTTGTTTTTTTTAAGCCTCCTCATTGTAAATGTGGTAAAAAAAAAATAAACAATATTTTTTTTGAAATTATTATTATTTGTTTTGGGGTTTAATTAATCTCTGTCTAGTTAGGAAGTTATAATGTTTACTCAGGCTTTAACTACTACCTAATGTGCACATTACAGTATTTTGATTGGTATTTTGAGCATGTGATATACTGTACACTAATATAATTTAATGCACATTTGTTAATTTATTTTAAAAATATCCTAAAATATCTTTTGCTGAAAATAAAATTGTACAAACAAACAAATACATTGGGTGCGTAAATGTCTGCTTTCAAAATTAATAAAATAAATTACAGCGCAAGTCCATGCAAAGGCAAAAATTAATAAGGCACAAATTATGGGGTTCCTACCGAACCAGACTGATAAACTGCAAAATACTGCATTTGCTTTACACTGACTAAACTTTTACATGTAAATTAAACAGCAAAGTCCAATGCTTCAAAGATGAAGAAATGCACAAATAAAAGAGAGGATAAGAAAATGAAAAGACCTAAAAAATTTTTTTTTTAAAGTATCAGTAATAACTGCTGAGTTCATCATTTCATAGTTAGTTTTGTTTCATAATTAATATCTTAAACGTTTCATGTTAAAATTAATTATTCAAGGGTGTTCTTTATAAAACATCATTTCAGAAAAGGCAAAAAAAAAAAGTAAGGATAGTGATGAACTGCTAACTTTGTAAAAGAAATGTGGTCAGGAAAAATTAAGAAGTGAAAACTCATTGAGCTATGTTTAATATGTTTAACCAGAGCTATGTTTAACAGTGAAAGTAAGAGCATTTCCACACACACAGGAACTCAGGATTGAGAATACACAGTTGTGTGTCTATAAGAAAACCACTGATTAGTGAGACTAATCAGGAAAAAGGCTTAAATTGGTTAGTGAGCATAAAGATTACATCTTGGAGTAACAGAAAAAGGTCATGTGGTCTGATGAGTCCAGATTGATCCCTTGTTTAAGTAACCTGCTGCTGCTGTAACGCAATAATTTACCTCAATCAGTAATATACTGTAGATCAAAGTCTATCTAACCATCTACACTTTGTGTTCAGAGTTTGTAGGACTCCTGTATTGTCTCAAAAAAGTTTGCAAAATAATGTTGCTGATCAGATGCTGTATATTTTCACAATGTAAACATTTATATGAAATTTGAAAATGTGTCTGTTTTTAGCTCAAGACACTACATTATATATAAGATATATGTATATTTATGGCAACTAGTACACTGACGCTAAGCTTGTTCATGCTGGCTTTTTGTTTACCAGTAAAAGCCCAAATGTCACAGTCATAACACATGAGCCCTATAAATAAAACTAACTTACACAAAGTCCTTCTACACTGTGGGTGGCAATGCCGTCTAACACACAAACATTTTATCCGAGTTTGGAGACTTAATTCTGTGGATTAACATTAAAGTCTACCTAACTTCTCAGCAATTGGTTCTAACAAAGTACAATCAAATTTCTTCCATGTTAAATATCAGGTAAAGACAAATGGAGCCGCTTCAGTAATCCAAGAAACGTACATGCAACATGGCCTATGTGTGTGTGTGTGTGTGTGTGTGAGAAACACATCACATGCTGATTAAAATCTCAGCACTACACCAGAAGCTAAAAAAACTAAATCGTACGAAGAACAGGACCGAGTTTGCACTTACAAGTTTGTGTCCAGATATTGTCTTCTCAAACTTCCCATCGTACGCACCCCATATTTTAATAAGCTTATCAGCCGCTGAAAAACAAGGGTGCAAAGCCAGATTTTAGAAAGTGTGACATGTTAAAGGAAAGAATATTGCACTTCTCTGCCTAATTATTAATTAAACTTTATTTATATAGCACAAAAACAACTGTCTGGTTGACCCAAGTGATTCACAGTGTAAACAAAACAGAAAAATAAACATTTTAAAGAAAATCATTACGCATCTCAAGAACAAAACAAAAACAGTAAAATCAGTAAAAAAAAAAAAAAGACTTCGTCTAATTATTACTATTTTCATCTGTGTACAGTAATATCACTAACCATGAAACTTCTTTTTCAAATCCTCACTTGCATATTTTTTATTTCTACTTAACAAACCTGTGATGCAGGATGTGTTTAATTACAGTCTTGTCTCCTTTATAGCTCATTAAGTTGCAAAAGTCTATGTTTTGAGTTACAAACTCTGTAATAGATTTTTCTTTTCATGAATTTCATTATTGAGTAAAAAAGAAATCTGATTCATAAACATCAGTATAAATAAACTAGTAGGTGCAACAGTCAAAGTCCTCAGACGAACTGTGTCTGGGTCTGCAGAATGTCGAGCAAAAATCCGTAGCTAATTTCTTTATAAAACTGGAATAATCGTACCCGAGACTAAATGGTCCCTAAAGCGTCGTCACGCCAAATACTGACTTTGTTTCATGAATTACTGTTGTAATGATCTTATATATAAAGGTTGTGGACGTAGTGGTGGCTCAATCGGTTAAGGCTGTGGGTAACTGATCGGAAGGTTGGGAGTTCGAGCCCCAGCACCACTAGGTTTCTCTTGTTGATCCCTTAACCAAGGTCATTAACTCTATCTGCTCCAGAGGCGCTGTATCCTGGCTGATCATGCGCTCTGAGCCCAGCTGGACTGTCCCAACTGAAAGTGGGAATTTTTATTTCTTTCTCCAAAAAAAAAAAAAAAAAAAAGAAGTGAACATGAAAGCAATTTCTCATTTTATTGAGTTTTCTTCCTATTCTGGTAAATCGTGTAAAAATGTTCCAATGCAAACTGAACGAAGAATGAAGCCATTGCTAGATTGTGAAGAAAATCATGACTTGATGAAACACAGATGAGTTTACTCACACGAGCTGGCAAGCCATTCCCCGCTTGGACTGAACTTGACCGAGGAGACGGCCTTCGTGTGTCCCGCAAGAGTGAACTTCAGAGTGTAGTTCGGCTTCGCGGGTGCAGACTGAAACAGATTGAGACGGAAAACCGGGTAGTGAGGATACAGTTAAACAGTGAAAAACAATACGGACACTGGCATTACTGACATGCTGTGAAACGATCACTGAATCCAAGAGGAGTGTGTTAGAGTGTTTAACCTTTTTGACTAGCCGTGTTCAGAAAGTCTGAAGGTTGGAAGTCTCCTTAAAATAATCATCTCTTTTCCAGTAGAGGAAAATAACAGCCGTATACCATATGGTTGTACTATAAAACAGCGCTGTTAAATTCTTGATCGAGATCGGTCAGAACGTGTTTCACTTCTATGACAGCAGTTCTGTCTGTAAATCTGTCTATCTGAAATCTTTACAGTCGCTCAACAGTCCAGGACTGGAATTTTTTTTTTTACAATCTGCCTGAGCCTACAATAACAAACTAGACTCCATATTAACTTAAAGACATCAGATGTTATATGTAATTCCAGATGCCTAACACGAAGGATGTCTGCAGATCAATCATTGCTATCCATGAGGATGTGTTCCCGGTTGAGTCTGGTTCCTCTCAAGGTTTTTCAGAAAAATTGATTCATGCACATTTTCTCACTATTGATAGACATTTCCATAATTTTATTTTGATTCTGTGAAGCTGCTTCGCGGCAATGACCGTTGTTAAAAGTGCTATACAAATAAAATTTACATTGAAATCTCTATATACAAAGAACAGCAAATCACAAATTATTATTAATGAGCTTCTTATTTATTTCTGTTATATTTAAATCTGTGGAAAAAATAATTATTTAGTTACATATCATGATTTAGTTTTTTTTTGTCGCAAATCATATATTGCCAAACTAAGTCCAAAGTTGATTTGCTATTTGAACAAAGTTTGTTTAGAACTGTAACAAAATCTAAAACATATATATAAAATTGAGATATTTATAAAATACGCTCAATATAAATTTTATTGACACATGGGTATCGTGATGTCGTATCAGGAGGTCTCCAGTGATTCTCGTTCCTATTTATATAAATATATTAAGTCCTGAGATCTTTATTGTCTCTATTCAGAAAGGATCCTGACATCCAACAGACAACCACCATGTGTATAACAGATAACCACCATAACAGAGTCTTGGGTGGGACAGCAGGGACGCACCCCAAATCAACTTTGGAGTAAACACTAATTGGTTTACACTGACAATGGCTGTCAATTAATATATTCAGTAACGGATGCTTACTAGAGTAATCCTACTTTATATATGTAGGTTATATACGGTTATAATGGTTATATGACTGATTTCCAGGAAAGGCAACGACTACAAGAAGAATAGTAATGTTTTGTAAAAACAAAGAGACAGAGACGGAGATTAACACACAGTTACTCACTTTACTCTGACTGGCCGAGCCAGCGGAGGCCGTCGGCGTTTTAGTCGATTCAGTCTCTGGTTTCTTCTCTTCACTTGCCATTATGAGCAAGGAGCAGCGACTGGGGTTAGAGATGCAGCTTCCACCTCAGCCGGACTGAAAAAAAAAAAATCAAACACAGGGGAAAATATATATAAACACAGATAATCATTAAACAAAGTTTCTATTATGGAATGAGAGTTAAACGTGATAGTAATTCAATTATTATAACAATTTAATAATAATGCTAATAATTATTTTGGGCTTTTCTCTTTTGTCAAATTTTAATTTCAATGCGAAATGAGACAAATTTTAATGCTTTATATAACACCATTTGAAACCCATACTGATTTTTTGTTAAGTTACACAAATTATATATTTGCAAATTGCAAATAAACTGACAATCTAAACACACACCATCTGCATGCTTCATTCTGAATTACATATATTTTTATTCGTACACTTTTGGTGTCATAATTAAACGAATTCATAACAACGTCCAAATTCAGATGTTTGCAATAACTTTAAAATTTCTAACTCTATGAACTGGTTTCTGTTCAAGCTGGAATTAGTGCAAAAACCCAAATCTATCAGGACCTCACTTTACTTTTGTTGCTTTTTAAAATTGATGGATAGATAGATAGGGAAGGAAAAATGTATTCAGTTATGAATCACAATCCTTTTGTACGCTGATTCACATATCGCCACACTGGATCCAAAAATCGGAGATAAATTGGTCGACCGGCCAGTGACCAGAATTGGCTGTTTTCCCGTTTGATTGGCCATGACGGGTGATCAGCTTTAGATATAAACGATTCTGTACCGAGTGCAGCAACAGAAACGCATTTTCATATTGAGCGTATTAAAAGCATCTGATCTGCATTTTTCTTCAAACTCTGTGAGCGAATTAGTCTCAACTCACTCATTAAGCATGCTTACACCAGTCTCAAAGAATCGCGAGTGCTGATCAGTCGAAAATTGATCATCATCAAATTTTGAGGTGTCTGAGGAGATAAGAAGTCAGTTTCTTCATAATCCTACAGGTGTTACACTCTGAACTACTCACACATTTTCATCCTGTGTGGAAAAAGTTAATTATTTGCTAAGTTTGTTTAGCAATAACAATTACGCCAGATGACAGAGATACGTGCTGCTGCGTTAAATGTTAACTGTTATGTTAAATGTTAACCAGTGTTATAACAAATGGGCTACATTTAACTACTTAACTTTTTAAAGGTTTAGACTTGTCACAAATTGTGGGGGGGGGGGATATTGAATCGTGATATTTATAAAATCGGGATACTTATCGAATTGTAATTATCAAATTGGCACAGAGGTATCGTGACAATACATCATATCATGACTGGTGACTTCAATCCCTAATAGTCAGATGGTTAAATAAATAGTAAAACTTTTTCAATTACGGTCTCTAAACCTCACTGAAATTAACACATACTTATTCAATTTGCATTAATATTTACTTTAACGCGTGTTAATAATTTTGTAGCTAAACGTATTAGTGTATCTATAGCTAGCATGATGAAATACACTAATATATAAAGCTAGTCGGTTTTGAGTCTATAGTATTAAATGCAGAGAAAGTGATGTAGCTAGCTTGCTAACGTTACACTAACACCGTGCTAACTATGCTAACGCTAAACGCTGCTAACGCGGTATAGCGAATGCAAAATTAGCCAGGAATAAACCGTCCTAAACTATATATATATCTATCTCTTTTGAATGTTTAATGTAAAATAAAAATATTTTCTGATTAAACGACTTCAAAAATGTTATAATAATGTTCTAATAAACATACGTAGCTGTTGTTTAGCGAGCTAGCAAGCAAAATAAGGCCTAAAATGAGCTGAATTCCAAATGGCTGCGTGATCCCTATTTAGGTACCCTAGATCAACTAAAGAAACGGCTGCTTTCGGCGCAATTTAATCGAGCGCCCTAGGTGTACATCCGTAGTCGGTTGAGACGCAGCCTTAAAAAAACCGAAAGAACACGTTAAGGTTAGCTAGCTAGCGATTAAACAAAACGTAAACGCTTTCATACGACTGAAAAGATCGGATTATGTGAAATTTAAAAGATGAGAATTCATAGATACAAATCTAACGATTGTTTATTTGAATTCCCGATCACTTGAAATGTCGGGAAGCATTAGAATAGACTCGTTTTTATCTCAAAACCATTTCACATTCATTCAAACAATACGAGATCCTGTAGAAAACATGCCTCACCCTCGGAGCCTGCAGGCGACCGACGTGGAATTAAAGCTCCAAAGTGGACCGGAGGTGTTTATCCCGAAAGAAATGCAAGCAGTGTGCGTGAAAACGCCACGTTTTTCTGTTTACATTGACGCGGTAAAGCCGTGCAAGGGTTTGATGGAGGGAGAGTCCAGGCGGGGAAAAAAATGTGGCGTCGAGGTCAGCACTGCGCATGCGCAAAGATGGAGACGCCTGAAAGCGTGCCAGTCTTCTAAAGAGTGAGGGTTCAGATATTAATAGTTACAAAATGTTTATCTGCACGAGTATAATTGTAACCATAAAGCAACAACTAAAGGTATTTTAGATTATCAGTGCTGGAAATCATCAGGAAGCTGATTGTCAGATGTTTTTATGGTATACTGAAGTATAATTACAAGCATTTCATTAGTGTCAAAGGCTTTTTTTTTTTAGGGCCCAAGCACTTTGATATTATAGTGTGTGAAGGGCCCTCTTATTCTTTTTCAGGATTTTTTTTATCATCCTGAGCTGTTTGTAGGTCTTAACATGATAAAACATTCATGAAAAATCAGCTGGATTTTTGATATCTCAAGCGATTCATTGATTGGCAATGTCTTAAACTTGTGGCGAAAAGTTGATAATAACTTCTTTAGTTATATATAATTATATATATAATTATACAATTATATATGATTGTCATAATAGTATTGCTATTGCAAGTGTCCGCTGTCTTTCTGGTGCGCCTGGGTGGTGATAGCGCAGGGTCTTGGGCATCATTGCTTGCAAAGATCAGCATTGCTTTGCAAGTATATTTGGCAATTACATTAAGTTTATGCAAAGAGTGAATATTTGCATTGTTCGATATACTGTAGATATATATCGTAGGCAGATGCAAATAAATGCAGTACAGCAAGTAATTAATGAAACAAAGTCAATATTTGGTGTGACAACGTTTTTTGACGACTCTTTAGTCTAATTTTATAAGGAATTTATTTTACTCATCCTGACTTTGACTGTTTCACCTGCGTCTTTTTTGGCATGCAAAACCCTGCAGCTTCTGTTTTATTTTAGTGGTCGCTTATATTACATGCTACTTTGTTTTCTAGCATACAAATATTTTTCCTTTAGCTTTGTGGTGAAATACTGATGTCTTTAAATCATAAATGAGTCAGTAATGAAGTCATCAAATGAGAAACAAAAATCTATGATAAAGTTTGCACAAAAAATATAATAATATGTATAATGTATATAATCTATCCGCTGTTTCTGTGGTAGTCATTTAAGGGGTCGATGGGGCAGCTTGACGCCTGATTGTCATTCGCACATCACGACCAATTTAGGAACTAAATGAAATTGCAAGATCATCCACATGCATGTTGACGTTTATGCTTCACAAACATGTTGATTATCACCTAGTCCTGCGTTATTCATAATGCCTTTTGACTACCTGCTGAACAGGTCATCTTTACCAAATCAGCACTACAATAGCGCTTTAGTCCATCCTGGTCTCTCACCACCTCATCACTTGGCTCAAACAGATTAGCTTCCACTTTCATAACATGGATCTACATCTTCTACTACATCTTCTTCTTTCGGGTGCTCCTACTGTATTAGGGAAGACCCTTTGTCTCCATCTAACAATGAGTTCTAATCCAGATTTATGCCACATACAATCCTGCAACATAGTCATAGTTTTGACTTTATGGTTTTGCAAAAAATTTTTCATTTATAATAAAATATTATACAGTAATAATATATATATTTTTTTAAAAGTAATGTTCCAAAATATATGATTTGTGTCGTCATGGATTATTATTATTTTTTTTTATGAGTGACTGAACTCATAACCAGTGACTAGTTTCCTTCCTTTTAACATTCAACCTTGGAATTACACACAATTAGTTTGTAAACTGCAAAAGATAAAGGATCGAGCAGTATCTATCACACTGATTAACGGTGTCCACACAGCATGTATTTATGATATGGGTGTAATTCAATTATTCAGGAAGACATTAGGCAAATATAAAATATAACCCTATCAGTTTACTGTATGTCATGGACTCATTAGAGAACCAAAACCAATCAGATTGTGTTAAAAATACAGCTTATTATTTTACATATTAACATAACTATTTCTAGTTTCATTAAAATATCAGGTGACATTATTATTACTTGTCCTCTTTTGCAAGTTAATGATCTTTAGGTATTGAATTATGAAACAGCTGTCTATAATACAAAAATATTAATGGGGCATTGTTTTAATTTCAATACATCTACATCAATATTTGATTTATTGATGATTTTTAAGATGGACCATAAAATATTTGAGAGTAACGTTTTATTAATTACCTGAGTTACAGCATCTGCCTAAAATATACAGTAAATTTGTGCAGTTTTTTAAGGAAAGTACTATCTTTTACTGAGCATCCTACAGAACCACACAGTTCTTCTGAGGACTTTGACTATTGCACCTGTTGCAGTTTCCTTGTTTTGTCTGTACAGTGGTTAATATGATGTTTCTTTCTTTTCTGACATATAGTACAAATATTTTTCTTTAACTTTTGTGGTGGAATACTGATGTTTGAAAGTCATAAATGTTTTTGTACCAACTCAGTAATAAAGTAATAATAAAAAAAGTCTATAATCAAAGTTTGCCCTAAAAATCAGGGTGCATAAGACTTTAGCACAGTTACATTAATGTGTTATAAAGGAAACAAAGAAAATGTTGTAATTAAACACATTCCGCATCAAAGGTTTGTTGAGGAGAAGTAGATAGGAAAGTGAGAATTTGAAAAAGAAGTTTCTTCAAAAATCTCACTTTACAGGTTTAGTGACATTTTAGTCTATGTGTACAATAATGGAAATAATTAGACAAGAAGTAATAATTAGACAGAAAAATGCAAAATTCTTTGTTTTATTCAGCCTAAAAACACATTGTGTATAAGACTTATGCATTGCACTCTATAACAGAAATAAGTCCTGAAATATAAAGTCAGGCTTCTAAAGTGTGCTAGTTTTTAATGCATAATCAGGCTGCTAACCTGTGCGAGGTTTTCCACACCTGCGTGTCTACAAGTCCCGCCCTCGTTTATAGATTGGCTATAACTTTTTACTCGCTCTACCTGATTGGCGAAGTCTAAACTCATAGCCAATGAAAGCAAAAGAACACTGGTTACTTGGAATATAGGTGGGAAAAAAAACGCGCCAAGGCGCATGCGCATAGCGCGTTCTTGTACCTCATCTCTGTTCTCTACCTTCTAGAGGAGCGATCCCGCATCAGTCCCAGGCTGTAGTTCACCTGGAGCCGCGAGAAAAGTAACGTACCGAGCTTTTCCTTTACGTTGTGCATTCTGGTGTGACGCGGTGAGGTGATATCACAGTGGGTGTTGGAGAAATACGCACTTCAGATTATGTATGGATATTATGCACGAGAGCGGAGTTAGCGCGCTACAGCGACTAGCATTGTTTTCAACAAAGACTCGCGACAGAGAATACACTTCGCCTTAACACCGGTATCTACTTTATTGTAATGTATTAATGCACTGTTTTATAAAAGCATGTGTTTAAGTGCATGTACTGGGAGAAATACTTAACAGTTTAATTATTAACGGTTTGTCCGACATTGCAATGGACTACATTTGCTAGCATGCTAATGCTAAAGCAGCTAAAAACCCGCCCGCCATGTTTTGATGGATGTTTGCTAACAAGCTCGCGCTAACTAGCTGTAACGTTTTTCGCGCGCGCGTGGCTAATTTTAACTTTTTATATTAATATTATTTTTTTAATTATTTGTTTAAAATAATATTAATAATAATTGCTTGATTTTTAGGTCGTAAGTGTTGCGTCAAAATTACATATCCTATGTATACCCTTGCATGGCTAATCATGCTAATAATATACTCTTCCATTCTACACAAACATGTCGTTTTATTTCGTGTAATAAAACTGTAAATAAAGTACAGCTCGTTAAAAAAAAGTATTAAGTCAGCAAGGTTTAAAAGTTTTCTTGTTTGTGAGCTAAATGTAATCTATGTAACTGATATATGCGGTAACTTAGCTGGCTAATGCTATGATGCACTGTTAGCGTTGCAGTTTATTTAGACTTAAATGCTGGTTTTGTCAGTCTTGTGATGAGCTATCGTTTTCCTTTTTCGGTTAAAGCTTTATTGTGGTATGTGTGTGTGAGAGAGTATTGATAAAAATATACGGGGTTGTAAGAGAAGTGGAGCTGGGGAGCTAATATGGCTGGTGTGCTAGCCAGCGGGTTTACGCGGGAGGAGAACTTTCCTCCAGTCACAGCGTTAAAGTGCACCATTGACCGCAATCAGCGTAATTTATACCGCAGCGCTGCTCAAACCTGCGCACTGGTTGGTCAGTTTTCTAACAGACAGGAGTTCCGTTTATGTTTTAAATCACAAATTTGCATCAGCGCGCGCGTTCTAATACTTTGTTCTTGTTGCTAGGGTAACAGTGCACGCAGGAAGCTTGCTCGAATCTTAAGCCCTTACATTGACATGCAGCCCGGGGGTCACTTCCTATTTTTTTTTTATTTTGTTACAGGGGTTCAAGTGCTGTTTTATTTCTACTCTACATTGAGGAGGAGCGAGTTAGGAAGTTTTCTTAGAGGAGGATGCAAGACAAGCTACAAAGTCGCAGATGTAAACAAAATAGGAATTGAACTCCAGGACACTGTGAATTTTGGGTGCGCGTGGGCATGATTTTTCTAGACACATTTAATCCGGACACAAACTTGGCAACAGTTTTACGCCGCATGCCCTCCTATTTTATCTGTTCTTTGGATACTTGGCACTGCATCCAGTAGCTGAGGTTTGTGCATTTGGTGGAAACAACTCAGTCTTCCGCATGGCAGGCGAGAAACTTACCACTGAGCCACCAATGCCCACGGATTTTGCCACGTGTTGGGAAGAAAAAATTTCTTGCTAAATTTAACTTCTTAAAACCAAAATTTGTAAGGAAGGGCATTCGTATGCAGAGGTTCCACTGTATTTATACAAGTAATGAGCAAGTTTATTTAGATCAGGAAAGTCTCCAGGTTGTAGTTATTACTTATAAGTGACAACAGGAACTAAAATTATAAATCAAGTCGAGTGACTCTCGAAATGGTTTTATATACATTCCTCAAACCGTGACCATAAGTTTAAAACCATACATGTGTAGCCACATAACCCATGCTCTATTTGTTCCTTTTTTTTTCAGCCCCTCAGAGGTTACGAGGCCAGGTCCTGCAATGGGATGTAGTCTCTGTCGGATGAGCGAAACCAAGAGACAAACCCAGAGTGAGCGTCTGTCGAAACCTGTACAGTAGCATCAGATTTGCGCAGAGCCGGCAAGCCGTCGAAAGCAGCAGCTCTGCCACCGAACCGAAATGTCGGATGTCACTTCACCAACTCCAGAACCTCCTCAAATCGTCAACCCTCCGCCTCCAGATGTGACGAACACCACTAGACCCGGCCGCAAGACCAATCAGTTGCAGTACATGCAGAATGTCGTGGTCAAGACTCTGTGGAAGCATCAGTTTGCATGGCCGTTCTACCAGCCAGTCGATGCCATCAAGCTCGGATTGCCGGTGAGTCTCGCTAGTAGGGATGTGTTTAATATGGGAAATACCATACATAGTGCAATATTTAATCTTCATATTATATACAATTGCAATGCGTAACAAATGAGACAAATAGCTTTGATGTCTATGTAATGAGGACAGTTGGCTAAGTGTGTGATTATAGTACGCTGTGATGGAGTGCATTGGTCTCTGATTATTTCTCATGTGTATTATATATTTTGTTGTTTTACTCTACATTTTTGAGCATAATGAAAACATAGTCTTGTTTGTTTTTTTTCTTCATTAGGACTATCACAAGATAATCAAGAATCCGATGGACATGGGCACCATCAAGAAAAGGCTGGAGAACGTGTACTACTGGACTGCCGGCGAATGTATGCAAGACTTCAATACAATGTTTACCAACTGTTACATCTACAACAAGGTGAGCAGTAGAAGGTAGATGCATCACATCGTGACTGTATAGTGGTATACTCAAGACATCGTGTGTGACATCGTGTTTCCATCACAGTCACAGATGTTTAGTGTTTTTGACGTTTTCATTTTACCATTCGAAGCACATGGCGTGATCCACCACGTTAGATCTGGGTCTCTACAAAGTACAATCAGGAGCTAAATCAGCTCAGGTTACAATAGTGGGTGTGTGACTGTCTTATTTTGAGTGAAATCTGTTTTAGTATTAGAAAATCTAATGTTTTTACTTCCTCTCTGGTGTTTAGCCAACAGATGACATCGTCTTAATGGCACAAGCGTTGGAGAAGATCTTCCTGCAGAAGGTTGCTCTGATGCCCCAAGAGGAAGTTGAGTTGCTTCCTCCTGCCCCTAAAGCGAAAGGTCGCAAACCTGGGCCAGGTGCGTAAATTTAGGATTTTGGAACAGTGTTAATGCTGCTGCGGTGCACAGTTTATTTAAATTTCTTTAATCGATTTAAATGCAGGTCAGCAGGAGGGAACCGTGACTTCTGACTCACCAACTTCCCCATTCCCAGATGCCACGTCGCCAAGCTCTCAGCAGCCGGTCATCTCTCCTCCTGTGCCGGCTATCACGCCCAGCACACCTGCTGTACAGAACACACCCACCACTCCCGTCATGCCTGGCATGCCACCCTCTCAACCCTTCGGCAAGGTGAGTCCCAGGACCTAGAGCTGAAACTTCATCTTTTTGCTACATGTCTATGAAGGTATCTCACATCACTTTTTTAAATTTATTTATTTATTCCTGTTTGCATTCTGTCTGATTTCTCAGAAGAAAGGGGTCAAGAGGAAAGCAGACACCACCACACCCACTACCTCTGCCATCACGGCCAGCAGAAGCGAATCACCAACACCTCTCTCCGAGAGCAAGCAGGCCAAAGTGGCGTTACGGAGAGAGAGCACCGGGCGACCTATCAAACCACCCAAGAAGGACTTGGACGACGGAGAAGCGGGTCAACCCGGGAGCAAACGAGGCCGGCTCACAGAGCACCTCAAACACTGCAGCACCATCCTGAAAGAAATGCTTTCAAAAAAGCATGCGGCGTACGCCTGGCCGTTTTACAAACCCGTCGATGCTGAAGCACTCGAACTGCACGACTACCATGACATCATCAAACACCCTATGGACTTAAGTACAGTCAAAGTATGTGGTGTTAGAACTTTTAAACCACAAATCTGGATAGAATCGCTATTCCAAGATAATATTTACATCTTTTCTGGTCCTGAACGTTTGGTCTTAAGAGATGAGCGATGTGAAGCTAAACCATAACACAATTGTGTGTTTTAAATTTGTTGCAGAAAAAGATGGACGGTCGGGAGTACCTAGACGCACAGAGCTTCGCCACCGATGTGCGATTAATGTTCTCAAATTGTTATAAGTACAACCCGCCTGACCATGAGGTCGTCGCCATGGCACGAAAACTACAGGTTTGCAACGTAACCTTAAATTAATTACTAAAGCAAAGTTGTTGGGGGGGAAAGTAATCAATCCATCCATGTGTGCGTGTCTGAACAGGACATGTTTGAGATGCGTTTCGCAAAAATGCCAGACGAGCCGGCGGAGGTGAACGTGGCGGGCGCAGCCGCTGGAGCGGGCGTGGTCAGTAAAAGCACGGCGAGCAGCGAGAGCAGCGGTGACTCCTCTAGCTCGGACAGCTCCGACTCAGAGGAGGAGAGGGCCACGCGCCTCGCCGAGCTGCAGGAACAGGTGGGTGCGGAACAGGTGGGTTTCACAACAAGGTTCTGACATCTAAACTTTTACAGGCCCTACCAGGGTCCATGACTTTTTTTTTTTTTCTTCTTTTTTTTCTTTTTTTTTGGTGTTGAAAAATCTAGATGTAGTAGTAACATGTATTTGTGGTGTTAATTAGACTTTCATGCATTTTGAATTTCATTTAGCTTTAGAGTGTCGTGTAGAATCATACCATCCATTACACACACACACACGTGCGCACACACACACACACACACACACGGATGCAGGAATTACATGTCTTATGTCTCTGTGACCATGGGGCAATCCAGATGTATGAAAAAATGAAATATTTTATGAGCTAGTAGAGTCAATAGCACTCCTCCCAAGTAGGTAATTTACTTAAAGAGAAGGAAATCTATTCTTGGTTTATATAATCCACCATTAGTCAAAAGAAAATTGCAATTGCTTTGGAGGAAAGGGTTAAACTCCATAGCAGGATGGCCGGGGTTGACGGTGGCTAGCTAGTTGTTTTGAAAATGTTTTATGCTGTTTTAGTTAGTCTAGTCATCAGTCTTCCTAGTTGGCAGTGCTAGATAAAAAGTTCTAGATCATGCAATAGCATTAAGTATGGAAGGCACTGTAATAAATATTAGTGTTAATAAATAAACGGACAAATACACTGCCGCCGTCAGGGTGAGAAGTGAAGAACATGAAGCAAAGTGCTATGCATAGTGGAGGAGGATTGTACAAGCCTGTATAATACACCCCAATACTGCCATACTTAATAACTTTCAGATGGAGCAGGATCAGGCAGAGTAGTCAGGCAAGTCAAACCCCATCCTTTCCCTCTTTACAAACTCCCTCTGATTCTTCAGTGCAACCACATTCAGAGCATTTACCTTCCTCATTGTCCCCACATACCACAGCCACGCTCGGCTCAGGTTTGCACTCTGCATAGAGAGATAAGAGGGCAGGCAGGACATCCACTCCAGTTTTCTGGAATATTTACTTCACTTTCCGCAGCAGCTTCCTGAAGTTGATGCAACGCTGCTGCTGAGCAAGATTACTCGGTTAACGTTGTCTTATCGGCATGCTCAACTTGACTGCTCATTTTTTTAGTGTAACTTTTTTTTTTTCTTTAGTTAAAACAAGTTCTAAGTTTGTATTTGACGTTCGTCATGTTCATGGATGCTTTTGTGTATTGCCTATGTTTAACGAAATATGAGGTTTGTTCAAGTGTTTGCAATCCAGTGCAAAGCAATTGCAAAGTTTACATCCTGTCAAAAGCATGTGAAGGGTTTTTTTTTTTTTTTTTTTTTTTTTTTCCCCCTTCAGTAATTTAAATAAAACAATCCAGATGTGGAATTGCATGGGCTGTTATTTTGTAACAGTGCACAACACACTATTTTTTTTTTATCTATGTACAACTGTGACAGCAGGAAACAAAACACATCTGTAATTCAAATGTTATCCGTAACAAATTACTAACACAAAAAAAAACAAGTTTTTCTTGAAAGGTGATGCTGTTTTGTCTCTTTATCTCGCTCTGACTTTCAAAGAGTATTGAATGTCTTTTGGGGGAGAAACCATATATGGGTGTGATGGTCTCAAATCGTTGCCCATATAATATCCTAAAGTGCTGCCATAAAGAACCCAATTGCACAACAGTGTCTTTGTATCCTGCAAAATTACATTTTCAGGCGGAAACATGCTTCACATTGACAATTCCTTTTTTTTTTTTTTATTATTTTACATAGTTATGTGCAAAACACTACATGAAGTCAGGTACACAGATTTTGGGACAAAGATGTTTTTTGTTTGGCCTCTATTACACCACTACATACACAAAATCAAGTCAAGACTTTCAGTTTTAATTCAAGAACTTTGACAAGAAAAAAGAAATTAACTATTCAGGACTCACCGGTGCTCATACATAGCAGAACAAACTTTAATACTTGGAATCAAATGCTTTGTACAGAGTTAAATGTAAAAATAAAAAAAAGATAATCATCCTTGTTCCAAAATGTAATAACCTTGATCCAACGTGCAGGTGTCGTGTTTAATCAGTTATACCATACAGTGTACATTTCTATAATTGGATAATGTAACAGCAGTAGAAATCTGATGCTGATTATATCATCTTACTGTATTAATATTAATACACTTGTTGGCTTTTATAAGATGAAAGAAGACAGCATATGTTCCATACATCCTGCGCTTAGCTGAGACAGTGTGGTTGACTGTTAGAGAGATGAATTAGTGACCAGTATCCTGCATATGCGAGTAAATTGTAGGAAATGCACGGGCAGGATATCTTTGCGTTCCCCGGATTTAGTGGACTTGGCTTTAAAAGCAGACATACTTTCACTTGCTCTTATTTTTTCTGGATGAGGAAAGCAAGCCAGTGAGTCTAAAACATCTTCCAGAAAGAAATTATAACTGTTACTCTTATAGTGCTGTGTAGTGTTGTTTGGTATCAGAGTACTTGGATAATCTGTTTTTCTTTTCTTTTTAAAAAAAAAAATAATAATAATGAATGTTGAGTGTTCCTAATGTGTTATAACACCCTTATCAATCGGTAGCTCATTTTATGATGTGCTGATGTGAATTTATTTGTCCTGTGTATTTATAAAAGTACGTAAGAAAATGCATTCATCCGGCACATACTGTCTATTGGCGTATTTAAGTTACTCTGATCCTAGCTTATGACTGAAATCATGTATTTTGATTTTTATTTTTCATTGGCAGATCACTGATTCCCCCTCTCCCTGCCTCTATCCCCAGCTGAAAGCCGTCCACGAGCAGCTAGCTGCTCTCTCACAGGCTCCCGTCACCAAACCAAAGAAGAAGAAAGAGAAGAAGGACAAGGACAAGAAAAAGAAAGACAACAAGCAGATCAACAAAGGCAAGCTCGAGGAGGATAAAAAGGCTAAGGCGGGGCAGCCTGCGAAACCGACCCAGCAGAAAAAGGCACCAGCCAGGAAAGCCAATAGCACGGTCCCTGGCAACAGGTTTGAGCTCATCTGTTTTTAGATATCATGAACATGTTTTTTTTTTTTTTTTTTTTTTTTTTCCCTCTTTTATAGAGATTTCTGTTGTATTATAAGTTTAAACTGTATTTCTAATCCGAGTCCACTTTTATCAGGCAAGCTAAGAAGGGAGCCAGAGGAGGACTAGGATACGAGTCGGAGGACGAAGACGCGGCCCTTCCCATGACGTACGACGAGAAGCGGCAGCTGAGTCTGGACATCAACCGGCTGCCCGGAGAGAAGCTGGGCCGAGTGGTGCACATCATCCAGTCCCGGGAGCCTTCTCTGCGAGACTCCAACCCCGATGAGATCGAGATCGATTTCGAAACCCTCAAACCCTCCACCCTGCGCGAGCTCGAGCGATACGTCAAAACCTGTTTACAGAAGAAACAAAGGAGACCTTTACGTAAGTTTTGTTCTGAACCCATGCTTTAAAAATATATTAAAAATTGGGGGATCAGGGTGGAACAGCGGCGCAAACCTAATAACACCATGAAAAGTCCCTGGCCTGGTTCCAGTTTACACTCCAGCTCACTTCCCCAGCCCGCCCTCCCTCCCTCCCTCTCGCATGTCCATGATAAATGGTTAGAGAAGTCTGGCAGAAATAAGCTGTTGAGTACAAGAGCTGCTATTATATAGAAACGCATTCCAGCTGCATGCATTTCTCCAAAAGTGCAGCACTCGCGTGTGCAGCATTAGCTCAGCAGGGGGTGTTACTGGAGAGCATAAACGAGGAATTACTTAGACTGATGTCAGTAAATAATCAGACTAATGTTAAAACATTTTTTTTTTACATTATTTTCTTCTCTTTTTAAAAAAAAAAAAAAAACTACGAATAACCAGTAGTTCCTGTTTGAGGCACATTGGAGTAAAAAAAGTAAATAGAATCAACACTAGTAATTGATGAATAATTATTGACTTATAAAAGATTAAAACTGTGACCTAGAGTATTGCATTTGAGAGCACCTCAGAGGTGATATTGTCAAAGCTTGAGTTTAGCTTCTTGGTCATTTTTGACAATTGACTTCATTTTTTTTTCTCCCACCTGTTATCAGATTTTTTTCCCTAAGATTCATTCAGAAACGCCTTTTGTAAGTAAGTGTACCACAGAAAAGCAAAGCGCTCTTGTCAGTACCGTGTTCTAACACCCCCCTCCCCCCCTCCCCCTTGTGTTCCTGTAGAGAAAGGTGGCGCCGGCCCAGGTTCGGGTCCCTCCCGGCTCAGCGGCAGCAGCAGCTCTTCAGACTCGGGCAGCAGCAGCTCCAGCGGCTCTACTTCAGACAGCAGTGACTCCGACTGATCCCCCCCCCCCCCCCCCCCTTTTTTTTTTTCCTCCCCACTTTTAATTTCTTCTACTTTTTTAATGTTATATGCAGTCGTGATTGTTTCTCTAAGACTTTTTTTATAAGAGAGAGAGAAAAAAATGAAAATGCGTCATGTCTGAACTTGATTTTTTTTCTTCTTTTTTTTTTTCTAAAAAAATACCAGTATAAAAAAAAAAAATACAAAAAAAAAGGTAAATTAAGCGACTATTTCCACCAATTGTGTAAGGGTGTTTTAGATCAGTTAAGCTATAAGGAAAAACATAATTTTCTGGAGTGTTTTCTGTGGAAAGAAAGGAAACCGAACCTTCACAAACTCACAATTTAAAAAAAAAATCGTCTCCTCTTTAATGTCCAGGCTGTGTATTTATTTTTGTCCCCCCCTTGATTTCTTTACAGCTTAATTTTTTTCCCGTATTTGTGCCATCAATAGATTCATTTATTATTATTTTTTTAAAGAAACATTCAGAAATATCTAAAATTTTTTACATCCAAGTCCTTCAACATTCAAGATGCACAAAGTAATTTCTCAGTTAAACACCTAAACTATTGTGTTTTTGGCACCAACTACAAGAGGACGGGGTGTGTGTGTGTGTTTGGCATGCGGGAGAGAGTTATCAAACACTCGACCTATTGAGGTGCTAGTCTTCCTTCCTCCTAAACCATGTTCAGGAGCGAATGTTCCTCAGCCCTGATTTTAGTGACAGCTCTGTCTCTTCACATAATGTTTTTCCAACCGAAATCCATGTACTTCAAACACTTAAATGCTGTTAAATAATAAATAACCCTTTAGTAGGAAGTTTAGTGTCTTTTGGAATGATCGTGGAATCGCAGAGTCTTCCTCCAGTCATGCTCAAACAACATTTGATCTCTGAATGTAAGGCAAAAAGCAGGTGTTGCATTACATGTGTACATTTGTTATATGAATAAATGCTTGTTTATTGCCCAGCTATTTTTGCTCCCACCTCATCCTATAGCTCCGTATGCTGCATGTTTTGTAAGAAAGCAGTTTGTAATGTTCCCTTTTATATACATATATACCGATCAGCCATAATGCTAAACACCACACAGGATTTCTATGCGGGGGGGGAGGTTGTGGGTCTGGCACCAGGACATTAGCAGCGGATCCTTTGGGTGCTGTGGGTTGCAGGGTGGAGACTCCGTGGATCAGATTTGTGTTTCTTTGGCCGTGGGGGCTCTGGGGGGTTTAGAGGCCGTGTTGCGAACCTTGGCCTGCCGGACCCTCTGTCTGGCAGGCTGTGGTGCGCTGGGTGTTCTGGTGCCTTTCCAGCATTGGCTTTTTGTTTATTTTGGAGAGCTGGTCTTTGGTGCCCGCTGGCATGGGTGAGCCTTGGGTGCCCACGACCCTGAAAACATGTTACTGATGTATAATTGGTAATGAATGTTGTCCTGACAGTGGTGTTAATGTTCTGGCTGGTCATATATTTTAATGTTAAACTTCCCTTTTAAAAAAAATTTTTTTTTTTAAAGAAGTTTATGGTCATTGTTTAAAATCCCTGCATTTACACCTTAAAGATGCAATTTGCCTTAATATATATTTTTTTTTGACAAGGCCAAACTCATTAGACTTTAACTCTTATTAAAGCACTACTTTAGATAGTAACTCATTTTGATTTGTGTTGTCTAATTTGGCTTTTTTTTTTTTTTTTTTTTATAAATAAGCAGCAAGTCTCTCCCCCCCTCCCCTCCCCCCAATTTTGCTTTCCCCACTCAGAACATTTTTGATCGCATTGGTCATCAAGCCATATCAAGTTTTAGAAGAGTGATATCTTTTTAGAAACGTACAAAAAAAAACTATATAAAGTATATAGAAAGTATATATATATCTATATAAATAATTAATAAATCTAGCTCATTTTTTGACCATGGGTAAAAATGAATTATAATAGCTGCTTTTTTTTATATTTTAAAGAAAAAAAATGAAAAGGAAAAAAAAAAAGAAAGAAATGTTTACTTTTTATCTTTGACATGCATGCCAGTTTATTGTATCTTTCTTATACGTTTTTGAGCTGTTTATAGTTCTCTTAATGTAAATGTCGGTCGTTGGATGAGCGGAGGAACGCAGGATTCGATGTCAGTAGACGTAGCCTTGTTTACCAGACTGTGGGCCAGAGGGTTGCACTTCGGGTTGGATGCGCGCACACGCTAACGTTTGATGTAATCTCCTACCCGGAATCTCTTCTTTGCCGGTCAAATTGTTTTTCATAAAATAAATGAAAAAAATACTCTGACAAAAGCTGCCTTATTAATTTCTGCTTGAATGCTTCATGCCTGGGGAGAAAAAAGAAATTACTGTGTTGTCATGTACAGGTTAAACATTAACCACATTAGTGTTTCCTTCATCTTTTACAGTTTACGTTCACCTCATAAGCCTGAGCCATGACTAGTCTGCCTGTCTGATTTAATGTATGAAACGCTGGCCTCCCAGGAACTCCTTTAACGTTCCAAACGTTTTGATATGGCTTGGAGCGAGGTCAGGATGGGGGATGTGGCAATAACTCCAAGCTGAGCTCCTGTAATCTTCAAGTGGTGTTGGTGAGTGATTGTGTGTACAGTTCCCACAGACACGTGCGTCTTACCTTACCTGCGAGTTGGCGACGAATTATCCATTGATTTTTGATGATCAGGCGTTCCACTCGCTGAATGTTCAACTGCAGTGGGATCCGAACCACCTCAACCGGACTCGTCGTTCATGGACGTACAGCTGTGTTAAACATTTCAAAAGTTTTACTGTGTTTAAGAGTCTCATCACTGTCCTGTGCTCTCTCGAAGTCTTTTGTAAATCTCATATGCTTATCGCACGTGTCTAATATTTTGTTTAATGCATCTTATAAAGTTCTAAGTTTAGCAGTTGGTTGCCAACAAGCAGCATCTAGCAGAACTCTAGTTGGACATTCGACGGCTCTTATTGGCCGAATTGGTAGCGCTCTAATTAATATGTTGGCTTCCTGGCACAGACCAGACGTCTACAAATGGTCAGCAAAAGTTCGTAAGGGCTGAGGCTCCAAAAGTAAAGTTAGCCTGCTTTTATCCGTTCCGCCACCAGCTTTGATGCGTTTGAAGTTCTGCTTGGAGCACTCAATTTCCAGTCGTCTAGCTGATGATTTGAGGTCTTGCTGAAGAATTCTGAGGTTGTCCTCCTCCTTCATTATTCCACCCACTTTGTGGTCATCCACCACTTCCACTGTCAGCAAAACAGCCCTGAAGCATGTCACCACCACCATGCTCAACAGCTGGTACAGTGTTTTAGGGCCTGAATGCCTCACTTTCACTCCTCCAAACATAACTCTAGCCTAATCTTTTTTTTAATAGTTGAGCTTGAATGTCGTGGTGAAGGTGTTTGAGCAGGAGCTTCTTTCTTGGACAGCAGCCTTTCAGTCCATGGTGATGAAAAACTGTTCCAGTGTCTTGGTGGTTCCTGGGATGTTCTTCTGGGTTTACGATGACAGTTTGAGACTTCTTCCAGACCTTGCCAAAGTGGCTACACCTTCCAGTAACACGTTCTTGAAGTGAGCTTAGAATCTTCAGGTGTTTAGAAATGAAACTCCGAGAGAGACCTTTCAGATCTGCACTGAGCTCCTTGGACTTTCGCCATTGTTCTGTGTGCTGGACAGTTTTGAGTACAAACTGACTCGGTACTGTGCTTCGGCAATTTTACAAGACATTTTCGGAATTTTCTCACCGCTGAGTCGTTTATCTGAATGTGTGTGTAATTTTTACCTATTGATATTTTAATATTTACATTTCAATGTTTTCTTTTTTTTCCTGTGCTAAAATATCCTTCTTTAATTCCTTATTTATATAAAAAAAAATTCTATTCATTCACTCAGCGTCTATACCGCTTCAGGTGCTTGGAGCCTACCCCAGGAGACTTTAAGCATGTGCTGGGGTACAGGGTGCTAATCCACTGTAGCATACACATACAGTACACATCCTCCAGGCAATTTTGGGGTTGCCAATCAGTCTAATTTGCATCCCACCAAGCACGAGGATGACATGCAAACTCCATGCACACAGAACCAGGCGTGAATCGAAGCCTCGACCCTGGAGGTGCAAGGCGACTTATTAGGGCCCAAGCACTATGACCTCAACCCTATGATGTCATCGTGCTTGGGCCCTAAATAATAATCCTTAGAAAAACAATAGGGCCATTGACTCACTATGACATCTAAAGACATTGAATGTGATGTCACTCAATATTCGTCACTGGAAAAAAAAAAAAAAACCTCTACAATTTTGCAACGTCAGTGACATCATAGTGACGCTTTTTACCAGCATCTGTGGCTTTTTGGACGTCTAAACACAAAATTCCCCATTTTCCAAAATGATGTCATAACTGTATCAAGATATGCATTAAATGCCGGTGCCTGCTGTCTTACTGGTGTGCCCGGTGCTGATATCGCATGGTCCTGCTTGGGCCCGCTCATCATTGCTTAACTAAAATATAGTTGCAGTTTTTCCATATTTCCGTATTTATCATACCTGGGTAATTTATCCATAATTCATTTGTATTTACATATTCAATAAATGCCTTTATTCTGGTCTGGTCCAGACCCTTTACAGGTATGTGGCCAGAATGTACCTTGGATAAGACGGCACCATACATACACACACACACCTGGGGGCAATTAATTCTAAAGAAATCTACCTCCAGGAATGATTTTGCAAGCTGAGAAGAAAGAACCCAGAGCCCCCAGAGGAAATCCCTTTTTTTTTTTTTTTTTTTTTTACTACTACTGGAGTATTCCATGAGGAACACTGGCCAGCATATTTTAATGCTTCTCCTGCTGCTGTTAATTAGTTGATGAGATTAATCAGGTGTGCTGGGAGCTGAGAAAGCATTAAAATGTGCAGGCCAGTAGTTCTCCAGGTCACTGGACTACAGGGAGAGAACATACACAAATACCTGTACACATAAAGCAAATGTAAAATAATTTATAAAAGACATTCTTAGAAATAATATATAAATAAAATAATAATAAAAAAATAAATTATGAATTTATTATGAGGGTGAGTACATGCCTTTATAGAATGTAGTTAAAATGCTACTAAAAGTGACCACTAGATGGCGACAATGCACTGTTGAACTTTATATCAAAATTTACATCAAAGCACATTGAAGTCATGCTTTTATGAAATTACAGATTATTAGAAGAATTGTATTTTTTTTTTTTTAGAACAATTAGTGGCTCTATTAATAATGTGAGGGATTTAACTTAATTATGGTGTCTGGTGGAGGAGGTGCTGGAAGAAAATTAGGCTTGTGTTATTTCGACAGAAATGCTTCTCTCTGATTTTGGGTCCAGATGCATCATCGTCGTTGTCCTCACTGTGATATCAGTATTGTAATAATGTTTAACAAACCTTGCACTTTTTTTTAAGCAGTCCTATGTACCATTCTATAGCAGATTATACAGGAATAGCCTTTAATAGGCTTTTGCTTAATAAGACACAATGTCCATAAGAAACATGCCATTCTCTTATTTGCTGTAACATAAGAAACAAGCCAACCAGTGATGGATCAGCTGCCCAGCTTTAGTGACAGCTCATCATGTTGGGAACAGAAAGCCATTGCTCATTCGAAAATAAACGAGATTATTACTGGAGCAAAGCAGCTACACGCTGCAGGGTGCGGTCCAGACGGTCTGATTGAACATGACTCTTCTATGTAAATCTTTTCGCAAAAGGTCGACCGAGCGAAGCTGTTCTGCCACACTGATGAGGGTTGAGTTTGTAATTAGAGGATTGAATGGTCACCTGGTTTACAGATGATAAATAATCATGTAAATGCAATAATTTGTTTTCTGGTCATAGAGTAAAGTACAGATTATCTGTGTTTCTGTTTCAGAGGTTATATGATGAAGAATTGATAGATATGGGGAAAAATCTCTAAACTTTGAGTCAACAACTTTGCAGATTACTTTTGTTCTTCTAGAATCAGCATTCTTTTTCTATTATTTCTTCTATTTTATAACAAATTCATTGGGAAAAAATGAACATAAACCAGATTGAGGTTTTCAAAAGCATCACCTTGAACACTGTTTTGCTGCTACCTTTATGATGTGTGAAGTAAACTGTTCCCCTTGTTTTTTAGACGATGCAGAAAGGGTGTCTTCACGTTATCTCTAATCACCTGGTCTGTCTGAATTATTCATTCCACCTAACAATGCTTTGAATTTTTATAACAATTCAGTACATTGAGGTCGTCAGCTGACTTAATTTTACTGCCACATAACTTTGTAAAGCCTAGACCTGAGCAACTGAAGCAACCTCATATCATAACACACTTGTACAGTGGGCACTATGGACTCATCAGACCAAATGACCTTTTTTCATCCCTTTTCCTTTCCCCAAAATTCTATTTTTATGCTCCCTAGCAAACTGAAACCTTTTTGTCTGATTAGTCTCACTAACAATGTTTTCTTACGGACACACAGCTAATTAGTCCCAATCCTATAAGTTCTCGTTACATCGTCTGTATGAAAAAACTCTTACTTCCACTATTAACTTGGGATTTCTACGGTCAGTTATTTTACAATGCAACTTCACCAAGCGTTTAAGTGATCTCTGATTATAATCATTCAGCACTACCCTTCCTGGTTTTTATAATGTATCAGACAGTTCTTAACCCATTTCTAACATTTAAATGCTTTATTTGCTTAATGCAGATCAAGAATTTGTCTCCTGAGAGGCCAGGCCAGAAAAAGAATACAGATGCATAATCAAAATCTTCTTTATTTATGTATGTGGAAATGTAAAAAAAAAAAAAAAAAAAGTGTAACAGCAGCATCAGACTTCTTTGTAGGTTTGAAAAATCCTTTGTCTGAGTGCACACAAGTGTATTTTATGAACATAATCCAGGAATATTAGTATCCGGTACATTAGGCAAATGTGCAAATTACCTACATGTCAAAACATTTTGCATACTGATTCCTGCCACACTGTTCCCTGCTTTATATTCAAATGCATCTGTGGAACTTTTTGTTTACTAACCTTGACTTTAATAGGTTCAATCTAAACCTCAAACTTTTTGTTTGTTTGAGGTTTCGATTGAACCCATTAAAGTCAAGTAGATAGTCAAATAGACTTGCAATTATGAAAACCAAGTAAAATTCTGATACTATACTGATAACACTGACATCTGATTTCATGCCAATGATAGCATCAGTGATGGTGTGACTAGTGATATCGTTAGAGGAAACAAAATACTATATAGTCCTGCCATAATTCAATTTGAGTTTTAAAAAAGGGCACACACACACACACACACACACACACATACACATATATATATAAAGGGTCGCCACAGCAGATCTAGACATTTCGAGTTTGGTGCAGATTTTTACACCTGATGCCCTTCTCGAATCGGAATCCCATTTTATCCAGGCTTAGGAATAGCACTAAGACTGCCCTGCAACCTAGGAACCTGGGTGTGTGGCACCAGCTGGGGTACACACGAGGGACTTCTGCATGGAATAATAATAATAATAATAATAATAATACAATCACCACCATGTTGCCACTTTTGGGCCCTTGAGTAAGGCACCTTAACCCTCAACTGCTCAGTTGTATAATCAGGTAAAATGTAAGTCCTTCTGGAAACAGTGTGTCTGACAATGCTGTAAATATAATAATAATAATAATAATAATATGGGCGGAGTTAAATGTGGGGCGGGTCATTCGTACTGTAATACTTTTCCAATTTTGATTTCTCCAGCACTGGAACATTATTATTATTATTATTATTATTGCAAAAGAAATCGACCACAAAAAAATAAATAAACTATTGCGCCTTTAAGTCAGGATGTTCGTGTTTTAAATAGTATGTTTATTTTGGGCGGGAAAAAAAGCCAATAAGTAAAAAGCCAACTACTTCACTCGATAACCTGGACGAGGTGAGCGCGCGAGTACGCACGCACGCCCGCTCGCTCGCGGAGCCCAGCTGTTCTGATTGCGTTCTCTCCCCGCGTGCGGGCGCGCGCGCTCTCTCTCTCTCTCGCGCACACTTCCACGCTTTCTCCTTTTTTTTTTTTCGTTCTGCTCTCTCTCTCTCTCTCTCTCTCTCACACACACACACTCCCTCTCTCTCTCACTCGGTGTGAGCTCGCGGACGTGTGTGTGTGTGTGTGTGTGCGCGCGCGCGCGGCTCGGAAGAGCGGGAGTCAGAGAGGAAACACGAAACAGCGTTACAGCGCGCGCGGAGCAGGAATGGAGGAAATAAAGGAATAAAAAGCGGAAAGTGAAGGAAAAGAGGATTAAAAACGGACACGAAGGTGGAGATTATCTGCTCGGTGACACGCCACGGAGTACTGTGTGTGTGTTGTGTGTGTGTGTGTGTGTTTCTCCCCCCCGTTCCTCCCTTTGAGTGATTGAAAAGGACCGAGGAGTTTTTCTCTGGTTTCCTCCGCGGACGGATGTGTGTGTGAGGTCGGTGTGAGTCTGGAGCGGAGAGCCGATGAACTCAGCCCGGGGTGAATATAGCGGAGACCCGGGAACTCACCCCCGGTGTGAACATAACTGCGGAGAAAGAGAACTGACGAGTGAAGTCTTCTGAACAGGCTGGAGGGTGCTGAGTGTGTCTCTGTGTTCAGTTGTTTCCGTGTGAGACTCCACACACACACACACACACACACACACCATGATCTCTTGTTTTCCTTCTTGCTTGGACATGCAGTGATTAAACCCCAGTGTGTGTGTGTTTTCCAGCACAATAACTGTCTTCATGTGAACACACAGTGTATAAACTCTGGCAGAGCTGTTTTTATTTATTTATTAATTATAATTATTATTATTTTCATTCTTCTTTTGTGCTGGATGTTCTGATGAGGAAGAAGAGGAAACTCCACTGATTTAAGAATCTTCCTGATCTGATACTCGGGCCATGGGTTTGGAGTCCTTGTCCTGAGCGGAACTTCCTCAGGAGCAGATTTCCACACACCATGACGATGAAAGCCGTCTGAGTTCCTTGTCCTATGGACGATCATACAGAACCGTAGCTTGGATTGTGTGACATTGTGTACGTGGTTTTTTTTTTTTTTTTTTGGGGGGGACACGCTTCGTTCTTTTTCACCCGGTCACTATGGAGGAGTGGAGACAATGTGCCCGGTGGCTCATCGACTGCAAGGTCTTGCCCCCGAATCACCGGGTGGTTTGGCCCTCGGCTGTCGTCTTCGACCTGGCCCAGGCGCTCCGAGACGGCGTGCTCCTGTGCCAAATGCTGCACAATCTGTCACCCGGATCGGTAGACCTGAAGCAGATCAACTTCAGGCCTCAGATGTCGCAGGTAGGTGCTCATTGTCAGCATTGAGATCTTAAGATGAGAATAATAACTAGATTGAGTAGTTTTGTGGTTATGCGAGGCAAAAACCGTAAGGAGTCGATGAACCGCTCAGAACCGAGCACCGATCCCTGGGGGACACCTCCAGCCAAATGGTTGTAGACCTGCATGCAGGAAATACCTTTTAAACCTTTTTAACTTAAATGGTGCATTCGACTGAAGGATGGCACTCGCAGTTTCTGATTGCAATCGTGGGGGGTGGGGTTCAGAAAGTGATGTCAAATCAACAAAGTGCTAGGTTTAGATCAGTCGACCTGCAAGCATATTCGTTGATAAATCTGTAATGAACCTGCATCCAAATCTGGTGTAGAAATCTGAAAGACTTAAATTCCCAGCTCTGGCCGTTTTCATTCCAGTAAAGGCAAAAAGAATCAGAAAACTTTTTACGCCAGATCCCATGGTAGTATATCCATCAATATACATACAATTTATTAGAGATGGGAAGTAAAGAATTGATTCAATGATTTATCTTGATTCTTTTGTGTTGTAGTTCATGTATCGCCAAAATAGAGATTGTATTACGTTTGCATTTACGGCGGTAAAATGTTGCAGTTCCTCTCTAATCCTACAGGTGATGCTCTGTAAACTATTCACACAGCGGCAGGCAGTGGAGCGTCCTGTGTGGTAGGAGCGAATTATCCGCAGAGTTTGTTTAGAGTTGTTTAGAGAAAATCTCAGAAAAAAATGTAACATTGAATCGTATTGTAATACAGATCGAATCAGTACCTGGGTATCATGATATCGTTTCGTAACTAAGTCCTACTCACTGTTCATGCATCCATTATGGGTGCTGCACGCGCCCGTGTGCATTTGCTACATGAGTGGCAGCGAATTACAGGGTGCGCGCGCGCGCGCGCGCACACACACATGCAGCCAACTAGGCATACTTAATGAGCAATTTGAAAATGCCAGTCAACTGGAGGATCAGGTAGAAACCAAGCAAGTCTGGGGAAAACATGCAAACTCCACGCATGCAGAGCAGACGCGAGAGTTGAACCATCAACCGTGAAGGGGTGACGCGACAGCTCTAGCTAAGCCAACGTTCTATTCCGTACTAGATTTGTTGGTAGATTAGCTCTGTATTGTATGATCCGCAGGGGCACCAGAGATCTCGTCTACTTCCTGACACTCACTCATGCACTTGCACCCGGTGCAGTTATTTAGGGTAAATGACGTATGTGTTTTTGGACCTTGAAAACATGGTGATGAGACCATCGCAAAGTTGTGAGCAGTGAGTTGAAGACTCGCCCGAACACACTTACAAATCATTTATGCATATCGAGTGGATTTAAGTAATTTGCATCAAATCTCTGTTTAAAATTTTGCGTTATTGTTTTGTTGCTTGCTAGTTTGAATGTAGGGTTAAAAACAACACAAGAACACACAGATCTGAAGCTGTGTTTCGAAACCGTGGCCTGTTTTAGTGGATCAGAACTGGTGTTAAAATTCGCAACATCGAGTTAATTACTCCTGTGCATTATGGCAAGATAAAAAAAATGTGTATGTAGGTGAAGTACAGTGGTGTAGTGGTTCGATTCCCAGCCGGGTTCAATTCCCGTCTCTGTGCGTGTGGAGTTTGCATGTTCTCCCCGTGCTTGGTGGGTTTCCTCCGTGTCCTCCGGTTTCCTCCCACAGTCCAAAGACATGCAGATTAGGTTAATTGTCGTTCTCAAATTGCCTAAAGTGTGTCGGTGAAGTGCAGCATGTGAGATTTCTTCTGAAGAGAAAAATCTGTGTGCGTGTTTTTGGGATGGGGTGGGGCCCTAGTGGAAGGCGGATGCTCAGGAAGCTTGGCTTTGTCAACGTAAAATCAGATCAGGAAAAAAAAACCCAGCAGCTTGTGTTTGTGGAATGCGCAGTCGATGCCAGAGATCTCTGTGAGGCAATGCTGGAAAGGGGACTGAATATTATTGAGTTTCTCATATTTTTCCACAATTTTTCCACGGAACAGTTGCAATGCAAGTTCAGGCACACGTGCACACGCGCGAGAGAAAAGGCGATCATTGTTTCTGTGCCGCATTTACCTGGTGGAAATTTGTGAGCGCTTTGTGGGCTTACGGAAAAAACAAGGTTAAAGTTGAAGATGATTCCCGTATTGCGTATATGGGTTAGTGTTTATACTGTGTTCAGGTGTTTGATATCGGCAATAAAAGCATCATAGGCTTACTTTTAAATCTTCGTTTCAAAAATGTGACCTGACGAGATGAACAGGAGTGTCTATCTCTCTTTTTCTCTCTCAGCGGGACACATTGGATGTCGATGTGAGCACAAATGTCAAACACTCTCTGCAGTTTGAAGAATTTGGCTGTGGGTCGAATTCTTGCATGGTTGGAATTCTTTAAAAATTTTAAGAGGTAACTTCAGGTGTTGAGACGTAACTGCACTTATGGGAAATTAACCCTAAAGCATTTACTGTGAGGCGAGCTTTAAGAAGAATATAAGCAACAGATCGTACCCGAGTAGGTTTTTTTCTTTTTTCTTTTTTATTCCTCTTATACCACAGGATTGCATCTTATTAGCTGTTAAAGACTTTTCAAAGACAAAAAACAAAAAAATGTAGAGTTAAAGTTGTGGAACGGCTACACGATCCAGTTGTCGCTTACAGTATGTGAGGTAGTGTATATTATAGAGTCGTTTCCTTGTTTTATTTTTATTTTTTTTTTCCTTGAAGCTTGAAGTTGATTAGAAATGAATTGTTTGCCAATAAGCGTAAAATACATTTTCTGTGTTGGAAAAATGTACAAATGATTGACACCCGACACTCGTTCCATTAACTCTACATCTTCATTCGTCTCCATCTCTGCGTGCAATCTTTGTTTGATCAAACAAATGTATGAATCTGTTTCATTATTAAACTTAGATTATGCAGAATATCCGCCATATAAGACCCCTGTGTGTAAAAGAACAAAAAACAAAACAAAACGTTAACACCTTTTATTTTAAAAAATCTTTCGAGGTTTGTTTTCGAGCTGGAGCATCTGTCAGTAGAAAAGGGAAACGTGTTTTTACGGCTTAAAAATGTGCAGCTGAGCCCTGTAATCCAGCCACGCCCACGTCCTCCCTGTTCTCCTGTGATGGTCTGGGAGGGGAAAAAAGGCCGCGACTGGAAAACAGAATCGGTGGTGTGATTTATGAGCCCAAAAGGTCACTGCGTGCTCTGATAACACAGCGGTGAGTTTTTTTACGACTGCTATTAAATCACAGTGCGGTGATTACACACGGCTGCTTCGAGTAGGAAGTTCACCGGCGCTGGAGTCGCTCTGTCACTCTGTCGTTCACCTGCTCATCCGGATCGATGGGCGTAGGCCCTTTTCATTCTGATGATCTGATTTATATATTTATTGCATCCGTCTGTTCGACGACTCTGCGTTAGCGAGAGAGTGCCACGTTAAGCCAAAACTCATCATCTTAAGAGGTAGAGGCTCGTTTTACATAGTTACAGGAAGGTCAGGCGAAGGTGGATTACCGCTACCTGGCATCGCCGTAATGAGTCCTGATGCTTTTATTCATTTATTTATAAAAAAACAAAACAATCTAATGCATTTACTTGAAGTTACGATGGCGAGGAAAACATTACTTTAGCTCTGACGTTGGGGACGACTTTTCGACGTCTCAAAAAATAATCATTCTCTGTCAACTCTCTGTACAATTTGCTGTGAATTAACTGTTACTGTAAAAACAATGTATTGGGTCAAGTGTATTGTTGGTTATGATCGGTAATTTGTCTTGAAGTGACGATCATCAGAGCTGCTTTTTTAAAAAATAAACTTTATTTATAATTAATTACTACCCGACTAATTAGAATCAGGTTGTATAATTAGATTCCTCTGCAATATTGTGCAAAAATGAGTTTTGCACATTAGTTTTTTTTGTATTCGATGCACGTGTCTTACTGTATGAGTGAAAAAGTGCAAGTTAAAAAAACACATTTGTCTCTTAAAGAAGTAATGTTGAATATTATATGAGGGGAGTTGAAGATAACCCTAATTCTCTGGCTTAAGAATTTATTAAAATGTATTTCTCAAAGACGAATACATAATTTTTTGACATGATCTCCTTGTTTTCCAATAATTCGTGCAAACCATGAACGCACCGCTGTCTTCACCACTTCGTCCGAAGTGAATCTTCATCCTTGTAGGATGAGGTGCTTTTATGGAACCAAACAGGTAATGGTTTGATAGAGCGAGATCAGGACTATAGGGAGGACGCTTTTGCAGTGTGTCGACAGAAATGTGCATCGTCACGTGAGATCATGACGCCCTAATCCAAAGTTTAGTCTTCAGCTCCTCAATAAGCCTCTCACTGTAACGAGCACCGTTGATTGTCGCAGCTTATTCCTGATGAGGTTCCAATACTTCTGGCCCTTGAGAATCCCAGAAAACAGTTGAAAGCATTGATGCCTTTTAAACTTTTTCTCGTTAAGGATGTTTCCGTCCTGTACTCTGTTGTTTACTTTCAGACTTCTAGTGATGAATACGTGTCTCGTCACCAGTTATGATTCTCTTTAAGAAACTTTTACTTTCCTTAGAATAACATAACGCATATTTACTGTAGTTCTTTTCTGATATCCAAACGATTCGGGTTGTTTCAGGACCGGGTGCACCCTCGGACTACAAAAAAACAAATCACCTCACACTGCAATTACAAATAAACTGGAAAAAAAAAAACAGTAGCTAAAGCAACAAAAAGTCTCCTTGTGGAGGCTACAAGACACCACAACAGCTCTATATTATATTTTATTTCTAGCTCTATATTACATTAGATTCATTTCTTTTGTTATTTTAGAAATATTTGACATAAAGACCGGCACAGTAGCGCCACTACAGCTATAACTACAGCTACAGAAGACGAGCGATCCGCTGAAGCCGTGGCGGTATCAGGCACCGCCAGACTCTGCTCTCGTAACACGGCGTCTCATTTAGACCGTCCCCAGTGCGTGGAGACGGTGAAGACAGGACGTCGCTGCAGCTCACATCGAGAGGGGAATTACACAAGCGCTGTGCTGTAGATGTCAATCACACGGAGGTGTTACAGTAGTTCTTCTTCTCTTTGCTCTAATGAGCGCTCAGGTCTTCAACTTCCAGGAGGATTCGCTTGCTAGAACCTTGTTAGAACATCTTATATCTTTTTTTTTTTTTTTTTTTTTTCCCCCCACCAACATTTAAGAACAGTTTTTTTTTATCTTCAGACCAGGATATGACTGGTCTAAAAAAAGAAGCTGCAGCGTTCATTCATTGTGCTGAGAAACGATCAGCAGACGTTTACTGGAACAGTCTCTTAGAAAGTGAAACTATGTGATGAGGAAACCCCCCCCCCCCCCCCCACAATGATGCACATTAAATTCTGGCTTACACGCGCTTGCTGTTCGATATACGTTGTGTTTTTGAGTATGCAAGATGGCCCATGTGTGCCTCCTGCCACCGATTTTGGTTTAGGGTTGTTTTTAAACTAAGCAAACTAATTCCCTATATAATCCACTGCTACACTAATGCACTAATCCCAGTGTTTCACTAGTGCTTGGACACCATCAAGGGTGATTGGACTACCTGCTTCACGGCTAAAACCCCGGCCTCCCAGGAACTCCTTTAATGACCCAAACGTGTGGAAATGGCTTGGAGCGAGGTCAGGACTGTTTGGTGGGTGTGGCCATAACTCACAGCCGAATTCCTGTAATGTGCAAGTGGTGTTGGTGATGGACATGGCGCAAACTCACAGGAGAGACAAGTTATGTTTTTTTTTTTTTTTTTTTTTCCTTGATCGACTGCAGCGGGCTGCGAGCCACCTCAGCCGGGATCGTCGTTCACGGATGTACCGCCTCCTTTAAAACGTTCAAAGGTTTCATTGTGGCTACGAGTCTCATCACCGTACTGCGTCTGTAAATGACATTCATGAGAGATTGACTTTACATTGACCAGAAAATGAAAGGTGCAAAATGTGTGTGTGTGTGTGTGTGGTCTTATCTCATTACACAGAGATGTGAGGAAATTCTTGAATGAGGTAACCATGTGGCTCTTACAGATATAGAGATAAGAATGGCGGGGGGGGGGAGGACATCCTAATCGGCAAAACCTAAACCGAAATCTTTGTACGACAAGATTCTGCTGTTCAAAATTTATTTTATATATATATATATATAATGTTTTTTTTAACAATCCTTGAGAGTCCCGGTGCCGTGCTGCAGCAGACGCTCCCGATGGATCTCCATCTCAAGCAGATTTGACTGAGCGTGAAAGTTTTTGAGTCTGCGTTCTCTGTTTTGTTGATGTTTTGCCTCCAGTAAGCGGTGGAGAGGCAGTAGAGGATGCCTGTGGCATGATTCATGCAGCAGCTGTGTGTGTGTGTGTATGCACGTGTGTGTGTTTGATACCTGTGTTTAGAGACTCCCATCTAGCACTGGGAACTGATCTTTTCTTTCTTTTGCACCACCAGTCTCTGCAGGGCTTCTGGAAGCACACACACACACACACACACACACACACACACACACACACACACGCCCTTCTCCTTCCTCTTTCACTACAGATAATTTGCCGTGTTTACCCCGACCTCTTTTGCGCTCCACCAGACCCACGGGGCGCGTGCAGGAAGCCTGTTTGTTTAGCATAATGCATTTGTTTCGTTCCGTACCCGTTTTTATTTTTACAGCCTTCTCCGGTCGCGAGACTGATGTCTTCATAACGCTCGCAATAATCCGTGCGACGAAAAGAGGTTTTATTTCACAGGCCGTCCCTGTTTTCTGATTTATCTGCCTTATCGAGTTTCTTCCCCGCTGAATCGACTCTGCTGACATCTCTCCCTCAGGCTCCATTCCTCCATATTCCACCGCCGTTGCGCAGTTTGCTGAATAATGCAGCGCGCTTTACAGGATTTTATACGCGACATTCTGCCGACATGACAAAATCTTCAAGAAACAGTTACAGGCGTGGATGAGTTTTCAAAGCTTTTTAAAAATATTTTTTTTGATTTTTCATGGCTGTGACCAGTGATGGATTTGAGTGTTTAATACAAGCAACTAATTAGTCTATTCTTCACAAACATTTCCACCTTTTTCCATAATTTCACTTGTTCAGCTTCCAGGAACTCAGGAATTCTTAAGCGTATGCTAACATGCAGAATATTTATTAAAGTCTTTTATTCCAGAGCATTCTACCAACCAGAAACTTTTTTTTTTTTTTTTCTTTTTTTGTCTGTTTGGATGGGTAGATAGTTTATTGATCTCGAAGGATATTTCATCATTTAGTAGCGTCCAATTACCACAGATCAAGGCGACATCGACTAACGAGGGACGTCGAAGGCTATCGCAGGCTTCCTCCGGGTCATGTGACGCCATCTGAGCGCATCTTTTTTCAAACTGCTCACACTCTCTCCTTTTTTTAATTTATTTATTAATTTTTTTATTTTTCCCCGATTTTCCCCCTAATTTAGTCGTGTCCAACTCCTCCCGGTCACTAGGGGGCTCCCACATTAAGGCTACTACTACCACTCAGTTGGAAGGGCCGAAGACTATCACGTGTTTCCTCCGAACTACGTCACATCAGCCGACCGCATCTTTTTCAAACTGCTCACTCGCGTAACACACTCGGAGGACAGCGCTATCCGCTCATTCTGCCTGCGTGAGCTCACAGACGCGCCTGATTGGCTGTAAAGCCGTGATTAATGTGGGAGCACTAAGTACCTCTCATCCCTCCCCTCTGAGAGAGCTCGGCCAATCAGCTCTCTCTAGACATCCGGCTGCGAGATGTTACAGCATCACTCGGGAACCGAACTTGCGATCTCCGGATGATAGCGCAACTTTACAACTGCGCCACTCGGAAGCGTCGTAACACACTTCTGTCCGTTGTTTTCTGTTTGCGTGAGCTCACAGATGCCCATGATTGTCCAGTGTCACTGTGATATATGTGAGAGTGCAGGTGTCCCTCCCCTCCCCCCGACTGAGAGCCGGGCCGATCTGCTCTCTAGACTCCTGGCTAATGATGGCTGCAGGATCACCTGGGAATCGAACTCGCGGTCTCTGAAACACTATATACTGCTGCACCACTCAGGAGCCTGCTTTCAGTATTAAACGTAGATTTATTTATTTGTTTGTTTATTTGATAGTTTATGATGCAAAAGCATTTAATCAATCGTTCACGTGTATTTTATTCGATCACGTCTTCCATGAAGTTGACGATGATGAAAAAAAAAAACGATTAAAAAAACGATTATAAAAAACAACAATGTAATTTATTTATATATTTATTGTCATGCAGTGTATACTAAATATGATGAAAGTTTGTTTATCTTATTCTTCACATTTTCAGTCCACCGTGTGTATATAAATTAAAAAAGGTGCTGCTCCAAACCTAGTTCCATTCTTCACAGGATTTAATCAAGTGTACGCTTTTCTTTTCTCTCTTTATTAGTCAGCCACATTTAATACTGATCCTACATATCCAGGATGTAATATCCGCTATCAGATGACATTATTTATAAAAATTTTGTTTGAGTTTTTGATCAAATCTGTTTAATTTAAGCAGCCAAATAGGACAAATAATAAAAAGAACTGTTTGAATCTTCTACGATGGTATTAGTGTATTGTGTTCATCACCACTAATTAATTAATTAATAATAATAAGGAACGTAAAGACGTATAGACTCGTTGTCCGCTTTGAGGACCACAGATATACCCAAGTATAGGTCATGACCTCATCTGACAGGATGTAATACATCCAGCCGTGACTTGCAGTAGTTTGTGTTGTGATAATGGGATTCCACCGAGTCTCCTGGGATCTCGAGGATGTTTTTTTTCCATCGCCTGTATACTGAAACCAGACCTGATCTGTGATCTCACATCATTGGCTCTGGATCTGTTGTGTGTTTTTGTCACTAAACATGTGATGAAAGACCACTGTATAGTGGTTCCTAAATGGTGAGTATTACATCTAGTGTTAGAGTCAGAAAAGTGCTTCTTCTTTAAAAGCCCCGTCTCTGTATCCTGTCAGGTTCAGCCTGAATCTCAGAGTAACTCTTTCTCGTTACCAGTGTGCTGAGTACAGAGTGATCCAGATGCAGCCTCCTCACGTAATTTAATCTCGCTGGTCGGGCTGCTCCCGACCTTTGACCTGTGGCAGCTGGGTGTAAAGGATTTCATTTACAGTCCTCGTTAGGACGACTTCCTGGGCCGTCCGGTCACGTCACGGCCGGGGAAAGTTAATGTGATTTAGAAGAGGAGGAAACCACTGGCTACTCAGCGTTTTGACTAGAGACACTGTGTGTGTGTGTGTGTGTGTGTGTGTGTGTGTGTGTGAGAGAGAGAGTGTGAGGGAGGACACTGATTAGAGAATGGTTACAGAGGCTGCTGTTGTTTCAGGTTAGCCATGCAGTGGACAAATCAGTAGCTTGGGCTTCTGGGACAATCCAGGGTATCAGTGATCCTGCTGAAATAAAAAAAAAAAAAATTTAAATACGGATGTTTAATTTAAACCTAAGACACTTTGTTTGTCTTTTTTTGTCGAAGATTCAAACATGGACATTATCAGGATAGCTGCATAATATCATCCCTCACTGGGCTTCGAGTGCTCGCTTCCTCAGTTGATTTTCTATAGTTTGTATAAATGCACATCATAATGGTCGCCACACTGAAATACATTAGTAACCACTTTTTTTGGACATCGGAGAAAGCTAACTAGCATATTTCTAATTAATCTCCGGATCAGTCGGAATAGAAAGCTGCAGTAATTCAGCGAGTCAATAAGAATAGAAAGCTGTTGTAATCCGGTGACTCAGTTGGAATAGAAAAAACAATGTTCTCTGTGACGTTATGAATAAAAAGCTGTTGGGATTGGGCGAGTTAGTCGGAATAGAAAAAGCCGTCGTGACGCGCCGAGTCAGTCGGAATAGAAAGCCGTCGTGACGCGCCGAGTCAGTCGGAATAGAAAGCCGCCGTGGCGCGCCGAGTCAGTCGGAATAGAAAGCCGCCGTGACGCGCCGAGTCAGTCGGAATAGAAAGCCGCCGTGACGCGCCGAGTCAGTCGGAATAGAAAGCCGCCGTGACGCGCCGAGTCAGTCGGAATAGAAAGCCGCCGTGACGCGCCGAGTCAGTCGGAATAGAAAGCCGCCGTGGCGCGCCGAGTCAGTCGGAATAGAAAGCCGCCGTGGCGCGCCGAGTCAGTCGGAATAGAAAGCCGCCGTGGCGCGCCGAGTCAGTCGGAATAGAAAGCCGCCGTGGCGCGCCGAGTCAGTCGGAATAGAAAGCCGCCCGTGGCGCGCCGAGTCAGTCGGAATAGAAAGCCGCCGTGACGCGCCGAGTCAGTCGGAATAGAAAGCCGCCGTGGCGCGCCGAGTCAGTCGGAATAGAAAGCCGCCGTGGCGCGCCGAGTCAGTCGGAATAGAAAGCCGCCGTGGCGCGCCGAGTCAGTCGGAATAGAAAGCCGCCGTGGCGCGCCGAGTCAGTCGGAATAGAAAGCCGCCCGTGGCGCGCCGAGTCAGTCGGAATAGAAAGCCGCCGTGGCGCGCCGAGTCAGTCGGAATAGAAAGCCGTCGTGGCTTTGACTCTTTATATTACTCTTGATATCTATCACTGTGCACTTCAGAGTCTCATAACATCTTATAATATTTAAAAATATGTATTTTTCTGATCACTTGAACGACCCTACTTGACGTTGCGTAATGAAATCGTTTAACCTCTCGTCTTTCAGGAACAGTTTATCATTCATGCGCTCGCGGCCGCATCAGATTCAGCTCAGCAGGTAGAAACCGCCCGTTTCGCAGATGATGGGTTTATGTGTTTATGTGCGGCCGAGGCATTTCACATCCTCCATGTACAATTGTGATGGTTCTGGAAATTAGAGAGTTGAACAGCTTCGTTCTGTCTCTCTTTTACGCGCGGCAGCCGAAACCCCCTCAGGTGCCCGATATTACCATATTTTTTATTAGTCGTGCTCACGCGCATTACGATCTTGTTCGCGATGAGATGCTTTCGCAGCAGGACGTTCAGAGGCAGCTTCTGTCTTAAGTGACATCCTATTAGGAAAAAAACGGAGGACGAACCCATTTGTTGAGCCGACGCTCGTAAAAATCCAAGCTGCGAGAGTTTTGTTCGAAGGATATTAAGACGCAGATGAGCCGGGGAATAAGACATGACTTTTTTTTACTTTTTTTCTTTTTTCTTTCTTTCTTTTATTTTTAAAGAGCGGAGGAGTAAGCAGCAAACAGATGGCCTGGACATGTTCATTTCAGCTTCAGGGCTTTGTGCTGTAAATTTAATCCAGCATGGTGTAAAGCGTTTGGCTCGCACTAGTGCGTATATGTGGGTGCGCTCGAGTCGTGGATTAATGAGAGCTTCTGCTCGAGGTGGAGATGAAGATAAAATCAGGAGAAGCAAACAGTTCTCCTAGCGGTTCCTAACCACAGCAAGCTCTCACCCTGCTCGAGATAAGCTTCTTAATATTTTCTCGCTATCTCCACACACGAGATATGATTGTCTCTCCCCCCCCCCCCCCCCTTTATAAACGGGACAAGATTCGCCACATCGCGGAATTTCCGAGCAGCGCCAGCCGATATCCCGTTACTGAGTAGTATTGATCAAATCTCCTAATTGGCTAGGGAACGGAAGAGGACACAGGTAGGGTTGCAGCATTAGAGACAAAAGTCGTGCAAAATCCCCCAATAGCTTATTGATTCTGCGAGGTGGAGGATGCGCCAGTTAATCATGCAAACTAGATGAAATAGCTTGTCATGCACAGCTGTGAAAGAGGGAGGGGCCGTTTCCTCTCCATCCCTTCTGCTTCCATGTGTACACTTCCCCCAGGTTTGTAGTAGGGCTTAAAATAAAAGAGATTAACAGATTACTTTTTTAAATAAGCAGCCGCGAGGTTTGTGTATGTAGTGTTCTTACATTTAAGGTGTCTATAAGCAGCGTGTTACTCACATCGCATTAGGTAACAGTCAAATAATTACATAAAATCCTCACTTCCTGTTTGCCGAGACACTTAGCAAGTGCTCTAATGCGTTATACGTTCCATAGTAGCAACTTGTGTACTATTCGCACGGGATTTAGTATTATTTGGGGACGCTATGTGATATTAGAAATCCTCCTTAAAAAAAGAAAACAAACGTGATGTGAACGTCCTCGCTGAATTGCGCACCATTTTCAAAAGGCTGCTGTTTGGAAATCTCATGATAGGTTTAGCTGTAAGATATAAACAGCAGAGTGTTCACCACATCCTGCTATACTTGCCATCCATCGCTTGCTAATCATTCTTTTTTGCTTTCGCTCTTCTGATGGGTTTCAGGTGTCTCTTTCTGCACCTTGTATTGTCGTATGGTGTGTAGCGATGTGACCCGGCGCCTGAAATACTGTCAAAGGACTCGCTTTGAAACGCGGCCCCCGTTCTTCGTGGAAAATTGCTAGCTTGAAAGGTGTGCAGGAAAAAAAAAAAAAAAAAAAACGGTGCCAAGTACCGGCTAAATCACGGACATGCTGATTCGCACGGGATTAAGATTATCACCGGGCCTTCTGATTAAATTACATACATGGCCCGAAATCATACGAGGGCCCCTATCCGAATAGGACACTAGACAGGGAGCTGTAAGGGGGACGGTGCAAGCAAGCTTTGTACAGTATAAGGAGACATTTGCGCTACTGGAAGGAGTCTCCAGTGTCAGAGTTTAATCGCACACAGGTTTCCGCCGCGGGTCTTCAGGATCAAGTAGAAGTGATAACAGGAGATAACACAAACCTTACAAGTAAAGTATAAAACCACAAATACACACCTTTTGCTTTTCTAAAGTTATAATTCATAAATATAGTTGCAAGCCACGATGAGCGGGGCCAAGCACCCTGCATCTGCGCCATCGCCACCCGGCTGCACCAGAAGGACTGACTTCCTGTCGAGTAGAGCCCATGATGTGCAATGTGAAAGATTTTTTTTTGCTAGTGTGATGTTGCGTTTGACGTTGTTCATTAAGACCACACACATTTATTATTGGTGCCGTCTGTATTCAATGGTAAGGTGAAGAAACTTGCCCTCCTGTTTTCTCGACCTTTTGTGTGGTGAACTCAGGAGTATAAACTCGCTTCATGTGATCGGTTTCGTAGATATAAACAGTGTGTAAGTCTGTTAGTCAACTAGTTTAGAGGAAAGCCGTTCTGAAAGGGGTCATGTGTCGTCCTCCTCAGTGCCACGTTCCATATGGAAATCCAGTATGATTTCCATCGCACTTCTCACTCTGCGTGTATTTGTGTGACAGTAGGCAAATGTGTACAGGTCACCAGATCCAGAAGATGCAAACCAGCCACTACAGCAAGACATTTGTGTGTGTGTGTGTGTGTGTGTGTGTGTGCATAGAATATTTTTATCTCTGGTAAACCCTGGCCTTCACCCGCCCTCACAGGGGGAAAAACAACGTGGCGATGTAAAATATATGGAAAATTACGTTTTTCAGTGTTTTCCTTATAAGTATGAAGGCTTTCGGGACCTGTGCCCCATGCATATATAAATATGTTCAGTACGTATAATATTGTACTATATATAGTCCTGTGCAGAGGTCTTAGGCACCATGTTATCTGTAGTACAAAGTTTGTTCTGCATGTTTACAGAAACATTAATTATTATAACTGAAAAATAAATAAATACGTAACATTACGGAAGAATATTTGCATGCCTGTAAAGAACGCAACCGGTCACATGACGGACAAGATTTCAAAGGGGAAACAAAAAAATAAACAAACAAACAAAAAAGGGTTTTGCATGAAAATATAGAAACAAGCAAATGTGACAACATGACCAGAAGAAAACTCTGGCATTTTCTCCAGCATGCTCAGTAAAACCTAACAAATGTTTTACTTGTAAAACTGATACCTTGTTAATCTGTATCTAACTCTACTGATTATTTTCAAGGACAGAGATTTCACAGTAAATATTGACTGTGTGTATTTTATTACTCTTTAGCAAGTTCTCTTATCTAGTAACGTTTTCAAAGGCATGTGTTCTCTTGTAACACAAAGTAAAACAGCTGTTTTATTTTGTATACACAGTATATATTACACACACTCGCACACACTGTATAACGTATGTTTACACATAACAGGATGTCCAAAGAATCTTCGTATTCAGGAAAACTCAGATAACACTTTCTTGCAAAATGTTTTCCAAAATTTCCAAAGCAGATTACGAGGTGCATTAAAGACCAGATGATGAGGATGGGCGCTTTTCCAGTAACTGAACTACTTTTATTACCCCTTTGGCTGGAAAGTAGTTTTTTGGGCTGGTAATCAAAATGAGGCTAATTTTAGTGAAAGAATCTAAATGTCGAAATAGTTACGCTACAGTGGAAGTTCTTGAACTGATATTATTTGAGCTGGCTTTGAGCAGCATTAGCCTTTTTTTTTTTTTTTCTCTTTTTTTCTTCTTCTTACAATATGATCTGGCAACCTGAACCAGTACACAGTGCACGTGAGCATATAATTTGCATCTGAGTTCTTGCTCAGTAACGAGGGCTAAATATAACGACGGCAGTAAAACTGTATTTCATGCTATAATGATTAAACTTTGTAATTAATTCGCGGTTCACATGCGGGCCAAACCGTCGGAGAAATCAAGGATTTCAAGGATCAGCTCCGTCGTTGTTGTTGTTGGTCTTTCGGCTGCTCCCGGCAAGGGGACGCCACAGCGGACCATTTGATCCGCACACAAGCTTATCCGGGCCTTGGACCGGCACTGCATAGCTATGGTCCATTACATCATTGTTATTTATTTATTCATTTATGTATTTTTCCTTTCTTCTTTTTATATTCTGTTTTCTTAAACTATTTGAGCTTTAATTAATGTGTCTCACATAACTAATTTGTTGGAATTATGGTGCTTAGAAAATTTTTTATTAATGACTAATTGATTAATGATTGATTATGTGTTTATCCATGGGTTAAGATGGTTAAATGTGCGAAATTTGCAACGCTAGAAGAAATACAGCACCAATCAAAAGTTTGGACGCACCTTTTTAATTTAATGGGCTTCCTTTATTTTTATAATATGAAATATGATCTAATTCCCGCTGAACAGATTTCTACTGCATGAGCTCTTGAGAAGTTTTCGTGCAGTGCAGTCGTAGGACAGCAGAATTAATCATATAAAATTGTTATATTGACCAGTACGATGATCTAATCGCAAAAAGCTGCAATTATATAGCAGGTACAGAACTACTGTTTATGCATCATCAGTTATGTGGAGTATTATTATTATTATTATTATTATTATTATTATTATTACTTGTAATCTTTTGTGCCAATATTTTTTGTTAATGAAGATGAGTGCATTTAAAGGCTAAATGGTACATTTAATAGATACATGTCACTGTTTACAATCACCGTTTCAATATGATCAATCAATCAGTTTATTTATTTAACTCTAAGCAGCAGAGGAAAAACCCTTTGACTTAGAGGGTGTATCCAAGGTTTTAACTGGTGCTGCAGTTCATCAGTGTGTGTGTTTTTTTTTTTTTTTTTTTTTTTTTTATTTATTTATTTATTTTTTTTAAACTTGCTGACTGTCACTTGGGTAAGGTATAAAAACTGGTTGGAGTTGAATAGTTTTTCAAAGGAAGTTGAACATGTCAAGCGCTTATGAAAGGTGTTTTATCATCTTGTTGATATTCAGTGATGGAATTCGTCGGGATGGTGAACATGATGATGGCGTTGCACAATCTGCTGCATCAGTAAGAGAAAATAGGGGAAAGGAAAATGGAAGGAAAATTAAGGTCTTTGCTGTTTTCTGTGTTTAAAGCCGTAAGTTACCGTCACGTCAAGGAGTTCCGTATTGGAGAGGGAGAAAAAAAAAATCGATTCAGTCGTCATGATGTAATCTTTTATTAAAAATCCTTTTTTTTTTTTTTTTTTTTTTAACTCACTTATGATCGAGACGGTCCATCAGACAGCGATCCGAATTGGCTGGTTTTCAGCTCAGTCAGCCATGTCCGCTCAGTCTCAGATATATAAAAAAAAAAAAAAAAGTCCATACTGAGCGCTGAAACTTCTGAAAGGTGAAACATACACACAGTTTTAGGCCATTAGACCATTATTATTATTATTATTATTATTATTACATTATCGAAAGTTGCACATGTTTCAAAATCATCTCATCTGCCTTTTTCTCTAAACTCTGCGAGCAACCTAGTCTCAACCCCCCCCCCCCCCCCCGCCCATTACACACATTTACATCAGTCTATAAACACAACAAAAAAAAATAATTCGGCTCGAAACGCCTTCATCAGAGGCCCGTGTGCTCAAGACTTTGAGGCGGTAAGATGTGATCGTTTCTTTATAATCCTACAGGTGGTGCACTCTAAAGTATTCCCACATTAGTGCCTTGTGTGTTAGAAGTGAACTATTTGCTTATAATTATGGCGACCGTTATGATGATCGAGATGCGTGTTGTTCAGTAACAATGTGGCGTTTTGTTGCATTTAATTTGAAGTTAAATGTTAAACTCTCATAATTGAAGTCGCTGATTCTTGGAGCCTATCCCAGGTGACTAATGGCATGAGGCGTGGTACAACCTGGACAGGGTGTCCATCCATTGGAGGACACACACACATACACGCAGTCATTTACACACTACGATCAATTCGGAAACGCCAATGTGCATGTCTTTGGAGTGTGGGAGGAAACTGGAGTTCCCGGAGGAAGAACATGCAAACTCCATGCACACAGACCCGAAGCGGGAATCGAACCATGACCGTGGCGACGCGAGGCGACAGAGCTGACCACTAATGCAGCGTCTTTTGTTGCAAATTTGTTAAATACATATAATATCAAATTGTGGTATTTATAAAATAGTGATATTCGCAGAATTTATTATCGAATCGAATTGGCCTCTTGGCGATCATGATGATGTTGTATCGTGATATGACTCGAGATTCACATCTCTATTCAATACAGCGTCACTTCCTGGCTTAGAAGGTAATATTCCTGGCAAAATGACATCACCTCTCTTACAAGGTTTATGTATCGCGATTCGTATGTATCGTAGAAAAGTCTTGGTTTTTTTTTTCTTCTGATTTTATTGCTTGTGTTTTGTCACGTGTCATATTCTCATCATACGACCTTCTCCTAAGATTAATAATAATAATATATCAGAATGGAAAGGGCACTTGATAATCGCCGCCGTCCTCTGAAGCGAGATGAATTATTGCGTCATCTAATCACGCGCCGCGAAGATTGAATACCGTGTGGACAAACACTCAAGTTAATTAGTAGACCTCGGCAAACTGACACAACGCGTGCGGTCGTCGAGTTTCTTCCGGAGAGAACCGGGTGCTTCCCGACATCGCAGTGTTCGTATTTATAGTACAGTGTTGTGGTAATGTTGTAAAAGCCTGGGCCATTATTGTGATATTAAATTTTAACGCTTTGAATGTTGTACAAAAATGCTTTCGAAATTGACGTTTTTTTTTTTTTTTTTTTTCCTTCGGTTAATAGGGTATCGTGTCCAATCTTGATGGATGGCGTCTGCGAAACCAATTTCCTGTGTGTGAGGAAGAGCTGAGGTAACAGCAGGTTGGATTACAGAGCAGCTTTTCTTATTAAAGTAGGAAAGAAGTTTGGGAAACGTGGCATCAGCGAGCCTGAGGCGTAATGAAAGCGATGGTGCGTGATGGGATTAGAGGGGGAAAAAAAAAAAATTGAATATACAGCATCCTGGGTAAGAAGGAAAAACAAAGGAGACCGTAAGAGAGAGTGTGTTTGAAGGAAAGGTTCGGCAGCTGACTAGAGTGTAATGGCGCGTTCTCCGTCTCCTGATACCGTGTACAACCCATCAGCTGACCTTTCCTCTCGCTTCCATCCACTTTCTAATAGCGAAAACATCTCCGTAAATATCGGAGGCTTAATTGGCGGAGGATTTCCTCGAGCCCTCAGCCTTCCGGTTTTTCTCCGCTCAGACGCGGTTATGTAAACCTTCCCCCAAAGCCGCAAGCATCCAACTGAAAACATCTGGAAGGCGAACAGAGAGTTGGAAACACACCCATGCGACGTGCGAGGAGGCGTCGAGCTGAAGAATGTGCTGCAAAAAGCTGGATGCCACAGGGTCATGTGCGTGGGTGTGTGTCTGTCTGCATCCAGTGCTTGTGTTTAGTTTGGGTTTTGACATAATCCTGCTTTCTTGTGAAGGAGCAGGGTTCTTTGTTCACAGCTCGTGCCTTGATCTTCGGAAAATCTCATTTTTGCCGCGTTATGAAACGTGTACACAAAAGGGTTCAAAAGGGCGACTGTTCTAATCCAAACCATTTACTATGGAAACATGGCGCTCTGGTTATACCAGGGCTCTCGGATGTTTCTTCTTTTGCATTAGTGAACTGTGCACCATTAAAACGTGCACCTTACTGTACCTGTATGTCTGAATGTGGTGAATACTCTTTATTGACACGCTCTCACACTTCAGTGTGCAGCCTCTAAGGTCTTCTGTATTCTCTCAGAGGTAGCGCACAAAGCAGACCGTCATCTGGTTATCATTTCACGTGTGTACAAAAGCATAATAGAGACAAAATTTTGGGGAAAAATGCTGTAGAATTAAAAAAAATTTTATGTCAATATTTTGAGAACAGTGTCATAAGGTTTCGAGAAAAGTTCTAATGTCTCAGAAATAATGTCATAACGTTTCAAGAATAACATAGTAATGTTTTCGAGAATAGGGCCGTAGTGTTTCATGCATAATGTTGTGGTGTTGTAGTAGGGCTGGGCCGATCAACGATATCATATCGAATCGCGATTTTATTTGATTTTAAAAACGATGAAAAGCTCTAGACATTTTTTGCTCGATATGGATTAATCTAAGAGCCAATCACACAGCAGAACAACACGACAACAGCCAATCAGCTTGCAGCTTGCGCGTGCCGGTCAAAGTTAATTTCCTGCCGCACTTTGCGAAGCAAACTTGACACCAGGACGACAAAAAAAATAAACATTTAGTGGAAGCAGCGACGAAAGTGAATCTAACCTCGAGTTATTATCCAAAGATGTTGAAATTGTCGACAAAAAAGGTAGCACGAACTCCGTTATATGAACGCATCACCCACACGACCACACCGAGAGCATGAACATGCGGGCCGATGCTACTCCGTCAACTAGCAGCGCTAGCAGTGGGGCTGTAGCAAAGCAGATATCCATCGTGTCGTCTTTCGTGGCCATTACGCTTATGAAAGGTGTCCAAAAGCAGCAAGGATATAACCAGGGCCGTTTCTAACTTTCTAGCGAAAGATATGATGCCCCTAAGCACACGAGGCTGAAGTTTAGCTCCTTATTCGCAGCTTCCGATTCGTTTGGCTTCTTATTGCGCGGCGTCTCACTCTGCAGCTGAACTTTAGCTCCTTATTCGCCTCGTTACTAACGGGAGTGTTCACGCTGGCCAAAGCTGCGCAATTTATCAATAAAACGTTATTTTCGTGGCTTAAACCATTCTGGTCGAGCAAATATGAACTATACAACACCTAGCAGGTACCCGACTATATAGTAAAAGTGAAATTGTCCTGGTCCAGATTGATAGCTGCATAATTCATTCCATGTTTGTTGTCATTGCGTGTTTAAGCCATTATGTCAGTTTATTGGGGTCGTGTGAAATAGCCTTCATTTAACTCTGAATTGTGGGATAAAGACGGCCCTAGTGTGTGTGGTCTAAATGTTGTTTCTCATTATTGTTGAAAAATCTCAAAACATTGATATCATCATAACATATCATCACAAGATACTTTTTATCATCACAAACAAGTATTTTTAATTTTTTTATAAAACTCTTTGCCTTGTGAAGATTCTGAGCATGTGCCTATAGTATCTTAATTTTTAAGGCCAAATCGGCCATCTGTTTTTGTTAATAAACTATACTTTAAAATGTAATTTAGGTATGTCAGGTTGTAGTAACCTTTTGAGAATAGCATCTCAATGTCAGTGTTTCGATAAAAATTATAATGTTTTGGTAATAAAGCTATAATGATTCAAGATTCATTGATTAATGTTGCAATTTTTCAAGCGTAACATTGTACTGTTTTGAGAATAATCAAGTTGTATTCAAGAAAAAAAAACACTATTTTCTGAATAAAGTCATGATACTATGGTACACTGTTGCGTATTGGAACGATGTGGGAAATGAAGCATATGTTCGTGCAAAGTGGTGGGGAGGGTTTGGTTTTACAAATAAAGCAATTTTTCATTTTCTGGTTCACCAGGATCAGATTATTATTATTAATATTGAAACTGTTTTTCATATGTCTAGTATTGGTTACATTTGCAGTGTAACAGCTGTAACTCTGCCACACACTCGCACACATTACAGCAGTCGAGTGCATGATGTGATGTGGTGCATGGATTTGCCATTAAACTTTACGTTCATTGTAAAAGTCCATATGCCGTAGAGCACCGGGGGTTCGGTGCTGAGTGTGCAGATCGATCGTTCTTGCTTGCTGTTCTGACTGAAAGGCACACAGGAGTATTCATTATAGACTTGGAAGTTCTTCATCCCATCAGTATTAGGATTTTTACTGTATACATTAAAAATTTTTTACATAAAACAACACACCTTTATTAACTACAGAAAATTATATTGAGTCGAATTGAAATATTTTGATTACAGTCAAACATATTTAGTGTTTCTGATTTTAAAGTTACAAGTCCCCGACTTATAAACATTTCGAGTTACGGATTTCCGCAGATACGAACGGACAGTGGATCTACTTCCGGTTCGGTCACTGAGGTAACTTGCATGTATTGTACAAGAAAAAAAAATAGACACGGCAGTGCAGTAGATACCAATATTTACAAGTGTATATACAGTATTTTCAGTGTGTAAGTGAATGTGTAAAAATCTATAAAAAGTCCAGTGTATTGTATGTATGTGTGTGTGTCTGGGAGAAATGTGTCGGTTTCAATGAATCAGTCCGGGAGCACGATGATAGAAAATGTCTGTCCTGTAAAGCTGTCCTGATGGTGAATCCTCTACAAATCCTCAACAAAATAGAGTTCACAGTCCAGTACAGTGGAAAACAGTTCTGAGACAAAATGGCGTCCAGGATTCCCCTTGCGATTTAAAGTTTGCAGATTTCACTGTGCGGCTAATTTCCTTAGGTTAACCTTAATTACTTATTAACCTTAGTTACAGTTCTTGGCCACATGATTTCGCCACAGTGTGTCAAGTCAAGTGGATTTAGTCAAGTGGATTCGTATGCTTTACATTGCATATGCATGTCGATGGCGTATAAGACTCATGTTGTCGGACTTAAGAACAAATCGGACTTGCAAACCTGCTCCTCGAATGGACCTTGTTCATAAGTTGGGGACCACCAGTATAGCATTATTAAAACAATTTTAGAATAAAGTCTAATAAACAAAGAATAAATGTCTAGCAATAAATGTAGGATTTATAAAATCATGTTAGTCCTTTCAAAATATAAACTTTTTCTTGAATGTAGTACAATTTTCCCCCATAAATATATTAAATACTTTATAATTTTTTTTTTACTTCAAAACAGTGGCCATAACACACTATTATAGCATAGCTTCAAGAATAAACCTTAACCAAACTAATAATAATTACTGCATTAAGCTTAAAGCTAAAACATTCAGTAGCAGTTCGGTGACGTCTCTCTCGCCTCCTTTGCTTAGGCAGATGTTGGTTTTAATAATACATGGCTACTAGAACTGTGTGAGTTAATCGATTATACATTTTAAACAAACTTTTGTTGGTCTGATCAGTTGATTGATTGGATGAGTAGGGTTTTGGATTTCTTTTTTGGGCAAGCAAGCTATTTACAACTGGTTTAAAATTAACAAATTGCTTAAAAATATGCTACAGCTTTTTAGAAAAAAAAAAACGATTTGAGTTCATCTTCTTTAAATACTCAAATTTTGCAAGAGTATCGCTGCTGCATCTTTTGAATTTACGAGGTGTGGAGGCATTACCAACCACCAAAGCTAATCACATTTATTATACGACATGACATCTAAACAATGACACAGTATTACAGTATTTTACTTTTAGTAATTTTTTATATTTTTAAACCTGTATAGCTGCTTGAGACAAATCGGACAGTACACGTTAGTTCTGTTGAGGTAGAAAATCACAATCGGCGGTGTACCTGTGATCCACAGCTCTAACAGCTACAACATTTTAGCCTCAGAGCTAATAACCTGCGCTGGGGCTTTTATATTTTTTGCTAGATAATAAATTTCTGAGTTGTCCACCCTTGGTTCTGAGCTTCTCTAGAATCATGTCCGTTGTAATATCGACAATCTCTCCCTCGTTCGTCTTCACGTATCTCTTCCAGATGTCATCCACCGACCTTTTTTATTTATTTATTTAAAATTTTTATTTAATGATGGTTTATGACCGAACCTTTTGTTGTTTCTTCTCTTCTGGATTTTGCCATACACTTACATATTTTATTTGTAACTAGATATGAACGGTAAAATATAGATGCACTTCACCCCCCCTCCCACTCCTACAAACCAAAGGGGGGATTTGAGGATGCTAAGTTTTACGTCACATGTCCGATTTATACTGCAGTTTTATGATTAAATGATAATCGTGATGATTTTCAGGCAGGATTCCAGGTTTTTATTTATTTTCTTAATTTTTTTTATGTTGCACGTTTCTGTCTTAGCGATCCTTCCCCCCCCTCCCCCCCCCCCCCCCCCCCCCCTTGGTGTTTTTAAAAATTTATTTGTATTTTTTTTTTTTATCCCTTGTAAATGTTTGCTTTTCCTTCTCTTGCCGTGGATATTTCACAAAAGCTCGGCGTTGGAGAGCCGTATTTCAACAAAGCCGGCGCGATAATTTGACGTCTTGCTTTATGATACAGCTTTGTTATGGACCCCTATTGCTCATTTGGGATAAAGCAAATTTAGAGTTAGTGTGCCGCACCGAGCGAGAGCATTTTATTTATTTATTTATTTTTTTCACAGGCGCTTCGGATCGCGCCCAGCGGAGCGTGCACCGGACGCATTTCTCCGGTGCTCTGTAACACTTGGCAGCGTCCACCAATCTTTTTCCCATAAAGCTTTTTCTTTTTTTTTTTCGGTTTCCAAAGCCCTGGATTTCCTCAGTTCAGATATTTGGCATATATGTGTAAAAAGAACAGTAGTAGTTTTTAAATTATTAACAGCATTCGTATTCTTGTATTCGGTGCAAACTTTAGGGCATGGACAAAAAGTCTGCTGAGAAGTCGTTCCTTCTTTGGGTGTGCACTTTAACCTTTTACGACTACGATTACGGTAATCTGTAAGTAAACATCTCTGCACGGGCAATAACCTGATAAAGAGCATTACCGTCTGTACCGCAAAGTCGTTATTGATATCTTCCGGTCCAACCGCTGACGTTTCCTGATTAAGCTTCGGCTTTGAGGTCGAGGACTGAGCTGGATTTCTGTCTTTCCTGAATTTCCTAAATTCCTAGGCTGTTGTATTTCCAAACACGTCGTCGTTTTCCGGCCTGACCGTCACCACCGTGTCGTACCGCACTCACTTGCCCTTATAGAGGATGTTTAGACGAATGTGGAATAGCATTTATTCTGACCAGCACCTCTGGAACGGCCTTTTGAGATGATGAACTGCAGAGTCTGAACACATTAATCTTCCTTCCCCGAGCCTTCATCTTCCTGCTGGCCCTCATCCAAACCTGCTGCTGGCTGGCATCACAAGCAGACGACCAGCAGCAGCAGCACACTCTCATCACGGCTCACACCCAGGTTTATTTTACCAAGAACAGGGTTGGGGTCGGAGGTGAACTCTGGGACAATAGAAGAGATCGAATAGTAGAGCTGTGAATCGCAGGTAGACTGTCGGATTAGATTTTTGGACAGTTTCAGTTCAATCTAATTCAATAGCATTAATGTTTACCGTCTGAGTTTTCTTAAACACAGATTTTGTACAAAGTTAATGATGTGTAACTTGTATTGTTAATTGTTTTTATATCATGTCTGGTCCAAAGTGATGCACTTTTTATAGTCTCCTACAAAGTGATAGTCTTCTGTTCCACCCTCCAGTCCAGCAGGTGGTGGTATTGCACCCATCGCTCATAAACTCAAGATGAAGAAGTGATAGTCTCGCAAAAAAAAGAGTATTTCCAAAAGATGGAAGTTACGATTTTAGAGCATTTAACAATTGTGTTTACTAAGTATTTTTAAAATCGTGATTCGATTCTGAATCAAAAACTAAGTCATTGATTTAATTGACCAACAAAAGCTTGACTATCGCGCGCGCGCACACACACACACAGTTTTGGTAGGTCCTGGAACTTTTTTGTACTAGCTGTAAAATACAAGATTAACAGGAATACAGTGATGTGCCTGAGTGTTATGAAAAGCTAAAAGCTAAATGCTGCATGTGCACTTAAAAAAAAATAAATAAAGGAAAGAAAAGTAATCGGCATCAGAGACGGTGTGTGTACGTGTGTAATTAATGCTTTAAAACCACACACCAAATCTTTCAAGCCGGTGCGATGCAGTTGCTGGTACGCAGGTACGCGCTATCCACCCTCTTCTGCATGCATAAACTCACAGACGTGCCTGATTGGCTGGTTTCTCTCAGCACTGATGTACAGTTTAGCATTTCTTCCCCAGAAAATACTTGGTTCTGCCTGGTATCGATTACATATTTTCCTTTGTTCTAGTTAGAAAATATGTGAATGTATTTTTATCTGTTTATTTTCTGGCTACTTCAAAGATTTCTATCAAATAGTGTCACCTAAAAGGAACAGCGCAAAAGTCTCTGGAGACACTGGAGTCTCTTTCCGTATAATTTTATAATAAGCATTTTCCTTACACGTTCGTCTGTACTGTGTAAAAGTCTTGACGCCCCCCCACCCCACACACACCTCTCCCACCCCCTTTTTTTTTTTTTTACCTGAGTGAGAAGGGAAATGAGGTTGCTGCTAAGGTTGGTATAAAAACGATAAATTTCTTAAAAGGTATCTTAAGGCACTTTGCAGCCTGTTGCAGTAAAACAGTTTTTTCTTTCCATTTTGTTTAATTTAATCCACATAATTAAATTTAATATGAAGAAATGGAGGAGGAGCTCGAGTCTTTAACACCAGTACGGTATATTATGTATTTATTTTTTATAAATTTTATTGCTTGGATATATTAAATGATGTGGAATTTCTGGAATGCATTTTGTATTTATAAAAAAATGAAAAAAAAGTGTGTATGATTTTTAAAAAAGGTACCAGGGTATTTATTTTTGGTGTATTTGCTCACCAGTACGTGCTGTGTACGTGTCCACAAAAAGACTGTTGTGGAGAATAGGTGGAAGGCATTGTGTGTATGTGTGTGTGTGAGCATGTCGGGTGGGAGGCAGTTGGGATTGGAGGAGATACACAGGAAACTTGTATTGTGTGTCTGTGCTTGTGGACAGCAGGGAATAAAGGAAACCGTGTGTGTGTGTGTGTGTGTTGGGTAAACAAATATGATAAACGGGATAATATTTCACTGCAAAGTTGATTGTATATATTTTTAGATCAGTAATTTCTGGCTGCAGGAGTTTATATTAACACACCTTATGGTTTCTATGGTAACGGCTTGCAGTAGGGGGCTCGTGTTCACATTCGGCCGCTACACATCGAATCTTCTCCGTGAGTGTAGCGTACAGACTCGTCGTCCTCGTCGTGGTGTGATCAGAAGTCTTCGTGCTTCTACATTATTTTCCACTTGGACACGCGTTCTGCTGCTCACTGATATTTAATAGTGTTCGCTTAAATGTCAGGAACAAATGCCAAGACCTTGTCTATTCTCTGGCTTGCTCGAATTTCTATACATGAGCCCAAAACAGATCAGACCTTGACCTATAAACACACACAGACAGACACACGGTGGCTGGAGCACATCTGCATTCATTATATCTTGTGTATATAAATACATACACAGCATTACCTCATCATACGAAGGTCCCACCTTAAGAACTGAAATTTTGCAAGGAATTTATTTTGGCATAAGAAGCATTTTCAGCATACGAGCGGCTGAACTGAACCGAACCAAATAAAAAAAACGCTGGCTAGGTTTCTCAAAACTTATTTGTGTCAGCCAAGCAAAGCATTCTGCATTATTTATTTATTTATTTATTTATTCATTCATTCATCTTCTATACCGCTTTTTCCCTCTATTCAGGGTCGCGGGGGACCTGGAGCCTATCCCAGGAGACTTCGGGCACTAGGCGGGGTACACCCTGGACAGGGTGCCAATCCATCGCAGGGCACACACACATACACACACTCACACACCCAATCACACACTACGGGCAATTTAGGAACGCCAATTAGCCTAACCTGCATATCTTTGGACTGTGGGAGGAAACCGGAGTACCCGGAGGAAACCCACCAAGCACGGGGAGAACATGCAAACTCCATGCACACAGAGACGGGAATCGAGCCTGGCCGGGGAATCGAACCCGGACCCTGGAGGTGCAAGGCGACAGTGCTAACCACTACACCACCGCGCCGCCCTTATTTATTTATTTATTTATTTATTTTTTCATTTTGTGTAATATATTAATCATGACAAAGCACCATGGATCCTAAGAATGTTAGCACGGACGGTAGCAAGAAGAAAAGGGCAGCCTTTTTTAAAGGAGCCGTCGCCGAGAGTAATCATAAAGTAAATTAAGGTTAAATGGTGTTTAATGTCTATTTATTTCATATTTCACTTTATTTACGTGTTTTTTACAAATGTTTTAAAAATTTTCTCCCCAATTTAGTCGTGGCCGATTCCTCCCCGTCACTAGGGGGCTCCCACATTAAGGCTACCACTACCACTCAGTCGAGAGGGCGAAGACTATCATGTGTTTCCTCCGAACCGCGTGTCGTCAGCCGACCGCATCTTTTCGAACTGCTCGCTCACACACCATTAGGGGCGGAGTAACACACTCGGAGGAAAGCGCTATCCGCTCCTTCCGCGTGCGCGAGCTCACAGACGCCCCTGATTGGCTGTAGAGCCGTGATTAATGTGGGAGCGCAAGTACCTCTCATCCCTCCCCCCTGAGAGCGCTCGGCCAATCAGCTCTCTCTGTGCCTCCGGCTGTGAGTGGAAAACAGCACCCGGGGTTCGAACCAGCGATCTCCGGATGATAGGACGAGCGCTTTACCACTGCGCCACTCTGTGGCAAATGTTTTGTTTTTAAATGATTATCTGATTTTCCATTATTTTCTATGGGAAAATGCGATTCGCAATCTGCTATAAAAGTTAAACATGTTGAATTCAGTTTTTATGTCGTCACATATTGGATAGAGTCGTGTGTACGCTTTGAGGTTTGTGACTTTTGTCTGTTCCAAAGGTTCGTATAGAACGTCTTTGCAATTTCTCTTGTCCAGACAAGTCCAGTTCTCCTGTGGACAAAGCGAGCTCTGTAGCTAGACAAAATTTGCCAAAATTGTAGCGGAGGAACACTAACGCCTCAACCTTCACCCCACTGGACCGCTTTGGGATGAATTGAAACACCACCTCACTTGAACAAAGACAAATCGGACAAGACGTCCACGTCGCCACATCTAAATAGTGGAGGTGGTTATGACGGCGAAGACGGACGGAATCTCTTCCTGGATGTTCGATAAGACTATAGGAATGACGGTCAGGTGTCCACAAACTTTTGGCTATTTAGCGCGGTGAGTGGATTATTTAAGATGCAGTTCTTTTGTGACATTTGCTTAAAATGATCTAATATCTGATCATTCGAATCAAAACCTAAACATCTGATTGTCCTGTTTGCAATCCGGCAATCAAAGATCAAAGGCTGCTTGGCAACGGGTTATAAAAAAAATAAATAATAAATAAATAGTGATACGTTTTCCAGTTTCATACTCCTCCTCCTCAGTCATCGCAAGACAGCGTTCCAGCAGAATCAATAAGACTGTAAATAAAATTTACAAATGATCTGATACTCCTGGTTTAAAAAAAAAAAAAAAAAAAAAAAATGGATGGAAAATCCAGTTCCAGATCAGACATGTATAAACCGGCATCGGCGAGTAAATGAGACGCCTAGTGGATGCGTGCCAGACCGGACGACGGCTGGTTAACCGTCTGCTGTCTGTGCCACACAAAGCCTCTATAAATAAACGTCAGGCAGACGTTGGGGACCCCTGGCCCCCGAGCTGCCCTGCTGACACCCCTGTCTCCTTCACTTCCCCTGTCGTTAATTAGACACGGCCTTCCTCTTTCACCGTCTGATCCGAGAAACAAATCCATTCGCAGCCGCTCTCGTGAATGTTAAGCGAATCAATCTGGGCTACTTTGTCGTTTCCATTAAACACGCGGAGAACAAAATTAGCTCCGGTCGACTCGGAGGTGTGATGATGTTTACACAACGACGGCTGATCAAAATATATACAAGTTAAGAGTGTTATGAAAGCCTAGTCAGCGGTTTGAGGGGCGACGTAACTGTTTTTTTTTTTTTAATCCTCATTAGCCCTTTCAGACTTTGAACCTATTGTTAACTTTTATTACATTTAACAGTTAATTTTTATTAACTTTGTCCTCAGTAACCCCTTACGGTCAATCACGCTCCTGCTGCTGCTGTCGTCATTATCTTTGCACTTGAGTAACTTTATGGCTGTGTTATATGAGCTATCAACTCGATCGAGTTTAAAAAAAGAAGAAAAAGGTGTCACAGTTTTATTCAGTTAATGAACACGATCAGAGGGAAATTGTGTAAGAAAGAAGAAAAAAATAAAAAAAAGATAAAAGATTCACATAGAACAACGTGACTTAAGTATTTATTCTTTAACTCGTGTCACAGAAGAAAGAAAACGAGGGAGTTTACACTCCAGGTGTGTCTTCGCTCTCCTGTCTTCTTGTCTTCGTTCTCCCATCCACCAGCGTTTATCCGTAGGCTGTTCTCACTGCCGCGGCCGAGTGTAAGAATGTCTGTTTTTAATCCACACACACATACACACACACACACACACACACACACACACACACACACACACACACAGAGTTCCTTTAGTATTTCTTTGGAACATCGATAAACCCAAGTTTTGCGGCAGTTACAGGTTCATTTACAAAGTGGTGGAAAACACTATAACTGAGGACAAACTGTTTAAGAGCGCAACAACATCGAAGAACGCCTAATTAAATAGTCAAGTCCACAGGGCTTGTTTAGAAAATGGCTAATCGAATGAACAACAACAACAACAACGAAAAAAAAAATAGAATCTAGAAGAAGGACCAACTCACGCGTCCTAATAATGAATTTTGTAGCCTCGGGACGATCGAGGATCACGCGATAAGAAACGCTTGGAGTAATGGTCTTTCATTATGGGCTCGGGTACTTTCTGGACCTTTCCAATTATTGTGTTTATCTGCAGTCTGAACGTCACTACTGCTGGAACGTCAGCTACAAACTGAAGTCATCTTGAGAGCCATCATCATCATCATCATCATCTCACCTGCTTTTCGGTCCAAGTGAGGATGCTGAAACTTTCATTTGAGAATGGTGTGTAAATAGGTGGGATGTTCTCTAATCAAGCGAACAACTAAAAGGGTCATTAGATGGAACGATTGTTTTTCAAAAATGAGAAACTATAACTTATGATACTCATGCGTTCCTTTCGTTCGAGTATACTTAACCACGAGCAGAGGTGGAAAGAGTAATAAAATTTTGTACTCAAGTACAAGTACTGTTACTTCAGTGAAATTTTACTTAAGTACAAGTAAAGTTACTCTTATAAAAATCTACTCAAATAAAAGTAAAAAGTAGATCATTAAAAAATTTACTCAGAGTAAAGGTTACCGAGTTACTTTTTTATTTTAATTTTTTTAACAGTGGGGGTGATTCTTTTGCTGAATTGTTTTGCCCTTGGGTGTTTCCATGTTCACTCTTATATTAACAGATTATTGTTTGTTTTTAAATGTTTGCTGTGGGTGTCGATTGTATATTGATCTGGCTCTGCTTTATTTTATTTTTTTTTGTTAAATATAAAAAAAAAAAAAAACACACACAGCGGGGGTGGGATGAGGCATTCTAGCATAGTTCAAAAAAGATGAGCAGATATAAATCTCAAACTAGTTGTTTTTAACTGAAGGAACACCTTTGCATAATAAAGTGGTCACTTAAATATGGTGTTACGTCCCAGTCTAGGGCCAAACAGCAAAAGAATGGTTCAGGGTTCTATTTTAAACTGTATGGAAATGGTGGTATATGGCAGAAAGAACTAGATCCAATCATTAACTGATGAAATAGAGGTTTGTATACACACACACCAGGAGGAGGAGGATCAGATTCAGGGTGGACCCAGGCCAAAATAACAAACAAAATGTTAATACAATATTATATTTAGTAGCTAGATTACCTGCAAAAAGAAACAACAACAAAAAAAACCCAGAAACAAAAATGCAGGTACCTTCCCGGACTCCCTAAACCAAAAACAGTGAAATTATCTACAAATATATACAAAGACCAACCAAACCAAAGGGACAAAGCAATAATCAAAGTCAATTGGAGGCAAAAAGTCAAAACCAGAATACACAACCAAATATCAAAACGCCAAAATCACAACCTCTTTCATCTTTCCCGCGTCTCTCTCCGGTTTATATTGTATATGGTCGCGCTAGTCGATGACGTCACTCAGGGCGGAAGCGACCGTGTGGAAGGTCAGGAAGATGCCGATGTCAGAAAACCTGGAGTGGAGTCTGGAGCGGCGCGCGACCAGGACATGATACACACACGCGAGCGCAACGGGGCATTTATAAAGCATAATATTTTTATTATTTTAGCATTTTTATTCATTTATTTTTTACTCAGTAGCGAATATGATTTAAAATGTAGCGAATTACAATACTTCAAACAAAACGTACTTAAGTAAAAGTAAAATTACACATTTTTAAAACTACTTTAAAAAGTAGAAATACACAAAAAAGCTACTCAATTACAGTAACGTGAGTAAATGTAATTCGTTACTTTCCACCTCTGACCACGAGTTAATCTAAACTGTAGATAATCTCTTTGAATAAAACTGATTATGATATTTAAGACCAAACACATCCTAAAAATGTGTTTATCTTTAAGTTGCTTTTGATCTCTTTGCTAGTTCTAGCTCGATTTATGATCAAATTAACTACAGATGTTCAATAAATGTTAATTAACCTATAGCACTACTACGTTTGTTTAGGTCTCAAACCAATCCGAATCTCAGATCTGTTCAGGTTTAAACATGTACTTGACTAATAAAGGTTAAAAGATTAAGAAATCTTAAATTTGTTCTTCATGGTCTGGGAAGCTTTGCTGCACCAAGTCACACATTGTTTTAAGGAGCCAAAACAATCGCTCGTCCATCAGGTTTCTGAACTATAAGTAGGTTAGGACTCTTTAACTTCAGGAATAACTTAGTGAAGAACCCATTTCCGCTGAATGCGCTCGTGGCTTCTGCCATACGAGAGTTTAATATCTTTTACGCTACGTCATTTAAACGCTATTAGCATGCGCACATCTCTTTGCCGTTATTACCAACCACTTCACTCCTGGGTTGAAGAGAAGAGAAAATTCATTCATCTGGGGTAAGTACTGGGTTAATGACTGACAAAAGCATTTTAATAGAAAAAGAGAAGTGCTTGTTTTTTTTTTTTCCCCCCCGGAGCGAGAGGCTGGTACTGAGTCCTCTCTCGTTCTCACTCGCGAGATTCTCATGCTCAGCGTGGAGCTGTTAGTGTGCGGAGAGTGGAGGTGCAGGTGGGTGTCTGGATATCTTCATCGTGATGAGCTGCAACACATTCTTCTGTAGTGATGGGGTGGTGCGGTGGGGTGGCGCAGCGGGTGGCCTCACCATCTCACAGCTCCTGCTTTTTCCTCGGTTGATCCTGTGGCTACACGAGTTTCCTCAGAGTTTCATTCCAAAATGACTTTTAAATTGTCCAAGGTTTAAACGAGGGTCTTCCAACCAGCCCTGAATGAGAACGGTCTATGGATCACCTAAATCACAACCGGTTCAGCCTTTATACAGGTCCAAGGATACAGGGAGTCCAGTCCGGTATCAGGGACCATGAGTTCCACAATTTGAGACACTCCTTTAGGAAGGTCTGAGGAAAGCACTGAGTGCTGCTCAGTGTGACACTTTCCCTGCCGTGCCACCACGACATCCAAACACAAATATATATTATTATTTTTATCAAGACTTGTTCGTTTTCCAAGTCAAAATTTATTAACAATCTTTGCTCGTCTTGCGGAACGCTCGCAAACCGCGTTACTCGTAATCCGAGGTTTCACTGTAGTTATACATTTCTCTATACCTTACAGAGAACCTGCCATAGGAAGAAACCCTGAGAGGAACCAGACTCAATAGGCAACCCATCCTCATTTGGGTGATATAACGGAGAGCAGGAAATGTTTTGTAGCACAACGTTACAACATTTGGTTGCAGACCAACTGTCCAGAGTCACTGAGCGTCATTACTATTCTATTAATCAGTTTAGGGACAGGGCCACGCTGGATCTGGAGCCTCTTCCAGGAAGGGATACGCTCATACGCGCACGCACGTGAATCTCGACCGGTTTCTCGAGCTTGTCGACACGACATACTGCTCACGCGCGTTTCTTGCTACGTGGCCTACGACGGGCCTACACTTCCACTTTACATTTTCATAAGGTATTTCTGTTTTCTCTTTAGACGATATTGAACCAATCCGTCGGCGGATACGTCCTTCACGACGCTCAGTCTCGCTCATCATGTCTCGTGTTTTTTCGACTCGTTAAGGGCCGCGTTCGGCAGCGAAGAGCTTTATTAGATTACAGCTCGAGGCAGCCATGCAAGCACATTTTTAAAGACATCATCCTCTCATCTAATGTTTCCTAAGTAGATTCTTTCCCTGTCTCTCTCGAACACGCGCATCCTCGTCTTTTGGACTCATGCCATGCTTTTTCCGAAATCATTAACAGGATGGCGAGGCTTTAATCATTGAACGAGATGCCAGGAAGAAGGAAAGACTCCGGGTCCGGGTACGATGTTCAGCACATAGATGGATTAATAATTTCACTAGTGTGGTTTTTTTTTTTTTTTTTTTTTTTTTTCTCCTCCTAGTATAAACATTTATTTTAGTATGAAAAAAAAAGACTTACTCCTGGATCGATGTGAGTCATGGTGCAATTACAAACAAAGATGTGAAAGACATAAACACACAGCGACACGTCCATAAGCCTTCTTCCCGTAGTTGCTCTCAATCTCCAGACACAACAAACACTCTCGCACACTCTGTTATTCATATCACATTGGAGAACAAAAAAAAATGAAACAGATAACTTCTACATTATTACTCGGCTGTGTATTTGCATCCTAACCAAAGTGTTCCCTTTTTTAGCTCCAGAGTAGCAGACTCCATTTACATCTTGTCAAAATGTACAAAGTAACAGTTTATATTATTTTTTCTGCTTAACATATAAAAAAATATAATATGTCTGTTCTAGACACTTTTACAAACAATGACCTCAGGCTGGGCACTTAAGTGAAAATGATTCGGAGCCGACATTCAGACCCTCTGATCGACATAATCTTGCCCATGTTAATAATTATTTATTTATTATTATTATTTTTATTCTTATTATGTCTACCGTGTGTGTTCAAGTCTCCGTAAAAACATGCGTAGTCACATGACTCCACCATGTCCGGTCTGCAACGTGGGAGCAACATGGAGGAGAAGCGTCTTCCATTAGGAAAACAAAAACAACCCAGCTTTAATAGTCGAGCAAAATTATAGTGCAAACCTTGTCAGTGAAATATGAGGACAAAAAAAAAAACAAACAACAACAACAAAAAAATATCCGTCATAATCGCGGTAAACTGTTCAATTAATCGTGATATTGATCTTGTCAAGTGAAAATATCTTGAATGTTGTTAAATTTATGAACGTTTTCTTCAAATATAGCATTATTAATCTTATTTGCAGTCAAATTTCCTTTTAAAATGTAATAAAAAAAAATCTTGTTCTATTGGCAGATAATTTTTCCTATTTTTATGAGTTAATTTCTTGAAGGAGTCAAACATTTCACGTTCAGTTTTTTCTAACATGTAAGAAAAACGTTTAATATGTACATTAATATGTGCATTACTTGTACATATTTTAAGTAATTACTCATAAGTTCAGCTAGATTCGAGAGTATTTCACTTGCTAAGATTACTATTATTATTATTATTATTATTTATTTTATTTTTTTTCAACAACCCCATGACCAGCTCTAGGATATTTTTATACCTTAAAGAGAGCATACAGATGATGTCACAATATTAATCTTGAGCCTGCCGAATGGCTAAAAGATCGATTAAGCATTAGCATGACGATGTAGCACAATGCTAAACTGGACTTAAGGATCCTAAGAATCGTAAAAACTATGGTTTTGTTTAAAAGGCCTGAGCCCCGTAATTTCTTTATATTTTGCTTCTAAAGAGCCAGACTTGTTTTTTTTCATCTAGTTTTGAGGAAAAGCTCTCCTAGCTTTCTGAGGAACTTTCTCGGCTTTCATTTTCCGCCCGGTCCCTGTACCTGACGAGTTTCAGAGGAATGTTTTTGTTCTCGGTGTTGGGTGTAACGCATTACTTTGTAATAGTTCCGCCATTTACGTAATCGGTTATTTAGTTATATTTTCAAAAATGTAATGTAATTCGTGAGCCAGACAGCAGTCATTCCGTTAAATGTGTGAAAGTCGTCCTACAAGCCCCGCCCCCGATAACCCACCCCTCTCTGTTATTCCTGCTGTTATACGAGGACGGACGCGCGGAAAGATGGAAACCGAATCACAGCGCCAAAACTTGCGGTGAGTCATGATGAACCGTACCTACGGCCACCGCGAGAAACCGCGTAGGTGAAATTAGGAGTATTAGTAGGTGAGAGAGGGGTATTAGTAGTTAACAGATTATTGGGCCAAACTTCTCTGAGTGATGATGGTAGAATAATTATAAAGGTCTTGACTAAAACAACATGCAGGAGGAATCACGAAGGAGTTTTCATTTTCTGCGATGGAATTGTCTCGAACTTGTTACTTTCATCAGAAAGTAACGCTGTAATGTAACTGATTACTTTTTAATGACAGTAATCGTGTAATGTGATTAGTTACTTTAAAAAGTATACTGCTGAAGCTGAATCCTGGGTGGTTGCAACAGACGAGAGGGGAAACGAGGTCGCTGCTGAGGTCGTTGCATAGACGACCCATTTTTTTTTTTTTAAAACGCATCTTTAAACGGCACTTTCAAATTCACATTTTGTTTGTCTCATACACAGTACAATATGCAGTGAAATGCTTACACGACCGCCAGTGACCTTAAAAAGAAAACAAAAGCTTATACGTAAAATAAATATCAATAAAAGGAAATACTAAAGAAATAAATGTAACTAGTAAATTTGCAGCATGTCGCGGTAAAACGTTTGCTCTGATTTCTTTAATTTAATCTACACCACATAATTGAATATGAAGGATTGACATGCGGCTCAAGACTTTTGCGCAGCACTGTTCTACATAACCACCAGATTGTAAGGTCATGTCTTGGAACTGTCAAATTTAGATGTTCAATCCAAAGCAACAAATGAGGCAGAGTGGAAACATACAGTAGAGCTGAAAAAGAAGAAAAAAACGCCTTCCAAATGGTTCAATCCAAATGTATGGTTCGGGGTTCTTTGGTTTTTGTCCTCCATATGTGCTGCGTTTGCTCTTCACATCACAGGCTCTCGAAAACGACAGATTATGTAACGTCTGTTTTTATTTGGCGGCCAAAAAGAAAAAAGAAAAAAAAGTCACCCTTTTTCGTAGCAAAGCAGCGAATGTCTTTACAGCTCTGAGGAATTGTTCTCTACAATCCGGCCTAACATTTCTGGCTCCCGCAATAATAACTGTTAATAACCGAGTCTGTGAGACTGTCGTCCAAAAGCGTGGGGGGGGGGGGAAAGAGTCTTTCTGGCAGAGGTGAAATATTCGAAATTACAACTGCTCTTACAGGACCCTCAACACATTTTCCACTCTAATAATACTTTCTCAGTCGTAATTAAATCCTTTATTATCCGTGTAGCTCATGAGATAGCGAGAAACGAGAGAAGAACCCGCGCTCTCTCTGAACCATTGTAATTGGAGAGCTCGCACCCCGTAGCTAACCGTGTTCCCGTCCAGGTTGTCGTGTTTATTCTTAGCCTCGTTACTTTATTAAGATCCACCTCAACCTGCCGAGCAAAGCGAAACGATTCCGAGTTGTTTATGGCTTTCTTCACTTCCCGTCATCACTCAGGCTGGGTCCGGCCTAATGGCCAGGGTTTGTTTAAAACTAAAAATATGCAGAGATTTCAGCATGAGGAAGGAAGACAGAGAGCCAGGACGTGTGTGTGTGTGTGTGTGTGTGCTTGGTGTTGGTTGATTCAACAGGAAAGCACCAAGTGGTCCAGAAGTAAATTGACCAAAGTGTAATCATTTTGTTCTCTTTTTTTTTTTTTTTTTTTTTTTTTTTCCCCCCCCATCTGTACATGGCAGGGGATTTTCAGTGTAGTGTTTTTGTTTTAAAGATGAAAATTAGGAAAGTTTAAAGCATAGGACAGTTAGAGACCGGGTCTAGAGGAAGTGTTAAACTGTTTTTTTCTTAGTCTGATAAACGCCACTCTTCCTTTAAAGCACATACAGGAAGCGGGCAAACGATTGAAATTTGCGAATCATTTAAATACCATGCAAACAGGTTAGCGTTTACACTGCGATACTGTTATCCGCGCGTCGAAGCGAGTGAATGTGTGTGGCGGCTGACGCGCGCGATTTGCATGAACAAACTTGCGTCGGGGGAAACCCTCGCCTTAGTGTTGTTGTTTTTCTTTTTTTGGGAACTTGTGTTCAATTCTGGATTCCTATTGGTCAGAAGTTGTCGATATTTTTCTTTTTTTTTTTCCAAGCACATAATGTGAGATATCATATCCACAACTCATTCAAGTCTCCAGCGTCAGGAGGAAATTTTTCCACCACCATCAATCGTTGTCTTTTTTTATATATATATATTTTTTATTCCGTAGAGTTTATTGCTGTTGTTTGCGAGTCTGAATACAGAATATTGACTCTCTACACTGGAACATGTCATCATTTCCAAAACATGATGAAATCAGGGATACTATTTTCCTCCTGCCAATTTAGCGAATACATCACAGCATGCGAGCTGCCCCGTGCTCTGACGTCCTCGTCCGCTTCCAGGCAGAAGAGCAGTCGTGTTTACGCTTGTCCGTCATCGAGAGACTCTTGGCGACGACGCCGGGGTATTCGTGGCGTGATTGAGAAACCGTTCCATCGTGAGAGAGAGAGAGAGAGAGGAAAAAAAAGAAGAAGAAGAAGCATCTGCCGCGCAGCATCGTCGGTCGGCGTAGCGTAGATCGTTACTCATCCGCGTGGGCACGTGCTTGAACGTTATTGCCTTTCAGTCAGGTTTAACTCACTCACCCAAGTTCGTTTTAATTGTTTTGCCGCCTCGCTGCCTGGAAATGGGATAATTAGGTGAAAATTGATGGTGTCGTCCGTCTCCTGTTCGTATCATATAAGATAACAGGATTTCAGCAGAGACAATGCCTCTATGTTCTGCTAGATAATCTGAAAGAGAGCCAGCCTGTGAGCAGTTCCTCATTATTCCAGCACGGCGCACAGATCCGTCCCTCCCCCCAGCCTCGATCGAGCCGTCAGTCTTCTCCACTGGTACAGATCTCAGTGTTGGGTGTGGTGTTTAACCAACACCGAGGTGAAGAAGGGGAAAGATTAAGCATTTAGACGTAGTTTTAATCTCAAATCTATTGAACAATCTACCATCTTTTTGGTGTTTTTTTCTCCTTCTCTCAAATAGTAGGATTTTCTTTCAGAAAATAAACAGTAAGGGGATAATTTACGATTGTGTATCAAATGTGAAGTGCCGTTATCTCCATGAAGTGGATTAGTCCACATTACGTGCATTTTTTTAAAAACGTTTTGGAGCTAAAATTTGTCATTTTTACGGAGCAACCAGAAAGTGTCTACGTCTCTGTCTGCCTTTACGTTACAGGCCACATTGTTCAATTCTGATATTTCGCACAGATCAGATTTGCATGTCGCGACGGTTCACAACCATAATTTGAAGCCTCGAGTCTGTATTTGTTGAGGTCCAGAAGTAGGAAGAAAACCAGACGCCTGGTTTTAGCTTTGTTAGCAGCTTTTGCTAGCGCCGCTATGAAATCCACGTTAACACGTTTTGAAAAAGTTTTTAAACGTAAAAGTAAATCAAAATTTAGTTTTACATTAAAGTTCTTAGACAAATTAATCTTAAGCAGATTTTCTAGTTTTAAAATTTTATAACTGAAACTGATTCTCGTCATGAGGCAAAAAAAAAAAAAGTCACACAAATTCCCGATTCTGATTCACGACTGTGTATCAGCTTTATATCCGATTTAGGACCACATACAAAAGTCACCTAGATCACAAAAAATAAATAATCATATCTGTCTAAAACATTTTTTTAGGGTAAAAACATTGGTATTGAGTCACTTCAGTCTTGTAATGTAAACCTCGCCTCCGTCCTTAACAGTGTTGGACGTTACTCCAAAAAAGTAATGTATTACTAATTACTACTTTCAAATTGTAATTTGATTACAGATTATTACATGTAAAAAGTAATCAGATTACTAATTACGTTACTTTCAAGTTACTTTGGATACATCTGTCCCGGCGTGTGCCTGTGATAGGCTGCGCCTCAACCTGTTGTCGCTCCTCATTCACTCCGTAGGCTCCCTACTTAGGCGACCCCCCCTTCTGCAGGTGATTTTTAAATGCATTTTGATAAATTTTAAAAACTACATTTGTAACGCTAGTAACGTAATGTTATTGACATTGGTAACCTGTTATCAAATTACATGCATTTAAAATGTAACGCGTTACATTACTGCGTTATCAGGAAAAGTAATTAGGTTACAGTAACCTAGTTATACCCAACTCTGGTCCTTAAGACTCTCCAGTGCTGAGAAACTTTTTCAAAGTATTAAGACTGATACTGTACAAAGTGCTGTCGTAATATACGTCTCCTTATTAAGATTTGTACAGTGGATCCTCGGATTGCGAGTAAAGCGGTTTGTGATAAATTTTGACTTGGAAAACAAACAAGTCTTGGTTTACAAGTACCGAGTATCATGTATCACACATGCGCTTCTTGCTTTGACGGCGAGCGTCACGTGATCACAACTGAGCCAATGGTTTTTCTCTCTCTTGCGCTACGGAATTGTGGATAATCGTCTCCCCTGCTGGGTCTTAGTGCGCGTCTCTCATTGACTGTATAATCAACGTCCGTGCACGCATGTAGTGTTTACAATAACACTGTGACCACGTGTGTGTGTGTGTGTGTGTGAAACATATTTTATTTTGTGTTTGTATGCATGTGTGTACAGCGTGCGTGTATTGTTTATTATAGCACGTGTGTACAGCACACGTGTAAAGCAAAAGCAAGTCTCATTAGAGAGTTTAAAGATCCATTTTTCTCTCTCTCCATGGGTCAGCATGCCGTTATGTTACACACACACACTCACTCTCTGCTCTACACAGAAACACTGCTCTGTCGCGAATCTTTTCAAAGGTAAAGTGCAGGTTAAGTTTATTTTTACTTTACAGCAGTGATTGTTAGCATGCGCTCATGCGAGAGTTGTTAGCGATGTTCCTTGCTAAATTTTCCGATTAAACAGCCTTTCTGTGTGTGTGTGTGTGTGTGTGTCTGTGTGTGAGAGAGAGAGAAACTCAAATAAGAGTGGAGGAAGTGTTTCTGTGTAAGACGAGAAGAAGGGAAGGGCTGATTTCTCCTCTCCTCTTACTTTAGCTTCTCACACACACACACAAACACACTTTATATTTTGTATTAATTAGTATTTATTTTTTTTGGACTGTAGAACGAATAATTTGAGTTTGTATTATTTCTTATGGGGGAATTTACTTTGATTTATGAGTGTTTTGAAATATGAGCCCACTTCCCGGAATGAATTATGCTTGTAATCCAAGCTTCCACTGTTATTTGTAATAATAAACAAATAAATGACCACATTTGACGATTATATGTTACATGGCATCAGAAAGCAACTGTAGCCACGACAGTGCAACGCATTTCCCTCTGGGATCAATAAAGTTGTTTGAATCTTGATTCCTGAATCCTTGGAGCTGACAAAGTTCTTTCATGACTGTTTCAGTCTATGAATATGGATCCTGCTGAACAGTGCTGTGTTCTGAAGTCCTCATGCACAAACCTAGGAATCTAAAGGAGATTCAAATTTTACCTGTAATAAATCTACTGTATCTACATTGCCTGGCCAGATAAAGACTGACGTTAGCTTTAATTACTGTGTACAGTGTAGTGTGGTGGCCAGATCGTGTGTGAAAATGATTTCTCATGCTCCCAGAACCCAGAAATATTCCTTGTTCCATCAGGGGAAAAAAAAACAACAACAACCCTCCATACAGTAGACGTGATAACCTGGTCATTCAGTACATTCAGGTCGTCAGCTGACTTCATTGTATTTCCACATAACGTTGCTGAGTCTCGACCTGAGCGACTGAGACAACCCCAGATCATAACACACAATCTCCAGAGACATGTACAGTGGGCACTATGCATGATGGCTGCATCGCTTCACGCGCTTCCCTTCTTACCCTGACACGCCCATCGCTCTGGAATAGACTCGATCTGGACTCATCAGGTCACATGACCATTTCCCATCGCTCCAAAGACTAATATTTATCCTCCCTACTGTAGCTGTAGCCCTACTGTAGGCCAATAATTTTGGAGGGTGTGGTATTTTCTGATTAATTTTAGACTCCGTTATAAAGCATTAACAAATCACCCATATAAGTAGAATGTGATGTGTCAGGGATTACAGTATTCGCCAACAACAGGTGAACAAAGATTTCTGTTTGAATGTTAACGTAAATATTATAGAACTAAATTGTGTTTAAGCAAAAGCACAAGCTGTTACTAGGAATTATTATACATATTGATATCAAGGAATATCTTTAGGGGGGAAAAAAAAAACAAACAAACCCTGATCTGATCCTGGATCAGCGTGCATTAGTCTCTAATTACCGGCTGATCCAGAGCAGATGGGAAAGACATAAACGTACAGCAACACAACCCTCCTCCTCATCCTCGCATCACTCCCATGCTGCTCTCACTCACTCTCTCTTCCTGGATTTATGTGTTGTGTTATCACAATACAGATTTTTTTTTTCTCTCTCTGTGATGTTGAGAACCATTACAGTGATGGAGGTCGACGCTCTGGTTGTAGCTCAGCAAACCTCACGCGCCATGCCTCCGTTACAGTCGCAGATGGAAGAGACGTTATCGTACTGTAGCTCCAACCACAGAACGTAATTTGGTCATAAATTGGTCGTGCTCACATCTAGATTTTATTTTAATTGAATGTACAAAATGATAGTTATGTATCTTGATGCATTTTAATGAGAGAACGAAAGAACAGTAACAAAAAAATGGGATCAGGCTAGAAGGTGGTAGGGCTAAAGATCTCATATTGTTCGGTCATTAAGGGGGCATACATGAGCGTGAATAGCTTTGATTCCTGCAGATTGGGCAGCTCTTGAACTCTCCTTGGGAAAAAAAAAAAAAAAAAAAAAAAGATGCAGACTTGTTTCCTAATCAGAGAAATGCTAATGCAGAAAGTCAGTGCTGATGAGCTGCAACATGCTGCTGCAGAAGTTCCTGAGCTTGGGTTACAGTCTGGTCGGAGTTTCACATGGTCTTCCCGTAATACATGTGGCTTTCGTCCGAGTTCTCCGATTTCAAAACCATCCTGAGGACAGACTCCGGTTGACCAACACCCTGTCTAAGATATTGAGTGAAAAAGTGAGTGAATAAACAATGAGGCGCAATGAGGTCGATGAAGATTTCAGCCTGTTTATTTTTCTCGGAATACTTTTGTGCTTCAGTACTGTAGTCTCTGAGGTCCGATCGTAATCGGTTGTGAAGAGAAGAAACACAGAAAACTCTCGTTTCCAATGAACTCGTTCGAACGAGGCGCTCGGTATCGGTTGGAACAATCGGTAGGAACCACAGGGCTGAAAGGAAAAAAAACACAATTCAGCAAGCTGGTCGATGGTGTATTGATCACAGGATGAGCAGTTTCAGGGTCTCGGTGTCTGCGGGCGGAGTATCGACGCTCGACTAAAACGTACACGGTTCACGGTTTCTCAAAACGCGTCTCTTAATTGCAGGCTAAATAATTAAAAGGTATAGAACGGACAAGGTTCTGATCTGTTTACACGTGTTCTTTGCTGAAGTGTTTACATGTTAACTCTGTGTGTGTGTTTGTGTGTAATACTGAGTCACAGCACTGGGTTTAGTGCATCAGAGAAATTTATTAATTTATTTAAAGTGACTCGGTTAAGGATCACCGAGGGACGAAAAAAAAAAAAAACCTTTCATCCTTTCAAACCTTTATGAAGTATGACGTGGACGGTGACCCAGTGCCACATGTGACCTCGAAACGATTTGTGCACGTGTTTTGAACTCTGATAGTACAGTAACTGACCCCATTTGGAAGCCACGCCCCTACCTCCTGTCTCATGTTTTCCGTCATGGTTAATGGAGGTTTTGAGTTCATGGAAGTGAAGTGTGTAATCAACACGTCTATGTTTGATTTAGAGTAAAGATCAGTGCACTGTATTTTGTAAGGATGCCACTGAATGTTTGAAATAATTAAAAATGGCACTTTTTATTTGTGGAAAATAAATAGACCTACCGTATAAAGTACAGGATGAAGGGATAGTGTGAGCTGGTAAATGCTCAGATGTTTTTAAAACCAAATTGTAAAAGGATTAATAAAGAATTTTTTTTTTTTTTTTAATACCTACAATGATGGATGATTTATTAATTTGCTATCAAGTCCTAATTGAAATTTATTGCAAAAAATTTTGGGTAAATTGCATTTTAAAATTGGACAATAATAATTACAATTAAAATAATAAGATTGATGCAGTTGATTCGATTTTTTGCTAAAATGGTGAGGTTTTGATTCAGAATCAATTCAAACGTTTTCACAACTGTTTAGTTAAATATTAAAAGTTGACAAATTCCTTAAAAACAGATCACAGCTTTAGCAGGAAATACAAGCCTCTTCCGTCTTCCATAACTACATGCTTTGTGCAAAAGTATCGCTTCTTCTTCTTTTGACTTTATGGCCGGTTGGTGCAATGTCGCCACCCAGTGGATTGGAGTGTGGCGCATTAGATGGGCAGGAAAATTTTAAAACGATCAAAAACGCACAGCATTTCAACGTTCACTAACTGCTTTTAAACAGAAAACATTAGTGCTATTAGATCGAGTATAGTTAAAAATCGCAACGTTGAAAAAACCCGAATCAAAGTGAATCGACAGTCTGAATGATTCACTGCTGTGGTTTTCTCCTTTCTTCTTTCCACCGTCGCATCTAGATTGCTTATTAGAGATCTCTGTATACAGTGAAGCTTTTTTGTGATGATGTATATTGTTAAAAGAGCCACAGAAATAAAATAGAAAATATCCGAGCAGATAAATGCAGTATCTCGTCCTCGGCAGTTCATTTCAGAAGCAATGCGCGTACATTAATGTGTCTGTGCATGCGATACTGCTCAGAAACTAAATTATACATAGAACGATGGAGGATCTTGAGAGAGAAGAAGGAGGAGGAGGAGGAGGCTGAGAGAACGCGAAAAAGGAAAGAGTGTCACAGCCATGTGCACAGCAATTTAAATTTTAATTGCCTATATTTATCTTCCCTGTGCAGTGTGACGGGCTGATAACCGGGCCCGATAGCGATGTTCGTGAAGCAGCGCCACCAAAATGATGCGCGGAACGAAACGAAGGGAGAGCGGAAAAACAGAAGGAGCACATTTCTGCGCCATCGTCTCCCACGCAGTTCTAGCAACTCCCTGCGTGTCCCAGACTGAGAGTGGAGCAGGAAGAAACTTTCCTCACTTCATAAATTAAACATCTTATCACGCACAAACTGGTTTGTGACTGGCTGCTCACATCCTACCATTTAACGAACGAGTTCCTGTTGAAACGAGTCTTGAGGGCTTTGTTTGGGTAGCAGTGAGTTTTCGTCAGAGTTTTGTAGTATAAAGACTCATTGATGAAAAGTTTTTATCAATGATGAGATAAATCCACACTGAAGAAATAGATTTTTTATTTAATAACATCAAGTATCAAACCCTTGCCTTAAGAATTGTAATAGTATCGTAGACGATTCAGTGTCGGCAGAACATTAAATAGTTGAACTAAGAATCCAAATCGTATCGTAGTAGATTGAGTGGTTTCACCAAATATCGAATATTTGCCCCAAGTATCTGAGTCGTAGAAGATTCAGTGGTTTCACCAAACATTGAATCTTTGCCATAAAAATCAAGATAGTATCGGAGAAGATTCAGTGATGTCGGCAAACAATGAATTGGTAACCTAAGAATTCAAAATGATATAGTGGATGGTGTCAGAATATTAAAATGTTGCCCTAAGAATGAAAAAGTATTGTAGAAGATTCCGTAGTGTCGCCAAAAATCAAATAGTTTCTCTAAGAATCAAGATACTATCATGGTAGATTCAGTGGTGTCACCAAACATCCAGTCGCGTTGGCCTCAGAACCAAAATTTAGAAGATTCAGTGGTGTTGTCACGATATTTAATGGTTTTACAGTACTGTGCAAAAGTGTTTATATCCTGTACCAATTTTGTTATACATGTTTATCATGTCTGGATAATCATGTACAAGATCATTCAGTATTTCCATCTATAAATTGAAAAATAAATAACATTACAGTAGAATATATGCATGGCTAAAAAATGCATGTAAAGAAAAAATAATATAGTACAAGACAGACCAGTTTTCAGATGGAAACAAAAAACCTAACGTACGCTCCTGGAATATGCATAATAACAGAAACCAAGTTTACCAGAAGATCTCGTATTCTCCAGCACACTCAGTAAAACCTAACAACCGTTTTCTTATAAAACTGCACAAATCTGTCGTAAACCCCTGATTTTAAGCAATAAGTTTTCACTCCAAATATTCACTGTTTATTTTATTGCTCTTTATAGGAGTTTCTTTTACGCAGAAATGTTTTCAAAAGCATCTTTTGTTTATGCAATATTTTTGTATGTGCCCAAGACTTTTGCACAGTACTATAAGCAAAGCAGTTCCTCCAGGCTCGATTCCCGGCCAGGCTCGATTCCCGTCTCTGTGTGCATGGAGTTTGTATGTTCTCCCTGTGATTGGTGCGTTTCCTCCGGGTACTCCGGTTTCCTCCCACAGTCCAAAGATATGAAGATTAGGCTAATTGGCGTTCCCTATATATAAACAAAAAAAGGATAAAATACACGAGAGGATCGAAATAATGTATAAACCGTGAAAAGGAAGAGACACTTTCATTAAAAATATCATAATAATCTAGAAGTCTATTCTTCTTATTAAGTTTAATTAATTTAAGAGAATTTAAAATTAACAAATGAATGTCAGTGTATTTAAAAAAAAACAAAAAAAACAATATATACTGTATATTACACACACACACACACACACACAGTCAACTTGCCATCTGCAATTATTGTTAAAAACATTAAAAACAAAAATATTGATTTACATAAAATAAGGTTTAAATGTAAAAATTAAAGATAATTAAACTCTGTGGCTATTGCATTTTTTTTAAAGTTTACTTTTATACATAAATAATACCCTGTTTTATGGTTTTATATAGATAAGCAAAACATCAAATTAAAGCGGGCAGTTTATATCCGATTAATCGGGAAAATAATCGACCAACTAATCGATTATCAAAATAATCGTTAGTTGCAGCCAGGGTGTACCCCGCCTCGTGCCCTAAGCCGCCTGGGATAGGCTCCAGGTCCCCGTGACCCTGAGTACAGGATAAAGAGGTATAGAAGGTGAGAGAGTGAGTGACAGTTCCACGAAAAACGCCACAGAGTCATCGGCGTGCTGACGGAATGAAGCGTGCCTCGTCTTGTACGACTCTGACTTTTCCTGTGTGTGGGCAGCTGCAGACGTTTAGAGGTTTTGATCCGATGTAGTTTTCCCACATAATGTCTCTGACCTTGCTCTATTAACTCTTCCTTTTCCTGGAATCTGTTAAATTAATGGCGAGTACGGCCTCCTCTCGTCCTCCTGTCACACTCCATTATTTTTGTTCCGTGGATTTTTCCTTAATTAAAGATTAAAGCTTTCAAGTTTTAAAGTGCGGCACGTTTACCTTGGTTGACTTTGTCCAGGCTAAGCAAAGTGAGCTAATGTTTTAATAATCGACTACTTTCTTGACTGTGCATGCACTATACGTGTGTGTGTGTGTGTATGTGTGTGTATGTGTGTGTGTGTGTGTGTGTGTGTGTGTGTGTGTGTGTGTGTGTGTGTGTGTGTGTGCGTCTGTGTGAGCAGTGAGATGGAATGAATATGCTCCAGTTCGTGTCACAGGACACAAACTTCATCATTAACGCCCCTCTTTTTGCCTTTATTGCTCAGTCTCCGTCACTCCGTCCGCTCACCCTCTCTTTCCATTTATTTCACCGTCTCGGTTTCTCCTTCTAGAAAAGCCCAGCCTTGTTCAACACCCTTTATTGTGGTCTGGCTGGTTTCGTCTCGAGCTCTTTGAGCCTTTTGTTCAGATGCTGCTTGAATGAGAAATCCCAAAACCATGTGGTATTTTCGGGGAACTCGTAACCGCTTGGGTTTATATTTTTTAAGGAGCTAATTGAAGAGCCGCGCAGGGCGTTGGAATTCGCTAAAATATCAAAGCTGTTTTTCTACCTCCGGTTATACATTCATGCAGTTTGGCTTTAGATCCCTTTGTATTTCTTAAACATGATCGTTAAATGGTCAGGCTGGACTAATTATGAATTTATCATCTATGTCTGCTGAGCAAGTAAACGCTCCAGACGGCAATCATCTGTGATGGAAACATGCTAACGAATCCGCTATAATCCGTCTCCATCAGGTGGCGCCTCAGCTGATGTATGTAGGGCGGCAGGTGGCGGGATTCAAAATGAGTAGGTGAAAAGATCTACAAGTCATTTTATTATATTAATTATACAAAAGTTAGTTTCACTTAGGGCTGGGCCGATAAACGATATCATATCGAATCGCGATTTATTTGACTTTAAAAACGATGAAAAGCTCTAGACATTTTTTGCTCGATATGGATTAATCTAAGAGCCAATCACACGGCAGAACAACACGACAACAACCAATCAGCGTGCAGCTTGCACGTGCCGTGCAGGTCAAAGTTAATTTCCTGCCGCACTTTGCGAAGCAAACACCAGGACGACAAAAAAAAAAAAAAAGAGTGGAAGCAGCGACGAAAGTGAATCTAACCTTGAGTTATTATCCAAAGATGTTGAAATTGTCGACAAAAAAGGTAGCACGAACTCCGTTATATGAACGCATCACCCACACGACCACACCGAGAACATGAAAATGTGACCCGATGCTACTCCGTCAACTAGCAGCGCTAGCAGTGGGGCTGTACCAAAGCAGATATCCATCGTGTCGTCTTTCGTGGCCATTACACCTTATGAAAGTTGTCCAAAAGCAGCAAGGATATAACCAGGGCCGTTTCTAACTTTCTAGCTAAAGATATGATGCCCCTAAGCACACGAGGCTGAAGTTAGCTCCTTATTCGCAGCTTCCGATTCGTTTGGCTCCTTATTGCGCAGCGTCTCATTCTGCAGCTGAAGTTTAGCTCCTTATTCGCCTCGTTACTAACGGGAGTGTTCACGCTGGCGAAAGCTGCGCAGTTTATCAATAACACGTTATTTTCGTGGCTTAAACTATTCTGGCCGAGCAAATATGAACTATACAACACCTAGCAGGTACCCGACTATATAGTAAAAGTGAAATTGTCCTGGTCCAGGTTGATAGCTGCATAATTCATTCCATGTTTGTTGTCATTGCATGTTTAAGCCATTATGTCAGTTTATTGGGGCCGTGTGAAATAGCCTTCATTTAACTCTGAATTGTGGGATAAAAAGACAGCCCTAGTGTGTGTAGTCTAAATGTTGTTTCTCATTATTGTTGAAAAATCTCAAAACATTAATATATCATCACAAGATACTTTTTATCATCACAAACAAGTATTTTTTTTTTTTTATAAAACTCTTTGCCTTGTAAAGATTCTGAGCATGTGCCTATAGTATCTTAATTTTTAAGGCCAAATCGGCCATCTGTTTTTGTTAATAAACTACACTTTAAAATTTAATTTAATGAACCCTTTAATTTTAGTGGCTTCAGTTTAAGTTGTTCAACATTGATGTTCAATAAATAATCATAGATAGTAGATAGTGTGTGTTGCCTTCAATTAATCAATCAAGTAATGCAGCCTTCATTCAAAAATCTCTCACTTGTGAGCATATTTACTGTACAAAACTTGTCAGTGAACTATGAGGGCAAAAAAAAAAAAAAAAATCGTTTATTAATCGAAATCAAGTTAAAATGTTCAATTAATCGAGATTTTGATTTTGGGCCAAATCGCCCAGCCCTAGTTTCACTCGAGTAACCTTTATCGGATGAGTGATGTTCCACGAGTGGTTATGTATATAGAGTATAACAGCACTGGGACGTTTAACTACAGTCGACCCACGATATTCGTGTGGGTTACAGTACGTTCCCAGACTACCCGTGATTTCAAACTCGGATTTAGTATATTACCCTTAAAAAATATATCATTAAAAAGAATGTAAAGGTAAACCTGTATACTGGTGCTAGAATGCAAAATACAGATGTTACCCCTCTACATTATATGTACTGTAACCCATGCAAGCTAATTTTTCTTTATCAGTACTGTAGGGTGAATACAGTAATAATTCACCATCGCGAGCCGCGATCTCCTCTACGGTTTCTGTGAACTATTATATGTTGGGTTCTAATGGGAAATCTACAAGCGGCCGAGGCCACGAACTCCGCGGCGGTCGACTGTAAGTGCATCAGTCTATATGCGTTTTTCGTTATGCGTATATGCGTAATTGTTAATCGTTATGTCGTTTTTTTTAAACAACTCTGTTCTGTTAGCTAAAAAGTTAACTACCTTCTAACACAAGGCTGAAAATCTCTAAATCTCTCTCTAAGTCCTGATCAAGGGCAGGTCTTAGTGTGTGGACGAAAGCGATTCTACACCCAACGTACGACCTCATCACAGCAGTGCTGATATTCAGCACGACAGCGCTCCCTCTCATGTGATATCACTTAATCATGTAAAACAAATGAAACCGTACATTGGTGAATAACGAGTAAAGTTCTTGTTAGAGTCGACGCTACTAATCAGAGTTGTGTGTTCGAATGAGCATTATTAAAAACCAAGTTAGATTTTCTGTGATGCATCGTTTGCTGTGTCTAATAATCATCTAATCATCATCATCATCATCATCATCCTGAAAACAGTTTTGTTTCTGGCTGCTCCGCCGTGACTGCAGTGAAGATGCTGAAACCAGGATTTTGTCTTATCAATTACCTTCAAATGAGCGGGTCTAATTTCTCCAAGGACAAGCCAGAAATTACATCAGGATAACTCCTGGACTATTAATTTCTTATTGGATTAGCACGTTTGAAATTAAAAAAAGCACCCGTTGAGACGTACCGACGGTTCGGGAAGCGCGTGAAACGTAACAAGCTTTCATGTTTTGTATGTTTTCGCGTTATCGTGGTAGAAAATGTTGTCTTTCTTCTCTTGTTTTGGGGTTTTTGGAGACCCTCAGGGGAAGAGTCTCTCGTTCCCCCCCCCCCCCCTCTCTCTCTCGCTCTCTTTTAAATATGCAGCCTAAATAACAATTAATGTGGATAAATGTTCTTAATTAAGTCCAACAATAAGAGTTTAATTGTCTCTTATTGGGCGTTAAATGAATCCAGGGTCGCCAAGCTGCCACTTCAGTTATCCTCCCTGTGAGCTGATGGGAAACACGATCGCGGAGAGAAAATGATATTTAACGGAAGGAGCTTCCCCTGCCGGCCATGATTCCAGTTTTATTCGCATGCTTGATTTGCTGGTGTAACGGCGGGTGATAAACAGATTAAGTGAAAGAGGAGAGGCGATAGAGATACTGTACCTGTGTTTTATATGATACTGTCGCTAAACGGTATAATATTGTGTGTTATTTAAGGAATAAAACACTACAGGGTGATGCTGTACCAGGACAATAATCAGTGATGGTGCTTAATGTCACTCAGAGATCCCAGACATCTTTCCAGGAATAACATGTCATATCTCTCATATGATTTCCCAACAATTCCCACGAGTTTTATGTTATGAACAAGGCGTGTTTTTTTTAAATCAGTTTATAGGTACATTTTATGGTGCGGAACATCCACGAAGCATGTTGGTCATCTCTGTTATCACTTATGTTATAAAAAGTATCACAATTTTAGGACGGTGAGAAAACATTGAGACCCCTTGCATGAAGTCTTTATTAATATCTTTAATTAATACAGTGTTTCCTCACACATAAAGTATACAATGGTATAAACGCAAGTATATTTATGCACCTTTTAAAAAGAAATCTTGTCCAGGAGAACGATGCCATCGCTTTTGCACTCGTTTATTCTGCTACGGTGAAAGTATTTACAGTAAATGCATCCGTAAAATGAATGAGAACAGTCACACACACACACACACTCATGTTCTTCTTTAAAAAAGCCAGGAAACACATTTAGCAGATTTTGTTGCAGAATAGGACACTCGAACGCTACACACACAATTTATAATTTTTTTTTTTTGGATTTTGTCCCTGATTTTTTTCCCCCCTGATTTTGTCCCTAATTTAGTCGTATCCAATTCCCCTCCCCGTCACTAGGGGGCTCCCACATTACGGCTGCTACTACTACCACTCAGTTGGCTGGAATGCCGAAGACTATCACATGTTTCCCCCTAAACCACATGACACCCGTCGACCACATCTTTTCGAACTGTTCGCTCACGTTGGGGCGAGAGTAACACACTCGGAGGACAGCGCTATCCTTCCGCTCCTTAATGTCCATTCTTGCTCAGTCATGCTTGTTGGAAACTCTGCTTTATTCTAAACATGATATTGAACATGTTTATTTTACAGGGTGGAGTATTCTCGCTGTTCTACCCTTTCAAAATCCGGCACCTAAATCGCTTCACCACTTTTCATTTTAACTTCTCATTAATCCTGAACCTAATCGTTGTATTCGGGATTCGATCGGTAAGACTTCAGCGCAGGAGCGCACAGCGCAGGAGCGCACAGCGCAGCCTTTCCACGAGCCTCCATGAACTGTTGCAGAGACGCCTCCATCTGTCTCCTCGCTCGCACCACGTTTCCTCCCCAGCGCTCATCTCACACAGGATATAATTAGATTACGATTTGATGGAAGTGAATGCGTTCTTCACTGCAGTTAGCGTTCTCACTCTCTCGGGAACGACTGAAGGGACGACTTCCCACTCAACGGCATCACTGTTGCAGAAGAGCCGCCTCGATTACGGATCGGCGTTAAAGGCATTAACGTGGCGTCATGTTGAGCTGCTTCATCAAAGGCAAAAAACATTTTTTTTTTAAGTGGTATCTTCTTGAATTCAGTCAAAACGGTAGCTGCCTCGTGAATCCCTGAATTGTAAGACCTCGTGTGTAAGTATGTGTCTCGCGTTCCTGTATTATTCATGTCCTTTGAATGTCAGGACACATCGGGGTGTTCATTCTCAGCCCATGCCTCCTGAGCATAACGCGCCGACTGGATGAGTGCAATTGTCCTCTGTGGAGGCTAAAGCGAATAGAAAAGTCTTTTATAGTGGAGACGGAGTTGTTGAATATGTCCATATGTCCATAAGCGAGAATAATGCATCGATTGTCAATATAATAGAGGAGTCCAAGTAGAGTATCGGGAATTACAGCACTGTGAAAAAGTATTTGCCTGTATTTGTCTGTTTATTTTTTTTTTGCATTTATTTGCAGAAATGAATATAGGTCATCAAACAAACATCTTTAAATGGTTAAAAAAAAAAAAAGGTTTTGGAGTGCCGTAGTCAAACTTGACTTTAAGCATGATCTTAACAAGTTAAACCCTCCTAACTTGGCTGAATTGAAAATATCATGCAAAGAAGAGTGGGCCAAAATTCCTCCACAGCGATGTGAAAGACACTTGATAGCAGATTGCATTGAAGTTCAGGGGGCAATTACTTTTTCACATAGGGCCAGGCAGGTTTGAACGGCCTTTTGGTTTGCACAGCTACGTAAAATCATCATTTAAAAAACGCAATTTGGATTTATTCAGGTTATATTTGTGTAAAGTAAAAATTAGCTTGATGATCTGAAGGGTTTAACACAAGCGTCTGTGTCGCAACGCAGGCATTTCTATAGACGTTAAATTGAAAAAAAAAATAAATAAATAAAAAAAAAGAGACGTCCACTTTAATAAACATCTGGAAGAAACGGCATCACAGGAAGCGCTTTAGGACAGGTGTCCTTTATGATGGACGAAAATGTGATCGATTAAAGCTGAAAGTGGAAACAATGGAGGAAAAACTCACATATGTCGTACAGGTGTTACAAGACCGAGATGCACAGAGAACTATTTTATCACGTGTTGAATTCTCCAATCAGAAAGATTTTTGTTTAAAGAAGTCGATTTCGCTGTAACGTTGGTGCTTCTCGAGCTTTTTTGGAGATCACCTACATCCCTCGTGCTCCCTGGATTTACTTCATCAAGTATTGAAATGCGCTCAGTAATATTTTACGGTGCTGTAGAGCTTTCTATTTCTGAACTCGATCCATCAGAGGTGATCTCGATGCCTGGATTCTTAACTGTCATAAGTTTAAGATGTAACGCAGAATGTCATTAAAATCGGCGTAACGAATCCAGAGACACGGTTTACGAGGTAGTAAAGGTGTAACACGCACCACCAGGTCATGCAGTTTCAGCGTAATAATCAACTTCATGGTGATGACATGGGGTCGTGTCGTTTGTTCCTTCTAAAAACAAAAAAAAAAGTGCAAGATTTCTTTCAGTTCGTTGATGAGTCATGTGACCTCTCCACGGTAGACACTTCAAAGAAAAGAACACATTCCGTTCCCATCGTTCCAAGGTGCTTTTTCTCCGCTTGTTGCCATGGAGATAAAGGGAGATTCCCAGCAGATGAGTCGCTCACCGCTACCCAGCTCCGACAGCTGTGATGATGCACCGACGCAGGTATGATGTCACCAACCAGCGTGTAGTTGTTGACACAATCTTGCGTATCGCAACTCCGCCATCGCACACAATAAGGCTTCTCAAATGTGCCAATTTATTTATAGGGTCTCCGGGGATATTTTCAGCTTTCAGCAACATAAGCTGTAGTAAATCAGGTCAATTCCGAGGCAGGTTCGTACACGCTCTCTCACTCCCTCTCTCTCTCTCTCTCTCTCTCTCTCTCTCTCTTTCGCTCGTGTACTCTCTTTCTCCAGGTGCGCAAAGTTTACATACAGCAAGCAGAGGTTTGCTAATCTGGGGCATAGTAACTGTTTTTTGCCAAATAGTCTGGCGGATAATCAGCAAGACCGGTGTAGAAATTGGTCTTATAATAAAATGTCTATGTTTAATGTTGTGGATCATTCTTCTTCTTCTTCTTGCGGCTGCTCCCGTTAGGGGTCACCACAGCGGACCGTTTGTCTCCATCTAGCTCTGTCCACAAACTCCCTCATGGGCCTTCATCTTCTCCTCCATCTCTAACATTTTAACATATAGGAAACAAATTAGTCCAGATTAATTATTCAGTAGTGATTAGGTCGTTCATGAACGATACCTTCTTTTTGGACGAATCTTTAACGTGACTCAGAACAACGAATCGTCTCGGAGAGGGATTAGTTAATTTCCTACAGGTCGCGCATGCGCAAAGCATCGCAAAACCCCTGTAGGTTATGTACAGGAAACCGAATTGAGCGATTCGTTCTCAATGACTCTTCTACTCCGAGTCGTTCGTTCTTTTGTCACATGACTCCCATAGACGCTATGCAGTGCAGTAGATTCAAAAGAACAAACGACTCCGACTAGAAGATATAAGAGGTGAGCCACTCATTCTGTTTATTATATTATGTTCTTAGCTGCATTGTAATATTTTCATTGCTGGAACTATAGACAAAATGTGTGTATGTAGACGTACTCGGGGTGTTTTTGTTGAAAAGTCAACATTTTATTTATCAAAAGAACAAAATGAACTAAATGACTCAAAAAAAAAAAAAAAAAAAAGATTCGTTCATTTTGATAAATGAGATTCAAAGAACCGAGTCACTAAAAAGATTCAAACTTCCCATCACGATTATTCAGTTCCGTAAAACTTTTTACAAAAACGCTAAATAAACATTTCCTTCTTTTTTTTCCCCCCTTTTCTTGTGATTACACAATTTATCTACACGTGTACACACGTTTTTCTTTCTTTCTTTTTTTTAAGTTGGTTTTAACCAAATTTAATTGAAACGAACACTTGCATTCCTCATACCGTGGTAAAGTTAACCAACACCCTAATAGCGTGTATGTTGGTTTCTTTCAGGAGAATTAAACTCACAGATAACAACGAGGTAATATTGTTCGTCTTTTCGGTTCAGTACTATACATCTCGGCGAATCTTGGCAAATCGAATCGGCACCTGAGTATCATGATGATATCGAATCGGGAGGTTCGCATGCTCACTGTCCAGGCTTAGGATTAGACCATTCACATTGAGTTTACAAAACGTTGTGTTGTATTGTGTGTTATTCCTACATACTGTACATAGACAAGCAGTCCGTCTCCTCAAAGCGAAGAGGGGGAAAAAAACTCCACAGCTAAAAATGGTCAAAGGTCTGAGGAAGTGCGCCAAGGAAGATGTTTGACTTTATGAACTTTGAAAGCTCAGCAGTCGCCGTGGTGATGTCATCTCGTGGTTTGGAAGAAGGGAGTGTATTCGGCATCTCTGTGTAAGAACGAGTAGCCTCCACCCCCCCCACATCCACACATGTGAGGAATCTGTTCTTCTTAGCCACTAAACATGCACATGGACCCGGCAGAGACCCAGAGTTTGTGCAGTAGATGTTTCTATAATACAAGCTAAATGCACAAAAAACACTTTTTTATTTAATAAGAAAATCTACTGATTTGATTTTTTTTTTTTTTTTTTTTTTAGCTCAACTTTAATTTCCTAGAAGGAGAAAGTGTATTACTTAGTAATGACCGTCACTATATCTGATTTACAAAAACACAAAACATGCATTATGACAAAATTGCGTCACCAAAATAGCGCCATGACGCTCCTACAGGTCTGTTCTGTAACGACTCGCTGTGTGTTGTTCGCGAGTGCGTTGCGAATGCGATCTGATATAAGCACGAGACAATCTTAGGCTTGGACTCGATTAAGCTTTTTTTCTTTTGTTTGGCTGTTGCATGCTGTAATCTTTCCTAATAAATCACGAGCCAGGGGTTTTACACTTGCTACAGCTGTAACATCTGGTTCTAGCTTTTGTACAGCACAAAGGAACTTTCCTCTGCGTTATTTAATTGTTCAAGCCTAAAGCGTTTCCAGCACGCTGGAATTTTCTTCATCGCAGCAAACAAGACTCGAATTCTGACCCGAGTTATTATTTCTCTTAGAGTTTTATGGTTGCCGGTTTACACCCCACTAATTGTGTGTTTTTATTGCAAGACATCTGGGATGATGAAAGCAGGTCCTGTCATCTAGACGAGTGGAGAAATCGTGATACGCTGCACTCGGAGACGGTGATTTATGACCCCAGCGGTGGATTCTAATCTGATTTTAGAGCGAACAAACTTTCCTATTCTTGTAGAAAGATTTCGTGTACGGGTGCGATGATCCGGTGTAGTTCAGATAGCTGCGTCCGTATAATGGTGGAATAAGAATATAATATAATATATATTTCGTCCATACATTATGGATAGAATCCATTAGCAATACTACTGTATTTTTCATCCCTGTAGTACCGATAAGATAATATAGAAGTAACAGTTATATAAGAAGTAACATAAGAAGTAACAAAACTGTTACTTCTAATAATATAAGAAATGTCATATTTTATCCCCACCCGTTTTCTTTTTCTTCTTCTTTTTTAAATCTTCCCCCGGCATCGCCAGTGCTTCAGGCCCTTAGGAACGTCTTGCTTTCAACGCTTGCATGTAGGAGATGTCAAAGCCGAGCCTCTTCGGTCTGCTCTCGAGCTCACTATTTGCACTTCACTTGCACGTCTGCGTGTCTGAAGACTTCTCATCATTCCTCGCCCTCGTCGTGCCCCGCCGGATTAAAGAATCTCTTTTAGTCTGGCTGCCAGACCGTCAGTGGTGCACGGATGCAGTTCTGATCTTCTCCCGATTCTCCTTCATGACAAGGCATCGGTTGTCTCTGCAGACTGATGAAAGTGTGTGTGTGTGTGTGTGTGTCTGTGTAAGAGCCAAGTGGCTGTTGTGCTCTCCCTCTCTCTCTCTCTCTCTCTCTCTCTCTCTCTCTCTCTCTCTCCTCCACTAATCCTTGTGCCTTTGTCTGAAGGGATCAGTGATGAGGAGCTGCTCTTTGATCGAGTCCGTTCAGGATCTTGTTCAACAACATCTCCCTGACAAAGCACTTCCTCTTATTGAGAGATGAGTGTCTGGTTCAGACCTTCTTCAGGCATGCACATTCCTTTCCTTTTCAGATATACAGAAAGTGGAGGGGTCTGTAATGGAGAAAAAAAAAAGACCACACTGCTCACGTTCGGTCAGACCCGGTTGATGTTATTTTGGTCCACGCCATGCGAATACTGTTGTTCTCACCTGCCTAAACAAATTAAAAGTGTGAAAAGGTAAGCGTGGTAAGAAAATTAGTTCTATTGCGTATTACATTGGACTGAAAATTAAATTTAACAGTTAATTAAACACGTCCCAAACCTAGCCTGGTCTTGGGTTAAGGGAACGCGAATGCGAGTTTGTTGGAGAACCCAGCAGGGTGATATCGGGCAATTCTCGTTAAAAACGTTTAAAGAAAACACTTATGCAGTTGCCCAGGCTCCCACTGCAATCAGGAGCTTAAGAGCAAGCAGAACAGATTCAGACATGATATAATTATTCCTGCATGATGTGCATTTAAAGAGATGATACGCTTTATAATTATAAATTGCCTCATTGGTTGTGTCTCGTATGCAGTAGATGGGCTTTGGCGGTAGTTCAGGTATGAACAGAGTGCAAATCCTTACCCTTAATCGTCTCTCCGTAACTTTAGGATGCTCCGCATTCTGATGTGCGCATCATTGCTTCACCTGTACACTCGGCGCTCTGCTGCTCATTAGGTAGCGTAAACGGTGCCCCCGGTGATTGAGTAATTATTTATCCAGGCTATGGAGACGATTATTTTAATGAAGCTGTGCATGCACGCCCAAGAGTCAGATGAGTAATTAAGGGGCTGTTTTCCATGCTAATGACATTAACCATCTCTGAGGTAATCATGGAGAGAATACTAGAGTACTTACAGCTGCACGTTCATACACGAACTCACGGGGGGGGGGAAGAGGTAAACTCCGATCCAGCGCACTACTTCACTTCGGGTCAGTTTCAAACGTGCGGCATGGAAGGAATCAGGAAATGATTTAATGCGCTGAAACTTTATACGAGCTTTGTTTCCCTCTACCGCGTTGAAAGGAGTGTAAATATTTGCTGCAATTGAATTATACAGTATGAGTGGTGCGGTGTTGCAGCTCTGTTGTTATCTTACTGTAGTAAAAAGAGTAAAGTGTGGCAAGGAAGATTGTTAGTCACATAACTGGAGGGTAAACGCTGCGTACAAATATTTACAGGCCACTTAGTGCAGCGATTTAATGCTTAAAGGTTGTTAATGGAAACCGGGATGGGCTGGCGTCCCACAGGGGTGGATTCTACCCCCTGGATTTACCTCAACCCTTATCAGGATAAAGAGGTTCCTGAAGACGGATGACAATGACACGCTCATTCACTAATGCCAGTTCAGGATTCTTTAGAAATGACAACAACAGGTCTTTGCATGTCCCGGTGAAGTGAGGGACGAAGCCAGAGGAGGCTCGATTCAAGCGGAAGATTGTTTAACATTGTTGTAGATGGAGGCAGCTCCAGGCACTCGCAACCCTCCTGTCATAAATAGCACAGCATTGATTCACAGGAGCCACTTATTCTCTGCAGGTCTTTTAGTGACATTCATTAACCCGGAAACTGTAGCTTTTATTCCGCCATTACTCAGCCTCCTCAGGATTTCAACTCCTTTACTGAAAAAAAAAGAAAATCAGTCACTTTGAGGTCATCGTGGTCCGGGCATAGCGGAGCCAGCCTGACCACAAGAGACCAGAGAATGTCTGAAAAGCATTTCAGGCAATCACGCAGTGGCGATTTGTCAAGGTGAGTGGTGGATAATTTTGAAGATGTTTCAGTTCTAACGTCACCACATCAAGAGCCCGTTCTCCAGACGATTAGGGACGAGTCGAGGGATTACGTCAACCTCGCGGACGAGTGCTTGTCCTTGCTGGGAATGGTCGTTCACTTTCACAGCTTGTTCTTTTCCTGATACTCAGCCTCAAGTGTCAACTCAACCTTACAAGAAAAAAAAAAAAAACCCTTGTCAGGTTCTTGTCATCTCTTGTACTTCTTGAGGAGTCATTACTCCTGCCATCAAGGTCCACCACGAACTGCGGTGTAACACTTCTGATTTTACAGATGCAGTGATCTCCTGCTGTTTCTGAGTTTTTTGTGATATCAAGAGTATTAAGCTACACATTTTGTGGTGATGATAATTTTCGATAATGGCCTCCAGACTGGTGTGGAGCCTCCGGGGATTCTGATCCTTCACAATCCACATGCTACAGTATGCGAGCTCTTGGAAAATCCCCTCATTAATGGCTGGCCATCTTCAAGATTCCAAACAAATCCAGTCTGCTTTTAAATCACAGCTACGAGACCCTCCTCGGAAATAACTATGGAGAATTTAAGACTTTGTGTGTGCATTGTTCGGCAACCTGAAGGACCTTGGGCTGTTGATGTTCTAGCTTTGGAGATCACCCTACTTGTGTACCTCGTTAAACCAGACATGTCAATGATAGGGCAGTGGTTTTCTCTGCTATAGACTGGAGCCCTGTTCAGGATGGAAGCATGCATCTAAACATGCCAGAACATGCAGGAAAAAAAAAACACCCCCAGAAGGTATTCCTGTGCAATTTTTGTTCCTTTTACCCACCAGGATTTTATGAATTATATATTAAGAATGCAACTGGTCAGCAGGAGTTGAAATGAAGTCAGGTGTCTCTGATTGCCCTCATTAGGATGGACATCTGGTCTGGACTGAGAGCTTCTCATATTGTCCAGGGCTTGTACCAAAGACATCCTGCCACTCTTTGTCAGTGCCAATGCCTTGATAGGGTTGGATAGTAGAGGTCATGCCGCCATGCACATGGTGATAAAGATCCAGTGCAAGCTGGTGATATTTGGCCAGTCAGGACAACACAGGAGGTTAGACAGTAAAACCTTCTGACTCCATATCCAGGAATTGTACCCCTGCAAGGGAAGGGGGATTTAAAGCGGCAGACAAGCTATAAGGCAATAATCTCTGGTAGATTTGTTTTAGATGATGTCTGTAGCAGTTCTTTTGATGTTTTGTCGATGGTACATAGTCACCTCAGACCAACTCCTGGGCCAAGCTGCTTCCAGGTGCTATGAAGATACCCTGGAAAAAGAATCATTTCCAAGAGTTTTAACCACCTTTCAAATTTTGCTTCACACCACTTTTCCCGCATGTCCTCCAGCCCTGCCCTCCACACTTGTACTTTTTTATTATTTTTTTTTTACAGCATTAGGTTTTGATTGAAGGCCTCTTCTCTGATTTTAAGACAGATGGTGTTTCAACAGGGGGGCTTTGCTTTTGATTCGGTGAAGACACCGAGGGGTTCCTGAGAATCTGCGTGGTGTTTGGATAACGCTATCAGATTTGCATATCGCTTGCCAGCATGCATTATTCATCTTGTGTCTGCCTCTCCAATTAGTCCAAGTGGAGCCTTTCTCCAGAGAAGGTTTAACATCTGTGTGACCTGGAAATCTTCAAGGCAATTTGGCCAAATGCGATATTCAGCGGCCCTGGAGTTTAGGCGGTTGTTGAATGAGTGTGTGTGTTTGTGTGTGTACACGCCTGTTTAAGCCAGAACGTACTTCTCCTGTGGGAGATACTTGTGTATGGATGATGATTACAGGGGAAACAGGGCACTTACAACATGCTGCATGTGGATCGCAGCAGGCCCGGCCCTGACTTGGCCATTTTCACTTCTTCTTCTTTTTTTTTCTCCACAAGAAAGTCTTCCCTTATGTAGGCGACCCAATTGTTAGATTTTTTTTTTTTCAGCCAAGGAAACATAATACTACACATTGATACCATAATTAAATAGTTCATGTATACTGTATATATAATGCAACATACTGTATATCTAATATAACTATTAAACATATATCTAAATATATCTAAAAATGTTTAAAGTCATTGTATTTACTTCTCACGTGTTACGCAGATCCCAAGTTGTTGTTGAAAGCCTCACAGTCTTTGTGTGGTTTATCATAAAGGCAGGGGCTCGTGCGGGTGATTTATCTCCCGCGCCCATTTCTCCTCCGATCTCAGGAGGTTTGTACTCCTTCAGGGCCAAGATCCAGAAGTGTACACCTCTCATTCTATCTGATACATCGACTCACCGCTGAGTCCGTTTTTTTTTTCTTTTCTGCCTCGGAGTTCCTCTCTGAACAGCTTCCCGTCCTCTTCACTATCATGCTGTTTTTGACAGACGCTCTGACTCTTTTTACCATCTTGCTGTCTGGGTTAAAGGATCAGTCTTTCCAGACGGCTATTCTTCCTCCCACCTGACTCTCAATCGTATTTTCCATCCTACTCAGACACAACAACTTTCTCTAAGGAGACCTGTGTCTTCTTTCTTTGTTTTGCTCTCTTCCTTTCCCAGTAGAAATCTCTGCTCCCGCTCTCTCCTTTTTTTTTTTTTTTTTTTTGGTGTTGCTCTGTAAAGTCTTTGTGAAATGCCGTAGGAAAGCTTGATCAGCAGTGTAGGTGTACCTCTGGAGGAGCAAGCTAATGCATTATTCTGTGTGTGTGTGTGTGTGTGCGAGCACTACAATGCTTCCGGATAGACTGTCAAAGCATGACAGCTTTTTGTTATTTGTATTCTTTCATCTGTTCTTCGATCATATCTTCTTCACTACCTTTCAGATTTGTTTTTCTCCCCCTTTCTTCTCCCCTTTGTCTGTGATTTGTTTGGTTTCTGCTGAAAATGAAGGCAGTCTTATCATTATATGGAACTGTGGCGTGTTTGGAACACCTATACCACCACCACCCCACCACCCCCTTGCATCTCCTGTGCTGAATTGATTTAGAGTCAACATTTACATCCACAAGCGTATCACACGAAGAGTCATGTAAATACAAATGATGTTGTGTAGAGAACAAATAAACCTGCAAAGGGGGGCACTGTGTGCCAAATTAGTCTACTGTGCAAAATTAGGTCTTTTCATCCAATTAAAAAGTGCATAAAAAAAGCTCTGTGAACCAATTACACACAGCAGAGGATGTACTGTTACCTGAGGAATTGGTGGAGAGACTCGTGTGGAATTTAGAGACTTAAATGGGATGGGTTTTAATGTTGTGTGGCTAGGAAACAGGAACTTAAGCATGGAGGTAACTACTAATATTACACTTGTACTATCTCGTAGAATCAAAATATTATCTCATGACACAAATAAATGACCTCATGGCCTCATTATATTATCTCACAATCTCATTACATTATCTCATGGAATCAGAATATTATCTCATAGCCTCATAATACAACCTCACGATCTCATTACATTATCTCATGGAATCAGAATATTATCTCATGACACGATTAAATGGGCTCATTATATTATCTCACGATCTCATATTATCTCATGGAATCTGAATATTATCTCATGACACGATTAAATGACCTCATTATATTATCTCACGATCTCATTACATTATTTATTGCATTTAGAATATTATCTCATGAGACAAATAAATGACCTCATGGCCTCATTATATTATCTCACTATTTCATTACATTATCTCATGGAATCAGAATATTATCTCATGATGCAATTAACTGACCTCATGGCCATGATGTATTATCTCACAATATCATTTCATTATCTCGTGTCATTGGATACATCATTACATCATCTCATGTCATTGGATACATTCTTCATATCATGTCCTCATTGTATTATCTCATGACCGAAATATATTAACGTGGTTCTAATATATTTTCTTATGACCTTAATATATAATCTCATGGTCTCAATATGATGTTATTTAATGTCCTTTGTATATCACCGGGCCTCATTGTATATTATTTAATTGCCTCGATACACTATGGTGGCCACAGTACATTACATTATTTTATGGCCTCAATATTCTCTGGTGACCCCAAAATAATGTTTCGGATTAAGTGTGGAAATATGATTATAGTGTTGGAAATTGGTAATGTAGGTAATATTTTTGGGTGGCTGGAACGGATTATCGGCATTTACATGATTTCCTATGGGGAAAATGCGTCTCGCAATACAAGATTTCGCCTTAAGAACGGATTACATTTGTATGCCGAGGTACCACTGTATGGTTGTCTTGTAGCCTAAATAGATTAAACTATCAACGCATATAATACAGACATACACACAATCATCTCCTGACATTATAGGTTTTTATATAGTGTCTATAGTTTATACTACATATATATATGTTGTGACCTCAAAGTATTATCTCATACCCTCATTATCTAACGCGACCTCACTATATTATATATATATATATATATATATATATATATATATATATATATATATATATATATATATATAGATATATATATATATATATAGATATATATATATATAGATATGATTATATTCTGGCCTCAGTAGACAGTATTATGACAGTGTGTGTATGTATGTGTGTATATATATATATATATATATATATATATATATATATATATATATATATATATATATATATATATATAATTGGAACTCATGGTTCCAACTATATTAAATTGTGACGTCAATATTTTATCATACTGACCATGTACGGTCTTATAGTCTTAGTGTATTATCTTGTGACTATATCTTAGCTTTAAATTGGCTTTTAACTTTTGGTTTCAGTATATTAGCTTACATATAATCTTATTAGATTATTAATGGCCTCAATATTTATTCATTGTCGAGTCCTCACTATCATGGCCTTAGTGTAGTATCTCTTGAGTGACGCAAATATATTAACCTCTGGTTCAGATACATTTCCGTATTATCTCATGGCCTCAATGTACTGATTTGTGGCTTTGCTTCAATACCAAAAACCACCGTGACATCTCAGCGGCTTCGTTCCTCTTTTTATTTGTGGGTCTAAAAATAAATAAATAAAAAAATCTAATGTGCTTGCTTGTTGCGTTGGAAAGTTTTATACAGTAGCAGAACGGTTTTGAAGTAGTACAGCATTTTTGTATTTTCTTTGCCGGAGTTCTGGAGAGAGTCCTGCTCTCCGTGCTCTAACACAACTGATGATTCTCATCAGCTTACTATTAAATCGGAGAAAAAGTGAACTGTAGGCCCTTTGTACGGGTGCGCATCCTTACTTAAACCGATGAAGAGACCGCTGTGTCTATAGCACAGTGATTGCAGTCTCGTCATGTGCTTTTGTGTAGCGAATAATGGTTAATCTCGCGTTCGTACCAGCGCATAATGCCAGCGTGTGAGGCATAATGGGTGACGGTTGGAGCTGTGGCACTGGAGTGATTGGTGTTAACAGTAATGCAGTGTGTGGTGTGTTGTGCTGTGTTGTGCTTGTGTGAATGCTGGTTAATAATGGCATGATGAGGCCGCTAGAATAAGGGCTCTCGGTTCTCAGTTTATTTGTATGTTGGTGTATTTAAGAGCCCGTAAAAGTGTGTTTCGAGTGTCATTGTGTAAACGCCACTTTCGTTAAGAAACTCTTCAGCGTGTGAAAGAGCTCCATGTCTGCTTCCATGGTTACTGAGATGGGTGTGCGTGCAATCGAATCATGGATCAAAACGAACTCGAAAATTCATTTTTAATAAAAAAACAAAACAAAAAAAAAAACACAAAACCTAGAAATTGTTCCATGGCCGAGTCAACCAGGCTGGTTGATTCCTGCTTATCAGTCGCAGAAGTTATTTACCAGACAGGTCATGGCTTCAGCTTGCACCAATTCGAGTTCTATCGTGCCGTGATTTAAAAAAAAAAAAAAAAAAAAGTGAATTAATAAAGAATTACATTACATCTTGCTCATTTGTTCGGCACAGATTTGCCCTAAATGACACTTTAGTCCCTCTAGACCCGAGCTGGTTGTGTTTGTCATGAGCGCGTCTCTTCTTCAGCCAGTCTTGATCATAGTGACATCTGGCACTGCATAATCACCCGTACTGAAACCAGGAAACAAGACGGCAGCACAGGAAATGAAATCCTCTCCAACAGTAGCAAGCCGTCTGCTATTTCTGTAAAAATATTGGTTACAAATATCTCGAAATGAAGATTGAGGATCTTAAATTATTTGTTTCTTTTCTTCTCTTTCAGTTCCTGTGTCTGAAGAACATCCGGACGTTTCTTAAGGTTTGCCATGACAAGTTCGGCCTGAGGAACAGCGAGCTGTTTGATCCCTTCGACCTGTTTGACGTGCGGGACTTCGGGAAGGTGAGTTAACTCGCATTCGTTCGTAAGCCAAATGCCTCGGTCCAGCGGTTATAGATTGATCTGTGCCAGCATTGTATTTATCTGGACGCATGTACCTTGACGATACGAAACACAAGCGTGACTGTCTGGCAGCTGGTACTGCTTGCGAGACCTTTCTGGGTTTACGCAAGCTTTCGCCGAGACACTTCAAGGTCAGCGCTTTTTGTACGGGTGTGTCATCAGCTTTGTAGTGAGAAATCTGGAGATAGTTAACTATTGATGTATCAGATCTTGAGTTTTAACGTGGCGATACCTGAGAAGTAGCAAATCCAGAAAGTCTCCGACTTATGGACGAGTTCCGTTCTGCGAGCATGTTCGCAAGTCGGATTCGTTCATAAGTCAGACAAAGTGAATCTTGTACACTGTTGACACACACATACAATGTAAGGCATAAAATATTATATGTTTTATTCTTGCGAGAGTGGATTCCCAGTGACGCAGCGGGAAATGGAGCCTAGGAAGGCGTCGGGGGAAGGGACAACACTACACGGTGTTTACTGCGTTCTTGAACGGATGCCATTTTGTCACTGCAAACAGTGAGGCCGAATCATTTCTCCTGCACGCACACATACAATATACCAGACTTTAGACGTTTTATACACTTACTTACACACTAAAAATATTGTATATATAATTGTAAATGTGATTATCTGGTGCACTTCAGTGTCTACTTTCGTGAATGTTTGTAGATCTGCCGTCCGTTCGTAACTTGAATATTCGTAACTCTATGAAACCTGGGACGACCTGTATAGAATCTTTAATAAGCTACTGTAGCTCTTTGACACATATATTGAAAACCATTAATACCATCATTGGTCAAAGTATTAAGTTCTGACAGCATAAAATTGTCCATGTTAATTAATCCTTAGATCTGGAAGACACCAGGTTTAAGCCTAGTCTTTGTTAATTGTGCTCAGATTTTCATGACGGTGTGTTTGTGATTATTATTATTTTTTTTTTGGAGACGGCGCTCGTTAAATAAATCCGCTAGATTTGTGTGGATATTCGCTCTAATGACTGCGCTTAGTTCAAGAGATGGAGAAGAATGGAAAGAGGAAGCGAAGTGGGGAATAAAAGAGGGAGGGGTAGGCGAGGAAAGATTAATCGTTTCGCCAGACAGTGGGCTTTAACAGATAATGCAAGGGTCGTCGTGTGCGAGTCAATGAGCTCACGGAAAAACAATATTAAAATCCTCCCGCATGCCGAATCAATCTCACATACCCTCCAGATGTCGATGTGAAAATTGCGTTCACGTTGACTCGGAGGTGACGGGCTTGTCTCGCCATTGATTTTCCATTAAAGCCCAGCAATGCATTATAACACATTGGAGAGGACAGCTCAACACTAATGTCCCGTACATTTAAATCATCTGCCCCACTTTTTTACGCCGGAGATAAGCCGAGCCGGGGCGATGTTCATAACCGAATGATAAACAGCGCTTTTAATTTATCAATACGGTGCTGAACTTTAGCTCCGAGCTGTAATACATAATAATTTCTCAGTCACTCATGTTTGACGTGAACGTTATTAAAGATGAGTTTCAATGTCGCATGAATTTCAGGAACAGTCAGGATCAGGCACAGAGACATGCTGTACAGGTAGGTCAAAGGAAGCCATAGTTTCTGAGTCTTCTCTCCTTTATTTAAATTGTTGTACAAATGTGCACACGTACTGTAACACGTCATAACGTAGACGTAACTGTAGATTCTGAATCTGATCCTGGCAGTTTTTTCACTGTCTAGCTCAGCGATCTTGGCTGCATGGAGGACGCCATGTCTACAGCAGGGTCTCTGGAAGGTTTGTCCACTTTTAGAATCAAGACTAGAACTCTAGGACTAGTAGTTTGATTAAATTTGGCGTTAAAGCGAATTAACTTTTTCTCCAAGCACACTCTTATGGCGCTTTTCCACTGCATAGTACGGCACGACACGGTTCAGTTCTACTCACTTTTGGGGGGTTTTCCACTGGGAACAGTACCTGGTACCTGGTCCTTTTTTTAGTACCACCTCAGTCAAGGTTCCAAGCGCGCCGAACCGTTACCAAAACGTGACGTGTAAACTCTGCTGGTCACCGATTGGCCGGAGAAAATCGTCATTACTGCGTCACTGAGCTTGCGACACGAGACACAACAGAACCGCTATATTTAGAAACAGCCAGAGAAGGATCGCACGCACCTTTTTGTATTAACCAAAATTTTCTTTGGCTGCCATCGGCCTCTTTTGAAACAAACTCCTTCGTCTCGCTGTTAAAAACATCCACATGCCGAGAATGAAGAACACCATGCCGTCGATACGCTCCATTGTTGTGTGTTTGTTTGTGGCGCGTTTACGATGATGTCACGGCAGTAGCGGCGCCGCAACTATAACGACACGTGAGTAATCCCGCCCACTCTAAAGCGTTACTAAACTTCAGTGGAAGCGCAAACCGAGCCGAACTGAGCCGAACCGAAGTGAGCTGTACTGAACCGTGCTGTGCCGTACTATGCAGTGGAAAAGCGCCATTACAGTCTTACACAATGTGACTGTAGCACTAAAGGCAACACTAGTGCAGTATTTTTAGACTTAATAAAGAGGCTACTTTCTTTACCCTCTGCTTGATTTTTTTTTATTTTTATAATTTTTTTTATAACCACCCACAGTAGTCGACATCATTACAACGGCAATTAGAAAATGTTTTAGTGAAACAGTAAGCCCAGGGGTTCTCAAATGTTTTGAATTCCACGGACCCCTTTAACTGTGAAATGAATTCCACGGACCCCCTCATTATGAAGTTCAGGACATTTATTATTTGCCGTTTTTCTACTTCTTGTTCTGTCTGGTTTCATAACAGTTTTTCCGCCTGTTATCATGAAATACATCCATTTTTTTTTAAATCTGGGCTTGAGCCTGGCCTGGCGTGCACCCCCACTGGCCCCCAGTGGTTTAAGGGTTGGGATTTTTGCCTCCCACCTTCAGGACTGATGGTTTGAATCTCACCTCCGGTCCTTCGGCGTGGAGTTTGCATCTTCTCCTTGCGCTTGGTGGGTTTCCTCTCATAATCCAAAGACGTACAATATATCCTACGACTCACAAGTTTAGGATCATAAACATACATACAGTATTTATAGGATATAGAAAATGTACAATAATCTCCTCTGAACAGTTGATATTGTGATGTATCTGCTACTCATGACCCTGTAACGCCTTCGTATGGCTCTAACCTACTGTAAGGTGCTGTTTAAGGTTAATTGGTGATTTCTGAGGCTCAAATAATAAGGCAGAGGTAAGTTTCGGTCTCGCTTTCCTGGGAAGGTCTTCATGAGAGCCAGTTTCATGATGGAGCTTGATGGGTTTTGCAAACGCACTTGGTCTTGCAAGAACTGATCCAGAACAGCTGACCTACAGGTCTTACAATAACAACGGACTGTTTTTTGTTGTAGTGGTTAATTTATTACCTAATGTCATGTTTTAATACTATAAGAAAACAACTTCTACCAGAACAAGATTTAAAAAAACATATTCTGCTACACAAAACCAGAAAAACTTTTACAATTTCTGTCCAAAGTGCACCTAAAGAATCTAATGTAAAATCTTGTTCTTCTGGCCAAGACCGTGCTATAATGTGATTTACTTTCCCACAACCCTCTAAATCACTTACACTATAACATAATATAAAATTGGCTCGAATAAAGTAGCTTAATATTTGATATGAATCTGTCATGAAATAGCCTGAGAAGCTGATATGGCAATAAATCCTAATACAAACAAACAAAAACCTAATGTCATGTGTCATTTCATAGTTTTGAAATCTTCACTAGTGTTGTAGAATGTCGAAAAACAAAAACAAAGAAATTTGCAGGTGATCACGCCCAAACCTTTGAGCGGATGTGTGTGCTGATTGAGATTTCCAAATTGGCTTTAGATTGTGATTTGATGTGAGTGTGTGTATGTGTCCCGCATTGTACCCTGAGTTTCCTGGGATAGGCTTCAGCCCCCAACACCCCACCCCCTCCCCCACCCCATTTTGCCCAATTTAATTAAACTTTTGTCCAATAGATCACATCAGGTCTGAGTCTTCGCTCTAAATATAGAATTAGAAAAGTTTTAACTATGCGTACACTGTTATTTCTATCACTGTAATAAAGCAGAACGAGCCACTCGCTGTGCTCCATCAACCCCACTTTGAGATTCACCAGACTAGTCTATACAACCCTTACTGACCTTGTGAAGAACCTTCCGTAGCCGGCCGTCTCACGGGGACCTCCTCGGGGACCCTCCGAGTCATTCAGCCGTGTAATGACAGTGTGTCTCACCTCGTTCTGTCTGTCTCCAAACCTCTCCATTAACATCAGGGGTACACCTCACCACACACGTCCCAACATTTCTCACCTTAATTACGAGCCCTCTCCTGGGTAAACCTTGCGCACCTGCTGTGCTCTTTCACTCTCGTTCTGTTCTCTCCATCATCCCGGCAGCCCTCGAGACTGCTGCTCGTACTATATACTATTCATGGATGAACTCGTTCAGAATTCGTCCTCCAGTATATATATATATATATATATTAAATAGGGGAATTGACCGCTTTCCGGTCAATGCACCGTCATATCCGAGGCGCACGGCCTTCTCTCTGAGTTTTAATTAGACCTGGAACGAGCGTTGCTGTCATTTACATGAACATGCCGATCAATTTATTTTATGTCGTTGTAATGATGGCGGCAATGAGGCTGCAGCTGTTAACGGTCTCGTTGTACTGGGATGATTTGCAGCGCTCAATTAAGACCGGGTGAATGATGTGCGCGGTGTTTAAATGGAAAGCCGTACTCGCAGACGCAAACCCCCGGTTTGAAACGTTTTTGAAATAATATTTAAGCCTCGTGTCTTTGTAAAAAGAAAGGGCAGGAGCACGACTTTGATGTCTTTTGTGCTCTGGCATGAAACACGAGGCACGCCGCAAGAAAAGACAATCCTCCCTTTTTTAATTCCTCAGCAAAGCCCTGGGCTCTTAATCATTTGTCTTTGCTTTCTTTGTTCTTTAGCATTTGCATAATTTTGATTTTCTTAGCTTGACCTGCTACGAGCTTGTAAAAGCTTTCAGGTTGTGACATTTGTGTTCATATGATTAGCACTATGCTATAACGCTTTGCTTGGCGTTGAAATAATTAGCCCACACACTGAGATCATGTGTGCCGCGAGCATGGGCGAACAAATTAGTTACAGTTTTGCAACAACTGTGTAAGCCCATACTGCGCGATCGCCTGCTCGCGTGCGTTTCTCCTCGTCTCCATCTTTTGCCTCACACCTCCATCCAGACGCGTCTACTGTACGAACGGTTCCTGGAATCGGTTCAGACCGTCCGGCTGAAAGTAGCCGGTTGCCAAGCCGCAGAGCTCCACCATCCGCAGCACTGCGGCACGCCGTCTTGACAAAGTTGCCTAGAAACAATGGTGTTCCTAATGAGCTGACGCTCGGTAAAGGTTACAGCGCAGGCTTCAGTAAGTGTTCACGAAGCCGCCAAGGGGAGACTGGCGAGAAAAGAAAGAGCAGCCGTGTTTGAAGGTCGAGCGAGGCGTGAGGTCGGCCTGCTGTGGCGTTAGCGGCGGAGGTCAGCGGCGCTCCGTCTGACACGAGACTCTGAGACGGGAATGTTTGACTAAATGGACTAAAAGGAACACGGCGACACAACTTTTTTTTTCAAGTCAGCAATACACGGTAGCATTGATTATCAATTATATACCAGTAAACTGGTGACTGGATCACGGGCGCCCAAGGCTCACAAATGTCCGCGCGTCCGATCCACAGGAAAGCCGATGCTGCACAAATCGGCGGAAAAAGTCAATGCTGGCCACAAATGAAATTCATCTGAAAAACAGCGCACACCTCAGCCTACCCTGCACAAGGCGCGGCATGCAAAAAATCCCAAGGCTTCTGACCCGGCCTCCAACACAACCAGATCACAATCTGATTGAGCAAACCTCTCCATTAACATCGGGGTAGGCCTCACTACACACATCTGGGGTACACCTCACTACACAGCGCAAAAACAAGCCCGATCCGTGTACAATAGTACCGAAATCGCCACCGAGAGGACCCAAAGGACCCGCCGCTAACATTAACGGTGCCAAACACCACCGCTAGAGACCCCGCAGTGTCCCACCCGAGGGTCCAGAGCGGCCCAGGTGGCCTAGTTGTGTTGGAACTTCAGGCTCATCATAATGGTGGAATTTTCATGTAGGGCTGGGCCGATAAACGATATCATATCGAATCGCGATTTATTTGATTTTAAAAACGATGAAAAGCTCTAGACATTTTTTGCTCGATATGGATTCATCTAAGAGCCAATCACACGGCAGAACAACACGACGACAACAACCAACCAGCGTGCAGCTTGCTCGTGCCGTGCAGGTCAAAGTTAATTTCCTGCCGCACTTTGCGAAGCAAACTTGACACCAGGACGACAAAAAAAAAAAAAAAAAAAAAAAGAGTGGAAGCAGCGACGAAAGTGAATCTAACCTCGAGTTATTATCCAAAGATGTTGAAATTGTCGACAAAACAGGTAGCACGAACTCCGTTATATGAACGCATCACCCACACGACCACACTGAGAGCATGAAAATGCGGGCCGATGCTACTCCGTCAACTAGCAGCGCTAGCAGTGGGGCTGCAGCAAAGCAGATATCCATCGTGTCGTCTTTCGTGGCCATTACACCTTATGAAAGTTGTTCCAAAAGCAGCAAGGATATAACCAGGGCCGTTTCTAACTTTCTAGCGAAAGATATGATGCCCGTAAGCACACGAGGCTGAAGTTTAGCTCCTTATTCGCCACTTCCGGTTTGTTTGGCTCCTTATTGCGCAGCGTCTCACTCTGCGGCTGAAGTTTAGCTCCTTATTCGCCTCGTTACTAACGGGAGTGTTCACGCTGGCGAATGCTGCGCAGTTTATCAATAAAACGTTATTTTCGTGGCTTAAACTATTCTGGCCGAGCAAATATGAACTATACAACACCTAGCAGGTACCCAACTATATAGTAAAAGTGAAATTGTCCTGGCCCAGATTGATAGCTGCATAATTAATTCCATGTTTGTTGTCACTGCATGTTTAAGCCATTATGTCAGTTTATTGGGGCCGTGTGAAATAGCCTTCATTTAACTCTGAATTGTGGGATAAAAAGACGGCCCTAGTGTATGTGGTCTAAATGTTGTTTCTCATTATTGTTTAAAAATCTCAAAACATTAATATATCACAAGATACTTTTTATCATCACAAACAAGTATTTTTTTTTAATAAAAATCTTTGCCTTGTAAAGATTCTGAGCATGTGCCTATAGTATCTTAATTTTTAAGGCCAAATGTGTCATCTGTTTTTGTTAATAAACTATACTTTAAAATGTAATTTAATGAACCCTTTAATTTTTGTGGCTTCAGTTTAAGTTGTTCAACATTGATGTTCAATAAATAATCATAGATAGTAGATAGTGTGTGTTGCCTTCAATTAATCAATCAAGTAATGCAGCCTTCATTCAGAAATATCTCACTTGTGAGCATATTTACTGTACAAAACTAGTCAGTGAACTATGAGGGCAAAAAAAAAAAAATCGTTTATTAATCGAAATCGAGTTAAAATGTTCAATTAATCGAGATTTTGATTTTAGGCCAAATCGCCCAGCCCTAGTTTCATGATACTCGAACCATTACGTCTTCTCAAATCCCACAGACAGGCCAAGACGGAACGAGTACAAAATAAAATAGACTATGTAGTCACCCCATGACTGGGAAACGTATAGGAAGAACGTGCAAATAAAGACGCAAGAACTGGAAACTTTTGGATTGATGAAACATTAGCCAGTGACTTGCTAGCTTTTTCTTTTTAAACCATACATCTGGTACCTCACCACTCAGCCTACCGCTGATCAATTAGTTTTGCAGACAACAACGCGGCTGAGCAGCGCACTGGCGTATTTATTATACCCAGTGAGTTAGATAATGAATTTATAATTTATTCACCCTTTGATTTAATTGAACCTGCTGACTGACTGCATTAAATGGCATGTTTTTTCTTCTTCTTCGAAGAATAAATTTTTTGAACGTGTTTATAAAACCGTATATTAAATACAACAAAAGACAAACTCTTCAATTGTGTTACTGGTTAACAAGGCAAATTCCCCAGCCGAAGCTAAACTCGATGGCAAATTTTATTCGCACCGAAAAACGCGATTGTGGAAAATGAAATAGAAAGTCTGGCGTGACTGAACCCACTCTCCAGACTCCATCGTAAATTAGGACGCAGCCAAAAGCCAGTTTTGAAGTAAATGTCTTTTGCAGGGACACATGCAAAAACGTCCAAATGGGAAATCAGTCAGTGGTCTAGAAATAAAAAAAGAATAATAGTAAAAAAATAAATAAAAAATGGCATGAATCACTTTCCAGGCGACCAGATCATTAGCCGTAGTGTCCCGAGAAACAGTATAAAAAAAAAAAAAAGTGCTGTCGGTCCCCTGAGGATTATTATTTATTTATTTTTTCACGTCCCCCCGTCCATGAGTGGCATCGCTGCGCCTTTTGACATGAATCTTCCAGCACACAATCAATTATTCATTCAAAAGCGTGCATGATGATAATTCTCCTGATATGAATAATTAATAGCCGAGTACCCCATCACTTTGGACCGTCTTCGCCCCCCTCTTTTCCTCGCTCGCTTCTTTCAAAGTAGCTCATTAAAGCGCTTCTCGTTAGTGAGGTGCCTATAGAAACAGGTGGTTGCGGAGCTTTGACAGTTGTCTGGGATACGAGCCACGGACGGAGGCGGAGGACGAGTCGGGAGCCGGACTCGCCAGATTAGTTTTCGGCCAGAAAACCAAGCGCACGAGTTCATCAGATTTGAAAAGTAAGCGCGTCTCATTGGCTCGACGGATACAGTGTGAAGGATACGACGCGGCTCGGGTTATCTGTTTGATACCGTCTCGAGGTCATCACGTAAACAACGGCGATCGATGATGAAGTGTGTTATGAAGTCATACAGCTCGCAACAGGCTCTGACTGCAACAGTAACATTATTTTCCTGTCTCCTGTTGGTTTCTTCCGAATCAGCTCACTGATTTGTCTTCTTTTTTTTTTTCTCGCTTCGACTGCAGGCCACGGCAGGAGGATATGTTTAATATTCCGTGAGAGAGAGAGAGAGCGAGAGCGATGAGCCGCAAAACACATTTCATTCTGAACTCGGCATTGTGCGATGAATTATTGCTCTTTTTATCTTCGCTGCACGATGACATCGACCGGTTTCCTGATAGAGGATGGTCGTGCACGCAGATTTTGCAGGCGCGTCTTGTCTTTGTCGAGCTGAGCGTGTTCAGATATTGCGGTGGGTTCGAGGCACTTGGTTATTTATACCGCTCTGTGGCTTGCCACTCCATTGCTGTAAAGAAAGGTCGCCAGGAAGAGCAGCTTCCCTTCCAGCACACACTTCATTCAGCATTCAGCTCCAGCTACGAACCACACACAAGGCATTCTCTCTCTCTCTCTCTCTCTCTCTCCTACCATCTCCCTCACTCCTTGGCCTTTAGCTTGATGACGCATGCTGATAGGAGCTTCTCTGATGGACAGGTACATTCTGGACGAGTCCGTGGACATGAATAAAGAGGAAATGGAAAATATCCAGGCTGTCCTTTCACTCCCTGGAACAGGATTGATATTCTGAGTGGGTTTACAGATTTATGGCTCAGTGGCCGTAATGTTTACAGAAGCTATCGCGGCGCTGCACGTACAGAAGACGACGTGCCGTACGGAATTCATTAAAGCTGAATTGTTAAGTGGTTAAAGCATGGCTGTGAAGCCATGACACGCCGGCGATGCGCATTTAACTTGAACATTTATTGAGGTGTGGCTTGTGTGGATTCGACGCTGCGTTTGTCAGCTGTAGTGAAAGAGGCGTGGCTTATATGCCTTTGTGGTGTCAGTGAGTGGGTGTGGCTTTGGGGGATTAGTTTTGGAGATCAGGTGCGGTCTCTGTGAGATGTGGGCTTGTGCGCAGGATTCTTGGTGAAGGGGTGTGGCCTGTGTGGCGGATCAGGATTGGCTTCTGAATTGTTGTTTTTTTTAATTGGAGGAGGTGTGGCCTGTGTGCCTTTCGGTTTAATTGGAGGAGGTGTGGCCTGTGTGCTATTCGGTTTAATTGGAGGAGGTGTGGCCTGTGTGCCTTTCGGTTTAATTGGAGGAGGTGTGGCCTGTGTGCTTTTCAGTTTAATTGGAGGAGGTGTGGCCTGTGTGCTTTTCAGTTTAATTGGAGGAGGTGTGGCCTGTGTGCTTTTCGGTTTAATTGGCGGAGGTGTGGCCTTTGTGTTTGTCGGTTTAATGTCAGGAGGTGTGGTCTATCTGCTTTTCGGTCTAATTGGAAGAGGTGTGGCCTTTGTGTTTGTCGGTTTAGTTGGAGGAGGTGTGGTCTGTCTGCTCGTCAGACCAATTGGAGGAGGTGTTTCCTGTGTGTTTGTCGGTGTAGTTCAAGGAGGCGTGGCTTCTCCTTGTCGGTTGTGTTTAAGGAGGCGTGGCTTCGCCTTGTCGGTTGTGTTTAAGGAGGCGTGGCTTCTCCTTGTCGGTTGTGTTTAAGGAGGCGTGGCTTCGCCTTGTCGGTTGTGTTTAAGGAGGCGTGGCTTCGCCTTGTCGGTTGTGTTTAAGGAGGCGTGGCTTCGCCTTGTCGGTTGTGTTTAAGGAGGCGTGGCTTCGCCTTGTCGGTTGTGTTTAAGGAGGCGTGGCTTCGCCTTGTCGGTTGTGTTTAAGGAGGCGTGGCTTCGCCTTGTCGGTTGTGTTTAAGGAGGCGTGGCTTCGCCTTGTCGGTTGTGTTTGTAGTTGAAGGATGTGTCCACTTTGGAGAAGTGGGTGTGTAAATAAACTGGGTGTGGCCCCTCAGACTGATGGCTCCCAGTGTAGGAGGCGTGGTTTCAGATCTGATTATATTTTATTTATATATGACATTATTCTTGTGTGGTTTTATTCCATCGTGTTGTACTGATGTGTTGTAATGTTTAGTACAGGACGGATTCACACGTCTAGTATTTTGCTTTTGCAATTGACCTCGTTATTTTAAATTCCTGGCTTTTTTTCCGGCTCTCACAGAGTCTAAAGTAAACTCTGTTACAGATGCGATTGTGCAGAACCTGAGTCTGTCCACATAACACACACACACACACACACACACACACACACACACACACACACACACTCATGAGTTCAGAGCAGGATTATGTTAAGCACTCTGGAATTCTAGACACAGAGAGGGACGAAATTAAAGTTTCGACACAGGACGGAAACCGTGTCATCCAGGGTCAGCGTCTTACTTCCAGTTAACCTCCATAACATCGGGTCAGAGCCTCATCAGTTTGGGAAAACAAGACAAAAGGGCTGGAGGTTCCTTTTATCTGTCTTTACATCTGCAATTAAAGAACTATATAAAATAAAAAGAGAGAGAGAGACACAGACGGGGGAGAGAGAGAGAGAGAGAGAGAGAGAGAGAGACACAGACGGGGGGAGAGAGAGAGAAGACACAGACGGGGGGAGAGAGAGACAGACGGGGGAGAGAGAGAGAGAGAGAGAGAGAGAGAGAGACAGACGGGGGAGGGAGAGAGAGAGAGAGAGAGAGAGAGACAGACGGGGGGAGAGAGAGAGAAGACACAGACGGGGGGAGAGAGAGACAGAGACGGGGGGAGAGAGAGAGAGGCAGAGACGGGGGGAGAGAGAGAGAGGCAGAGACGGGGGGAGAGAGAGAGAGGCAGAGACGGGGGGAGAGAGAGAGAGGCAGAGACGGGGGGAGAGAGAGAGAGGCAGAGACGGGGGGAGAGAGAGAGAGAGACAGAGACGGCGAGAGAGAGAGACAGAGACGGCGAGAGAGAGAGACAGAGACGGCGAGAGAGAGAGACAGAGACGGCGAGAGAGAGAGACAGAGACGGCGAGAGAGAGAGACAGAGACGGCGAGAGAGAGAGACAGAGACGGCGAGAGAGAGAGACAGAGACGGCGAGAGAGAGAGAGACACAGACGGAGAGAGAGTCAGACGGAGAGAGAGAGAGACACAGACGGCGAGAGAGAGAGAGACACAGACGGAGAGAGAGTCAGACAGAGAGAGAGAGAGAGACACAGACGGAGAGAAAGTCAGACGGAGAGAGAGAGAGACACAGACGGCGAGAGAGAGAGACACAGACGGAGAGAGAGTCAGACGGAGAGAGAGAGAGAGACACAGACGGCGAGAGAGTCAGACAGAGAGAGAGAGAGAGACACAGACGGAGAGAAAGTCAGACGGAGAGAGAGAGAGACACAGACGGCGAGAGAGAGAGACACAGACGGAGAGAAAGTCAGACGGAGAGAGAGAGAGACACAGACGGCGAGAGAGAGAGACACAGACGGAGAGAGAGTCAGACGGAGAGAGAGAGAGAGACACAGACGGCGAGAGAGAGAGAGACTCAGACGGGGAGAGAGAGACCGAGAGAGACAGACGGAGAGAGAGAGAGACAGACGGAGAGAGAGAGACAGAGAGAGACAGACGGAGAGAGAGAGAGACAGACAGAGAGTGCGGCTCGACATGCAAACCTTTACAAAAGTGTCAGTTTTTTATTCTCCGTCGTCTGTTTTTTTTTCTTGTACGCGTCGCGCAGTAAGAGCACAACTCGAAGTGTTTTATTTGTCGCTAAAGCAAATTGCCCTCGTGTGTGTGTGTGTGTGTGTGTGTGTGTGTGTGTGTGTGTGTGAAGATGCCCTGGCAGGTGTAGCTCAGCTCTCCCACAGAGAGTGCTAAACTGTAACCCTCTCTCCTCTTATTCTGTTCATTTCTTACCCGCTGCTCGTCCTCCTGCCAGGCAGCAATAAGAGCCGCCCAACTGTTCCACTGCAGTGCCTGTGTTCGTCCAGGGGAGGCGCTCTGAATGAGACGCTCTCATAATGCTCCGTTTTCTCACGTCGTACTGCAGCATTGCAGATCGAGCACGTTAGCTTGTCGCGTTAACCGCACTGGCAAATGTGTTACTCCGTGCTAAAGAAACTTTTATTTATTCATTTTTACAATTTTTTTATTTCTCCAATATATCAAAGTTTCTTTAATAAATAAAATATAGATTTTTATATTTCTAATTAAATAAAAAAAACAAAAATAATGTCAGAAAATAATGTCAAACCCAATTAATTCAAATGGGTAATTTATACTCTATATAATATTATATTATTAATTATATTAAATTCATACTTTGTTTATATATTTGATATATTCCTTATTTCTATAAATTTCCTTGTTTATAATACGATTTGAGGGGAAAAGTTTTCCCTAGATACATTAGTTATTATTATTATTATTATTACTACTACGACCACTACCAATAATAGTAATAATAATTATGTTTAATTTGATCTGTTTATTTATTTACTTTTATTGGTGTTATTTCCCTATTAGATAAAATGTTTAAGTTTGGTTATTCCAATTAAAGTAACATGTTGGAAATAAATTGGGTTTTGAAAATAATAACCTTTTTTAAATTGGTTTAATTTTTTACCTAATAACATTAAATTACAAAAGAAAAATCACATTGCGATTATTTTGACACACAATAAGATTTCGATTTAAACGATGATATTTAACTATTAATTTGTAGTGAAGTGTTTTTATTTAGGCAAATAATTGGACAAATGATTGACAAAATGTATTACATTTATCATCTTAAAAATATGGAAAAAACTAATAAAGTTATTGACAAACTCTAAAGAATTAAAGAATTACGCAGGTCAGTTTTTATACGATCAATTGTGCAATTCTACTTAAGTCTGCATTTTAGTTGTAAAAGCATAAAAATTCAGGTCATTTTTTAAGATAAAGAATTAAATCGACACGTCTGGTATGTTTGTATCAGAGCAGAAGGACATTTATTATAATAATAATAATAATAATAATAAAAAAGCCCACTTTAGTTCATTGACTTTAAGAAGTGCGGACTTAATTTGTGATCTATGTTTTAAAATGTTAGATTATTATTAAATGACCTCTGACACTGAACTGGTCTCTCGCGGTCTCTCTCGGTCTCTCTCTCGGCACACGATTGTATGTTTTTCGTCCCGCCAGGGAGTCTGTGATTGACAGGATCCCTAACAGCCGCTGTCCTTCCGCGTCCTCCCTCTCATACGCTCAATAACGTGATCAATAGTTAATCTCTAATCAATCCAGTTACAGCCTTCCCTAGTCTTACTCGAACTCTTTCCCTTCCATTTTACCTGATTACCCAGCATGCTCTCCTGTCTTTAAATAGAAAGCTGGTAGTGTGAGAGAAGAAGGAGCCGAGTCAGGGTGTCTTGAGAAGGGAATTCATTCCTACAAGCAGGAAACTGAACATAACTGGTTAGATGATGTTTTGGTGCGTCTGTGGAAAAGTGTGTGTGTGAGCGGAAAAGTGTCAAGTGTGTGAGTGAACTTTCCATGGCCCCAACGTTAATGAATGTGGGACAGAAGAGCTCTTTTTTTTCGCTGTGAGCTAGATCAAAGGAATCTACAAGTGGAAGGGGCATAAGAGACTGTTTGTGTGTGTGTGTGTGTGTGTGTGTGTGTGTGTGTTCGTTCTCACTTGCGATGTCTCTATAGCCAGAGGCAGCACTGAATGCCTGTTCTGAAGGGCACCATTCACTCAAATCCTTTTTGCCCCATTAACCCTGCACACACCATGCAGCAAACACACACACACACACACACACACACACACACACTCACACACACACACGGATATGCATGCAGAGTGAAACAAGACGTATCTGGGCGGCATATGTAACTACAAGTTCCGAGTTCCGTGTTCTATCACGATCGTCCTTTGATCTCAGTCGTTCATGCTCCCGTTTTGGCGAGGATCATGAATTTGGGGGCGGAGCTTCCCCAGAGAGAGGCGTGTCCCTGTTCGGCTGTTTCTTTCCTCACTATCGCGGACTCCTTCATTAACTGTAGCTTATTCACTTCAGTTGATTTGAAACATCTTTGCAGACGAATAAACATTTGTATTTACACCCCGGCGTCATCACATCGCGCGCGTCATCGTCATGCCGCGATCAGTCGGGCGTCGGTCTCGCCGCGACACCGGATTCCTCTCTGTGATGACTTTGTGATGTGATGTTTTTCCGTTCAAGGCCAGAGGAACGTCCCTCCATCTGCTCTTGCTCTTGTTTTGGTCTTGGAAACAGATGGTTTATTGGATCATGTGGTTTCTGGAAGGATTTTCTACAAACAAAGAAAGTATTTTATGTTTAAGGTTTTTTGTTTTGTTTTGTTTTACAGTGTGCACTACACGATTAAACCTTACAGAAATAATTATGCATTGATGTGTTCCCTGTTTTGATTTCGATACTTTTATTTAGAAAAAGCTTTCTCTGAGAAATTAAAGCCTCGTGTGTGTATAAACTTACATACACAACACTATATCACACCTCCATAAGGTAAAGCTACCAGTCTGAATAGTCGCTTTAGGGTGTTTTTCCGATTGGACACGATTGCTCCTCCCTCGCTAAAACATTTCTTTTGCTCTCCGTTCTCGGGCGCGCTTTCGTATGTTCACCCTCCGATACAGCAGGTGGCGGTATGCATTATTTGTTTTTATTAAACACGGATGTTAACCTTCACTCTACGCCTAATCTTATTGATATTTCAGAAAAGAGTAAAGCTAAACATCGATCGGCGTCTAAACGTCCGTGCTCTGATTCGATCTGTGTCCGTATCTGTGATACGCCGTATCGTTCTCAACACCACCTCTTCAAGAGGACTCGTGCGCGGTTCTCAAGAGTGGAACGATTCTGTTCTCACTAATCAAAATGACAATTTTAAGCAGTTTTGTTTTTGTTTGTTTGTTTGTTTGTTTTACAGTGTGCAACATGATTGCCTTAATGCATTAATGCTTTCATGCAAATAATAATGCATATATTCTTAAGCTTGATGTTTCCTGTTTTTTTTTTATGTATTTATTATAAAAATTAATTTATATGACGTGCTTTGCAAAAGCTTTCTCAGAAAAATCTAAGCCTTGTATGTAGGCCTGGGCGATAAAACGATAACGATATATTTCGCGATAGACACGTGATTGATATCAATAAAAAATGTGTTCGATATTTTTTATTCTCTGTTGGAAGAAAACAGAGGTCGCGAATAGTTTGGAAGGAGGAAGGAAAAGAAACGGAGGCATGAAGAAAAACGGTATTCTTCTTTTACTGCATTCAGTGCGCACGACACATATAGTATACAGCGCGGTATTGCCCCCTGGTGGCCCGCCAGTGAATTAACATCAAACTCAAATATATTACAACAATATATTTTTGTTGTAGTTTTCTCTAAAGGCATCTGATATGATAAACGCATTTCACTATTTTATTACACTTTATTAAGCATTTCTTACATTTTCTTTGAATTTTGCACCTTAAATGTTAAGAGATAATTGTTAAGTGTTCATTGTGACTTTAGACTTCTGTTTACATTTTATTTATGAGATTTTTCCATGGTTGTTGACATTTCTGTCTTAATAACTGATGGGACTATGATCATAGGAAGGTTAAGTTTAAAATAAAAATGTTTAAATATAATATATTCTTCTGCTGGTCCTTATTTTAAATGGGTCATAAAAAATATCAATAATTATCGATATCATGATACAGTTTTCAGCCATATCGCCCAGCCCTACTTGTATGTTTAAAATTCAAGAAAAACACAACACTATCACACCGCTGCAAGGTAAAGCTGCCAGTCTGAGAATGTAACTACGATCCCGTAAACTACATGGCCAAAAGTTTGTCCAGTTCCAGATTTGCTGGTTTAATAATAATCTCTTACTCGTCTGGGAAGTCTTTGCACTAGATTTTTTCGAGTCTGGCTGCAGGGATTTGTGATGATTCAGTCACGGGAGTATCGGTGAGGTCGGGTAAGGAGGCCTTGGGTGCAGTCAGCGTTCCAGTTTTATCTCAGTGGGGTTGAGGTCACTTGAGTTCCTCCACTCCAACTTTTGGCAGACATCGGAAACATGAGCTCTTTAGTTCCACTGCATTGTAAAGATCCGACAGCAAGTTTGAATGAGAGCCGCATGAGGGCATGGCAGTGAGGTGTCTACATACTTTTGGTTGGGCCATACCATGTAGTTTATTACCCTTACAGATTGTTTCAGACTAACCCACTCTGAATAGAGCTCAGTAATGATGAGGTGTTCAAGCACACATTATGTTCCCTTTCGAAAGATCTAAAATATCCAGGATGCACGAAACCTTGGCTGCGTTCGTACTTAACGACGAGCGATCACAGCATGAGAACGTCCTGCATTTCTTCTCCTGAGTCGTACAGAAACCAGTCCTACTCTTGCTTTCTTTCTTTTTTTTTTTTTCATGGCTAGAAGTATGTCAGGCGATGTGGTTTCCCCCAAAGCTCTCGGGTTTACTAGAGTATCTGTCTTGTTTTGCACGCAGTCAAAAGTTCTATAGTTTCTGGGAGGCGCATGTGCAGTGAAGCAGACTCGTTTTTTTGTCTCGCTCTGATGCATGTTTGTCTCTGAGACGTAGGAGCGTTATTAATGTTGAGGCTCAGACACTCGGATACACACTTCTTGCATCTGGACCTCACATGAAGTGTGTTTTAGGACTCTCGCCACATATTTCTGATTCGGTCTGTTTTTGTTGCCGGCATTTTCTTTCACCTATTTCCATTTTTTTCCCTTTCTTATATTTCTCCCTCCCTCTTTCTTTCTTTATCTCCTTCCCCTCCTTATTACTGTTCAACCTTTTTTTTTGCACACTTGGCTCAAATCAAAAATATGCGCGCACACACATACACACGAGTACGGTTAATTTTCTTTTCCGCTCCCGCGTCCTGCTCCGGCTGCTTTGAGAAGTTCAAGAGATGAAAATAAAAACAGTATAGAGTAAAAAAAAAGAAAAAAGAAAAACAATGGATTGAGTAACGCATTTACAGTCAGATATTTCCAATAGACGGAGAGGCCCCTGTGTTTCGTTTAAGTGGTGTGTGGCCGTCTTTTTGTCTCCGCTTTCCTGAAAGCGTCTTTTGGGAGGATCGGGCGTTGAGGCGCTGGAAGCGGCAGCTCTGATTTGTTATTTGCACCGGATCACAGTACCTATAAACCACTGATTCTGTTTTAAAATGTCTTTCCACACCAAATCCAGCCTCTAAGGAGCACCGCTGCCTGGTGCTTTCTTTACTTCCAATTAGCAGCTGGCAGACGCCCCAGCGCTCGACAGAGAAGGCTGTGAAATCGGGACAAACCTGTATCAAAGGCTCGTGCTCCTCCGCTAACCGATTTCATTAGAGCCGAACAACGGCACAGCTTCCTTCGCATTACTCAGCACTTTGATGTAAAAGCAGCCGTCGTTTTCTCTCGGCTCGCGCCGGGGAGACGCGGCAGAAAGTGAGTAATGAGATTTTTGCAGCCCGAGGCGACAGAAAGGTAAAGAAAGCCTTCTTTGCGCTGTTGTCCACTCCCTGTTTGTGACTTTTCTCTGAAGTCGAACCAACTCTCGAGACGACTCTCTTTGTGATGGATTTGTAGGATTTGTGCCGAACGAACTCCAACATAGTTTTACTGCTTTGCTGCGCGTCCGGGCTTTATGTCAGGCCCCCCAGTTCTCTGTGTGCAAACATTAGCGCTGGCTCCAAGTCACAAAATCATGCATTATGCAGTCCGATAGCAGCTGCGAGGTCTTCACTAATGCTCCATAAGCTGCAGGTTCCTCTCGGGAGGGAAGGAGGCGGTTCTGTAGGCCCAGGCTTCCTGCTGAAGGTCAGCCCTGGATGGGGGTCGGAGAGGTGCTGAGCTCCCCTATGTGGAGGAAGGCTGGAGTTTGAGCTGCTTTCATTGCAGTACAAAAACAATCGGAAGAGTGTATGCCGCTTATGGAGCAAGTTTTTTCTTTCTTCAACTTGATTCAAGTTCAAATCCTTGCAAGTCTGTGAGGTAGAACGTTTTACTAGCCGGGAAACTTTTCAAACTGTACACGCAGTCAGCCTCCTTCCGAATACGTGAACTTAAAGATGCTAAACTGATGCTAACCCTAACCTTAACCCTAACCCTAACCCTGTTTACCAGTTTATCAGGAGGTGAACCCTCGGGGTGGCTCTATGTTGTTCTAAACAGGGATATACAAAGGTAAGGATGTAATGTTTCAATACACATTTTATAAACCCCTATACCACCCACCCAACCCCTCCCTGACTCCTAGCCAGCTTTACATGTGTAAGAAAGGCTAGACGCCAGACATATTTAAAAAAGGAAAGAAAAAAAAAATGGGTTGCTGGAAGTTTTTTGGTTCTGCGTGCAAAAAAAAAAGGGGAAATGGAGGAAAAACAAACAAAAACAATTAAATTGGAAGGGAATCTAACTATAATTGTATACGTCTGAATAACGGATTGAGCAGTGAATCTTCCCCAGGGACAAACGGGACATAATATCTCTAAGCCACTGGGCGCAAGTGGGTGACATGGCATCCCTTCACTTCAATAAAAGAGAACGCCAGGCCAGGAGTGTCGCAAAAGACAACAAACGCTGTTTAGCTGGAGTTAGACGCTCCAGTTAGATCTTCCTTTCCCGTGATGCCAAAAAGAGCAATCAGATGGTCTGGTTCAAGGTTGTACGACAAGGTTTTAAAAACATCCCTCCAGAATTCTCCAAATTTTGGCATGTCCAGTATATATGAATAAGAGACGCCTCTCCGCTTGTACATTTATTACAGCAAGGATCGACGTCTGGGTAAAAAAAGGGGAAAGTTTAAGTTTGGAGAAATGAGCCCTGTGTACAACCGTGATAAAGAGTGGCGGCACATAAGGAGGTTGAGTTGACGAGCTTAAGAATTGAACACCAAGTATCATCTGATGGTGACAAATTTAGGTCTTTCTCCCAAACGGTTTTAATTTTACATAAAGGGGTGTGACTCGAACCCATCGGTCCAGCATAAATAGTGGATATTAGGCCTTTACGCAGCGGGGACAAACAGAGGAGATTATCTCGAATATTTGCATCAGGAGCCTCATGGAAATTTGGATTTGAAGAGCTAATGAAGTGTCTCACTTGCAGATATCTGAAAAAAAAAAAAAAAAGAAGAGAGAATTGGGTAGGTTAAACCTTTCAGAAAGCTGTTCAAACGATGCAAACCTATGATCAACAAACGAAGGTCGATGCCCTTATTGTACAATTCCTGAAACACTGAATAATGTAAAGAAGGTCGGAAGAGATGATTAGAGACGATAGGACTGGACAGAGAAAATGCCAGAAGACCGCTGTGCTTTCTGAACTGAGCCCATCCTCTCAAGGTACGCCTAACTACTGAGTTATTGATTGATTTAATTGAGGGGATGGGAAGAGCAGATCCAAGGAGTGCAGAGACGGAGAGGTTTTTCACAGACGTTATCTCCATTTCCATATGATGAACATGTGAGAAAAAGGACGAAAGCTTATACCAAAGCTGCAGAGATGGGTCTGAAGTACGTACAGTAGCGTGGCGGATTTACTCGGAGGTATCGGATTGGGAGATGACCCGTCAAGTGACGGATCTAAACAGCAGTTAAAGTCTCTCCCGCTAATATGAGAGAGAGTGAGCTCAGATCCGTTAGAGAAGAAAAAAAACGATCAAAGATGGAAACATCATCATAATTAGGGGCATATAAATTAGCCATTAGTATTAAATAATTTCCCTGAAACAATGATATATCGGCCATGAATATCCGTAATAACATTATGGTGCTCAAAAGACATGTTTGGATTAAGGAGAATTGAGACACCCCTAGGTTTCAGGTACCATTTATACGTAATCCAGAAGAGCTACACTTGGGCTATTTGGAGTTGGTCTTTGGGTTTGGTCCTCAGGTCTGATGAGTAGTCAAGAGATATCTCTTGACCACTGCTAGGTCTTGCTCCATTGAGGGCTCTGCTGAATATCAAATATTTGAACATATCATCAGTTCATGGCTTTTAATGCCATTTTTAAATGTTCTGTTCAAGCAGGGTCTGAACTTCAGTGCTCTGAAGCCTGATTAAATTTTTTTATTGAACTATTTGCAAACGCCTCCACCCAAACCAATCATGGTGATGTGTTTATTTTAAAGCGGGGTTCAGATTGAGGGCCTGGCACAGATGTTACTGTAGGAGTTGGGGACTTCTGTGGTGGCTGACAGATGTTAGCAAGAACATTGATGCTAATGTTCTCTTTGGAACGTACAGCGATGTGACATCCGTGTAGCCGTCACGTGTCTCCGCGCTTCACCCCATAGATTTCCCTTCTATAATATCAATGAATGAAGTGACGCAACCAGACCCTAGAAGCGTTTTTTCTTTTCTTTCTCTCTTTCTCTCTCTCTCCATTGTTTAACAAGACTAAAAGAGCTCTTCATCCTTGTTTTTTTTCTCCTCTTTTCTTTTTCCCTGCTTTGGTGTTGTATATCTGGTGCTGGTTCCTTCCACCCTCTCGCTCTCGGTGCTGCATGTTCCTGTGAAGCTGCACTCTGGAGACGTGTGTATTATCTCTGCTGGGGCTGCTGCCGCTGCAGCTTTAACAGCTAATCTCTCCAAATGTCACTCACTGCAAGCCTAATTTCATTTGAATGGAAATGGCAGCCTTGAAGAAAGAGCGCCTTGTTTTTTTTTTTTTTTTGTTTGTTTTGTTTCTGGCTAGGCGAGAAAGAAATCAGCTTTCTCATACATCCTCCTAAACCCAAACCCCTTTCTTGCTTTCTATTCACGGAGTACGAAAGGATATATATACATATACATGCTCATGGTCGCACTCAAAACCTCATGCATGTGTTTCCTTTCTGTGAAAGCTCTAGAGATCACACTTGGAACAAGAGTCTCTAGTGATTTGCAGGTGACAAAACTAAGGGAGGGGGAAAAAAAAAAAAAACCCACCCCAACAAAAACGAGTTTGTTTTTCTGCAGCAGCGTTGCTATCGACTGGTGTTCGCAATGCCTGGAGGTTTGTTCTCTCATTTCGGTCGCGCTGAGGAGGAATATAGCCTCTTTTCCTGCCTTTCTGCTAAAAATGCATAGATTTTTCAGGAGGAGTCAGGTGTCAGAGGCGCGCGCCAACTGATTTAGCATACGGGTTGTACACCGTCTACGGCTCATTAGTCCATGAAGCCAGTTTCTCTCGCGCAAAGCACGTGCGCGTTGAGTCATTTTTCAGATTTGTGCCTCTATTACTGTTACTATTTTAGCTACTTCGAAGAAACTCCGCCCACTCGGCACAGTCGAGTCACCTTACACAACCCTGAAAGGCTAATTTAACTTTATAAACCTTAGAAGCTCTACTAACTGGAATTTTTACTGCAGAAATCTTAGGCACTGTATTATCTTTAGTACAAATTTTATACATGTACATTATGTCTGTATTATGTCCAAAACTATTCACTATTTCCAAACCTTGAAAATGATTAAATAAATAACATTACAGCAGACTATTTGCATGCCTGTAAAGAAAGCTACATATCACATGATAGACCAGTTTTCATATGCAACCAAAAAACAATATAGGCTCTTTTTTTTTTTTTTTTTTAGTTTTTAGAAAGGAGTGAATGTGACAACGTTAGAAGACGAACTCATATTCTCCAGCACACTCAGTAAAACCTACCAGCTGTTTTACTTTTCAGTTCGTGCAAACAGCTTTGGTACAAACAAACCAAAAAACTAACAGAAAAATATGTATATACAGTAGTGTGTGTGTGTGTGTGTGTGTGTGTGTGTGTATATATATATATATATATATATATATATATATATATATATATATATATAAAAAAAGAAAAGCTTTTGAAATTTTTTCTGCATTCTGCATCAAAGAAACATAATAATAAAGAGAACTAAAGAGTAATTTAATAAACAGTGTGTTTAGCTATACATTTTTAACTTGTTTGAAGATAATGAATGGTTTTGGACATAATAATGCATACATGGTAAACATGTATAGTATAACACAATTACTACTTGATTACCTTTTCCACAAGTACTGTATTTAAACTAAAACTGCTCGGTTTCCAGTACAAGACCGTATGTGAACTAACTACACGTAATCCACTTTCTATAAAGTGTAGCTATAGATCTGAAAACAAGTCACAATAAATATAATCTGCATACTCATTAATGTTAACTGACATCCTGGAAGCCACGCCCCCTTTGTCTCCATCGCACATGCTTGTGACTGAATTTCTATTGCCACAATGAACAAAGTCTTGCGACACGGTGGCGTAGTGGTTAGCACCGTGGTCTCGCACCTCCAGGGTCAAGGGTTCGAATCCCAGCTTGAGTCTGTGCACGTAGAGTTTGCATGTTCTCCCCGTGATTCGTGGGTTTCCTCCGGGTACGTCCGTTTCCTCCCACAGTCCAAAGACATGCAGATTAAGAACTAATCTGTGTTTCCGAAATGTAATGGATTGTTGCATTTAAATATCAGTTGTATTTATTTAGAGAGACCAAGTCGAGTCACGGGTGGGGGCTGTTCTCTGGATACAGAGACGGCACAAATGAAACATTTACCGCTCCTCCCTTATCAGATTTGCCCAATTTGCCCATTCTGCCCTAATCCGGGGTGAAGCGGGCTCTGTCCTTGCGGGCGCGGAGCGGTCAGCTGTGAATCGCTTCGCTAATGGCGACGCTTCAAGCAGCACCGCGTCTCCTCACGCGGCAGATTTAATGGAGATATTCGGCGTGTGATCATTTATCAGACCCTGACAGGCTGGGACGACCCTCCTCCCCCAAACCTCATCTGTCCATCCATCCATACACACACCCACCCAGCTGAGACACCCCCCCTCTACCCCCTTCAGCGCTCACAGGAAGTGGGCTGTGACGGAGCGATCTGTTCGGGGCAGACCTTCCCAATGACACACAATATGCTACAAATTTAGCCACTCACATGTGCACACACACACACACACACACACACACACACACACACACACACACACACACACACACACACACACATTATGCTGGTGGTTTATTTCTAGCTCTCACTACCTCTTTTTTTCGCATCACCTGTTCATCCAAATGAAGGAGTTTCGGAGGGCGAGTTATATTTCAGTCTCACTGAAACGGTTGAAAAAGGCGACGCGTTTGTGCGTCTCCGTCCTCCAGCGTGTCGTGAACCCGTGTGACCTCTGTAAAGTGCGTCTTGGCTTTCTCTGCTCTATTCCTCCTTTCACAGCTGTCCCCCGAGGCTCAGGACTGTCCACCCTCCCCCTCTCCCTCTCTCTTTCTCTCTCTCTCTCTCTCTCTCTCTCTGTCCATCTCTCCTTTCCTGAGATTGCTGGTTTAATGAAGGCCTCCGGTCAACAAACTCGCTTCCCTCGTCTTACACGTGTTTGTCTTTGTGTCGATCGGAGTGTTTATTTTTAAGCCGTCTCTCGTCCCTCCTGTGAGTTCTGTCTATAACCAGAGGCCAGTCTTCTCATCTTCCTCGTCTTCCTCACCTTCACCCTTAAAATCCCTCCCTAGGACCGGACACAGTTCGAGGAAGTGAAGCTGTGGGAGTTTTCTGAGCAGCGAGCAGCCTGCAGTGTGGCTCGTTAAATCTCTCTCTCTCTCTCTCTCACTTTCTCTCTCTCTCTCTCACCCTTCTCTGTTTCGTTCTCTCTTTTTCTCTCTCTTTCCCTCAGTGTTTCTATCGCTCTCTTCCTTTCTGTATTCTCTCCATCTTTTCTCTCTGAATATATTGCTTTCTCTCTCTCTCTCTCTCTCTCTGCGTTTCGTTTTCTCTTTCTCGCTTTAACATGCTCTGTCACTCGCTTCCTTTCTCTCTTTTTCTCTCTTTTTTTTGCCTTTCTCTTTCTTTCATTCTCTCTCTAAATTGATCTAAATCACTTTTTCTCCTTTTCTTCTCTCGTTTTCTCTCTATATCACTTTCACCTCTTTTCTCTCTCCCTGTTGTTTTCTATCTGTTTCTATCACTTTCTCTCTTCTTCTATTGCTCTGTATCACATTCTCTCCATCACTGTTTCTTTCCTTCTTTCTCACATTTTTCTTTCTATTGTTTTCTTCTTTGCCTCCCTCTTCAACCCTCATAGTGCTCCCTCTCTCTCTATCACATCTTTTTTCTTTTTTTGTTTATTTCTCTCTCTCTCTCTCTCTCTCTCTCCTTTTTCCTCTTTCTGTACCCTCTATCTCTGTTTCTTTAACATTCATTTAACATTTATCTCAATTTCTCTCTCTCCCCCCCCCCTCTCCCCCCTCTCTCTCTTTCTCTCTCCCTCTCTCAGCCACAATCATGCTCTTTTTATTTTACATATTTACATAAAGTATTAATTTATCTATTTAATGTGTATATTTTAGTAAGTTATCTGAAGGCTATTTTATTAACCTCTTTATTAGGGCACATTTATAAAAGTCAAAGTCTCTCTCTCTTACTTTCCCCATTTCTTTCTCTCTCTCTCTCTCTCTCTCTCTCTCTCTCTCTCTCTCTCAATCACCTTCTTTTTTTCTTTCTTTTGTTTTCTTTTTCTCCCTCGCACTTTTCCTCTCTTCACCCTCCTTCTCTCCTCCTTTTTCTTTGTCTCTCTCTCTTTCCCCATCTCCATTTCTCTCTCTCTCTCTCTCTCTCTCTCTCTCTCTCTCTCCATCACCTTTTTTAATAGTAAACAAAAAAGTACTCCTACTTTATTTATAATATATTTTTTATCTTCTTCACTTCTTTTGTTCTCTTTGCTTCCCAGTCTTTTTTCTCTTTTCCTTTTTTTAAATTAATCTTTCTTTTTCCTATCTATCTATCTATCTATCTATCTATCTATCTATCTATCTATCTATCTATCTATCTATCTATCTATCTATCTATCTATTACATCTCTTTTTCTCTGTCTCTCTGTACAGATTGTATCTAATATGAGAAAAGCTACTTTGTCAGATGCACATAAAAAGCTGACGGTAAAGTATGTAATAAACGTAATAAACACGCCACACTATCGCTGACTCACGCGCTCCGCGTCACGCTGTTGATTTGTGGCAGATTTCACCTCCGGCAGCTTCGAAAAACATTTCTGTTGCCTTTTTTCATGACTCCAGGCCTCACGTTCTCCTCACGCTGTCACGCTGTCACGTTGTCACGTTATAATCACGGAAGCTGTGCAGGACGACTAACGCCGCTTTCCACGAGCCGGCTGGAGCGGAGCAGATGTGTTTACCTGCAGTGCTGCTCGTCTGACTGATTATTAAGACCAGGCCAGGAGCAGGAGACGTCTCCGTCCCGCGTCCTCCGTAGACACAATTCCGACGCGAGCGGATTTCATTATCATTAGCCTTTTACAGCATGATACAGCGCCTTGAGCAACGTCGGCCGGTGCTTCATCTCGTCGTGTCGTTTTATAATTTATAAAAAAAGGTTAATTGCAAAAAACGACTCCACTGACTCCATTTTCTTTTCTTTTTTTCTGGACCAGGGTTATTTGAGGAGTTATTTTTATGACAAGCGTCCACTTCAGGTCAGGTCGTTATATCAGACCCGTCATCTCAAGTAGACAGACATTATGAAACGATTCTGACACGCCGCGCCTGCAGACGTCGTCTGACGCCCGGGTTCGTCCTCTGACAGATTGACACCTCTGTGCGGCGGCGGCGCTCGAGACACCATTCGAAAACCGTCTCCTCGGGAGACGAGCTCCGGCGTCGTCTCGGTGACTCCCGGACATCTCGAAACAAACATTCTGGGACGTCTTAGGGCGTCTTTTTTCGACTTCCTGTTTGCTTGTGGGAAAAGGCAGCCCCTTCACCTTTTAGGTCACGGATTGTCCAGTTAAAGATTGGAAGAGAAAAGATAAAAAAAAACAAACAAACAAAAACGAGGGATGTAGTTCAGCTACGGTTAAAAAAAAAGAAAAAAAGGTTGTAGTTGGAAAAAATGTACAGTATTTATGTACATTATAAAACACTAGCTGCTTTGGTTTGTGTGCAGAAGGGAATCTGTACTCATTCTTCCTCTTCCAGTCTCTCGGGCATCTATGGCACATTTGTACATTTTGAAATCTTGAGGTCATCATCAGTCGTATAAGCGTTTCACTTCATATCATACTGTGTATGTAAAGAATATAATTTTTCAAATCTGTCTATGTGGAAGAAACTACAAAAAACAGTGGCCTCTTTCCTGCTTTCTTTCTTTCCCACTTTGTGCTCTTGTGAACTTGGTGCAGGTCTCTTCTCCCACGACGCCTGGGAGGTTTGTGCTTTGGCACCTCGTCTGGAACATAACCTTTTATCGGAGGCGACGCAGTGTTTATTAAGTCCATCATTTAAACGCTGATTCGATTAGACACCCAGAATGGAGCAGAGAGCAGAAAGAAAGGAGGAGAGAGGAACGAGAGAACGATCCTAATGTCCTGTAGTAGAGCGATCACTCACCGAACACAGGGCCAGTTCGTCTCTTTGAAGAAACAAAACTGTCGCTTCTGCCGCAGCTATCAAACAGAAATCGATGGCGGCGTGTAATTTGGCGCTTCATGCAAACGCACATCAGGAATCGATCGCTCGGTGGTCAAGGAAATGCTCAGAGGCTTCGCTTCGAGGATTTGGAGACGGTATGTGACCAGGCATAGCGACCTGACACGTTCCCTTCCTCCGCCGAGGCTAATAAAACACCGTTGGAACTGTTTTACAACCTCCCTGTTTGTCAGCTTAATAGCCAGGCACTAAATTTCGTCTTTCGTCGTGTCAGGTTTTGAGAAAGTGCTTAAAGACTTTTTGAAAGCTCCACAAAGCGAGCGCATGTCCCGTGGAGCCCAGGTGTCTCTGTTAAGCCCTGCTGTGTTTAGACGGCCTTGTGCTCCGGGAACTCTCAGATGCTGTTTTTACCACCAGGCAGCTCCAGTACCGCGGCCTCTCTGCTCACATGACTAACCAGCTTCTGGAGCATCTTTTCCTGCGTCAGGGCCCGCCGGAGAACCGTAAAAAAAAGATGGGCGGAGACGGTCGGCTGGGTAGAAACGACGTTCCGGTGCATTCGGTGTTGCTCGTGCTGTGAAACGGTCGCTCGGGGACGAGTTCAGCTGCAGACCTCGCTAACGATTCAGGAGCAGTGTTGATAGTTCGGCAAACATCAGGCCTCTAATTCAGTTGGTGGAGCACATTGGTGTGTTTGTGATGCTGACAAAGAGTCACTGCCTGACGTATAAATCATAGCATAACGTGTGTAACGTATAAATCATAGCATAACGTGTGTAACGTATAAATCATAGCATAACGTGTATAGCATTACACAAGTAGCATTTATAACATCATATAAATATAAAATATATAACATAACAGGTATGCGGTACATGTTACGTGTTATGCTATAACACAAGTAACATGTTTAGCATAACGTGTAGCATAAATATAAAATGTATAACATAGCATAACACGTAACATAACATGTATAGCATAACAAATACAATGTATATATCATATCTTGTAGCATATTGCAACCAGAGTAATTGGGTGTACGGGTGAAGAGGGAGGGTGGAATGTTGGGGGTTGGATTAGCTGCAGGACGCCAGGCTACTTCCAATCTGCATCTCATGTATATTCATAGAGCAGGTGTTAGTAAAGCACGGCCACCTCACATCTCCAGGGTCAGTGTTTTGATCTCAAGGTCTGGGTGGATTTTCACATGTGCTCTCCAAACATCTTATAAAAACATGCCGGACGAGCAAATTCACGACTCGGCGTGGTTCCTGTAGGTGTGAACGTGCACGGGAACAATGCCACGCGATGGACTGGGGTTTGATCCAAGGCGCGTTCCTGCTGCATCACGCCCAGGGTTTAGAGTGTAAGTGGGGGCATCACGTGTGATATAAAGCATGGGGTATATTTATCACCCTGCACACAAACACGTCTTTAATTTCCCTTTAGTGCGGTTCAGTGGTCAATGATCCTCTCAACACTGGCACGTTTAATGAGGCAACTGAATGTAACGACATGCTCGTGTGTGTAACGAGAGGCAGAGAACGAACAATAGGGGGAGGAGGAGAGGAGAGATGGGACAGGTGGTGTCATGGTTAGATGTTATAGATCGTTTGTAGAAATGTGACTAACATGAAGTTCGTCAGGACGGAAGAAAGACGTAAGAAATACAAGGTGTGTTCCAGAGGCGAAAAGTATAACAGAATGACGTATATGTGATGACGTACCAGATCACACAGATAAAAGCGTGACCTAGCGATCGGTAACATCTGTTCAGGATGTTGTGGTAGATTTCGTGATTGATTTAAAAGAGAAACAAACGTGTGGAAACGAATAAAGAAGATACTAAGGATATTAATTTCCTGAAATTTTAGAAATTCAGAAATCAGTTTGTCACCTCAGACGGTGTACAAATACGTGATTCAGTGGTGATTGCTAGTATCAGCGTTAGCAATAACTCATTTAGTGCTTCTGTTACAAAGGAGATGATGATCAAGCTTTCTCACTAATAGCTAACTAACTGTTCCAGAGTCAGTACTTCGTGCTCCCACCTTAATCACGGCTCTGTGAGCTCATGCAAGCGGAAGGAGCGGATAGCGCTGTCCTCCGAGTGTGTTACACCACCCCTAACGGTGCGTGAGTGAGCAGTTCGGAAAGATGCGGTCGGCTGGCGTCACGTGGAGGAAACGCGTGTCTTCGGCCCTCCCAACTGAGTGGTAGTAGTTGTGGGAGCCCCCTAGTTACGGGGAGGAATTGGACACGACTAAATTAGGGAGAAAATCTGAAAAAAATCCCCCCCAAAATTATTTAATATATAGTGTGTTTTTTTGCTGTTATGTGTTTGTGGGTTTTGCCATGAAAATCTGACAAAGTAATTTTGCCACCCAGAAGTAATTTTGCCACCCAGAAGTGGGCGGGGCCATGACAGAGAGAATCGTGACATCATGTGAGAAAGGTGTATAGTTACTATAGAGAAAGCAGTACTTAACCAAAGGCCGTTAGGGATCCCAGGTCACATGATGGTTGTGGCATAACCGGGGCATCAACATGCCACTGCTCAACAAAGCCACTCAAGCCTGCATGTGTCTGCCCTTCATGTGTAATTAGGTGTCTGGCTTAATTGGACAAATTATTCTGTCATTTGTTCTGGGTCAGTGGTGTCCCCAGGGCAAGCAGTGTTCGCACCAGTGTGTGTGTGTAGGAGAGAGAATCTGTGTTTGCCTATAAAGTGGAAAAATCTCCGCTCAAGAGCTCTGAATGCATGCATGTACAGGTTCACACCGGGCCGTAGCGTGAAAAGTGTTGGATGAGGGAATAAATGAATGTCGCACCAACGCTCATGTTAATGTTAATAGCGTGAGGTGCTGAGCAGCAACACTTACAAGAAGTGACGTGCTACAGCGAGACAGCGTATCTGTATTTAATCTCCATCCCCCATCCCGGTGTAATGAGTGTAATTACCACCCTAACACTTTCCTCAACTGCTACAGGCTGCATGATCATAATACTGCCCCAGGTTGTTATTTTAAATAAAGTTTACAAGGTTTGAGTTCACGCTTCTTTACAGCATTTGGCAGAGACACTTATCCAGAGCGCTTTATAGCCTCCATCAACAACATGAGGAATAGTGTGTCGTGCTCCTGAAACAGACACGGTAGGGGTGCAGAGCGGCGTCCTGACATCGATGGAATGCGATGGGAATCTTGGAGATGTCGCATGAAGACGCATTGCAAGAAGAATGCGGTTATTCCCTGTGCCTCATGTAGACCAGAGTGGCACGAGCCAATCACGAGCTTCTCATGCAAAAGATGGTGGATAGCGCTTTTGAGTCGAGCAGCGCTTAATACGCCTGTGAAGAAGCTCTAGCCTTAATCGTCCCTCTTTGGTAAATAAAGACACCACAAGCCTCCTTAATGTCACTGGTTCAAGCTTCGAGCTCTCCTGCATCTCCTTAATCCTGGAACTACGTAACTCACCCTTGGCGATTGAGAAACAGCTCTTTTGTTGCTGCAAAAGCTTGGAACGGTTGAGGATTAGTCACCTGACCCCGACAACTGGAAAAAAACAAGTCTTTTTGTTCCCTTCGCAGTGCCTCGTTTAAATGAAGCCTTCTGTGAACACACTGCGGAGTGTTTTCTGTGGAGAAGAAAGCCATCCATCTCACTTCTTCACTCCAACTCCTTCACTTTGGATTGGAGTCGACAGAAATGATACCGGGAGAGAGGATGAGGTGATGGAGGAGAGCTGGGACCGAGAGTACAGTCGAGTGGGAGTGCGGGAACGATCAGATGTACGAGCGCGAGCTGGAGGCTTTTAGTCGTCAGCCATCCCGGACACTTGCGCAGCTCCGGCTCAGTCCGCCAGTGTCAATATTCATTCAGTCTTCTCCTGAGGTCGGCTCACGGATTTACTCAGGAATCAGACACAGCGTTTGGCTTTACGTCCTTCCTGAGACTGTTTCTCCTTCAGCGAGACACTCCGCATATGCGTTTCTTCTTGTCTATGTTTCTGAGTTTTTTTCTAAATCTTTATCCTCCTCATCTTTCTTATTAGGTCTCTTTTGGTCACTTTTATAAAACCCTGTCTTTTTCCTATACCTCACTCAGTCTCTTCTTTCTTTCTTTCTTTCTTTTCTTCAAGCTGTCTATCTTTGTCTATTTCTGTTTCTCGCTTTCTTTTTGTCTGACTCTGTCTCTCCATCTCTCTAAGTATTCTGCCTGTCTCTCGCTCTTACTGTGCCTCCATCTCATTCAGTCTTTTTCTTTCTTTCTTTCTTTCTTGCCCTTTTCCTTCGAGTGTTCTTTCTTTCAGGCTGTTTCCTTCACTGTTTCACTGTTCACGGCTGTGCCTCAGCGTAGGCGTTCTTAACAGGCAGGGACGTTTGAGAGACGAGCGCTAATCGATATCACGTGCGGCCTTGGGACGCATTAAAAGCTGCTGCGTCAGTCGGCTTTATTATCTGCACTGGCAGGAGCGTCCCGTACTGCAGTCAATAAACACCAGCGCTGCTACACCGAACATCTTCGACTCATCAGCAGAGGTTTGTCGATGCGGCTTTGGCGGCTCAGAGTAGCAGCCAGAGATTGGACGCGCTTTGTGTTCCAGTGCCGCACCATCAGGGTCGTCCAGTTCCTGCCATTCACCAAACCCCATCAAGTCTGCGGCGTCCATCGGATCTGCCAGGTTCACTCTCCGTCCTGAACACTCGTACCTGCCCTGTGCCCGAGCCTTCTTTATTCTTTCCTACCCGCTGTTTCACAGAGCTGATCGAAGCACTGCTAGCAAAGCTCAGATCCTAGAGCCTGCAGTGCGGGGAGCATTCGTTAGTTTGTGCTCCCTCGTCAAGGTGAGATCGTCATGGAGCGATCTTTTTCCCGAAATAGACCCCGAGTGTGAAAGTCAGTGCGCAAAATACTGAAGGCCGTCATGTCACGCTGCTTAGTCTCTCCATTTCATAATTAACATCATTAATGTAAAACAGGCAGCATGAAATGAAGCTGTTTAACACGGAGAAACAGTTGAGCGCCTTAACACAGTGGCTCCTCAACGCTGACTGCGTGCCAGGCCTCGTTCGTTTGTGCAGAGCCTTAAAACTCGAATAGTCGCTTCACTCCGGGGTTTAATCACGCGTTTCAAATGACGGTAATTATCCAAGTCGCACTGCAGTCCTGACTTTTAATGCTAACTCTTCCTGCACTTGCCATGTTCGAGTGAGGTGTGTTATCAGAGACTTTCACTTCTCAGGAAGTGCTTTGTATAACCTCGTATTAAATCCATTACTTTGTTATTCACAGAAACGACGTGCTAATTATCTACTACATTTCTATCTATTGGTGTTACAGTGACGGTCAGATACTGAGACTTCACGCTAGTCTCCAAACGGCTACCTAGTTAGCTGCTGACCGTTAAGATACTTGTGTCCATTTATAATAGGTGTCTTACAGTGACTGCTATGACGCATGACATCTCTCTGGACACGGACTGTTACAGACACTGAATGTTTTTTTTTTTTTTTTTTTTTTTTTTTTGTCCTGTTTTGGTTGTTAAACAAAACGGAAAAAGTTTTTTAGAAGCTTAGTTTAAGAAGTTTACGTTCGCCTCCGAGTGGCGCAGTGGTAAAGTGCTCGCCCTATCATCCGGAGATCGCTGGTCCGCTTCCCGGTTGATGCTGTAACCTCTCGCAGCCGGAGGTCTAGAGAGAGCTGATTGGCCGAGCTCTCTCAGAGGGGAGGGATGAGAGGTATTTAGTTCTCCCACATTAATCATGGATCTACAGCCAATCAGGGGCGTCTGTGAGCTCACGCAAGCGGAAGGAGCGGATAGCGCTGTTCTCCGAGTGTGTTAGGCCGCCTCAAACGGTGTGTTAGCAAGCAGTAAAAAAAAAAAAAAAAGATGCGGTTGGCTGGCATTACGTGGTTCGGAGGAAACACTCGGTCTTCAGCCCTCCCGACTGAGTAGTAGTAGTAGTGGTAGTAGTAGCCTTAATGTGGGAGCCCCCTAGTGACGGGGAGGAATTGGACACGACTAAAATTAGGGAGAAAATCTGGAAAAAAGTAAGAAGTTTACGTTCATCGAGTTTATTGTTATGATTTGCACATCTTACATCAGTCATAAGCCAGGACTGCTATTAGAAGTATTATATATTATTATTTTTGTTTTTGTGAAAACATCTAAATGCAATTTAATTGTAGATTATATGTGGTGCCAGATTTACAGTGTTTTAGAATTCGTATTTTAGACACGCTAAAGGAGCATGTGTCCCGTTCAGTTGTGCATATGGTACATATTCATTAGTTGTGGACCATCTACATTATCGCTCAAAAGTTTGGGATGGCTTAGAAATGTTATTGCTTTCCACACAAAATTAGTCTGAATAGAAATTAGAGCAAAAGAACAAGACACGCTGACATCGTCCGAGTTAGAAATAATAATTTGGATGGGAATGATGAATGTGTTTTTTAAACTTTGCCTCCATCCAAAAAAAATTTAACAAACAAACAAAAAAAAAAACACCTTTTGCAAAAAATTCAGCCTGGCAGACCGTAGACGTTCAAGCTGTTCAAGATAACCTGATAATATTTATCACGATAATCTGATGAGATTTCACCCTGTGCTTCCTGGAGCATCTCCCACAAGATGGATTGGTTTGATGTTGGCCCCGCCCCCTTCGCAGCTACAGTACAACAGCTTCAACTCTTCTGGGAAGGCTTGCCACCAGGTTTAGCAGTCTGTTTGTGGGAATTTTTGACCATTCAACCCGATAGAACACCTTTGGGATAAATTAGAGCGGAGACTGCGAGCCAGGCCTTCTCGTCCAACATCGGTGTCTGACCTCACTAATGCGCTTCTGGAGGAACAGTCAAAAATTCCTATGAACATAAAAATTCCCAAAACCTTGTACAGTAGAAAGCCAGAAGAGTTGAAGCTGTTTTATTCTTAAAAGGGCCAACATCATATTAATTAAACTCTATGGATTAAGAATGGGATGTTACTCAAGTTCATATGCATGTCAATTCAGGCAAGCGAATACTTTTGACAATATAGTGTATGTCCACTTCTAATTTGCATGTCATACATATTCATAGGCACCGGTTATTTTTAGGGATAAAGAAGCTTTTCGGCTCTAAAAACTGAATTCTTAATAATATAATATTATTAATGGGATTCTTAATAATACTTTTAAAACAGTAATATTGCTATAGATATATAATGTATTAATACTAGCTGAGGTTAAATAGTTTAAATTCATGCTAAATGATTTTTGATATTTGCATATTCACATACTGTATTTGACTTTTTTTTTTTTTATTTAAAAAATAAAATGATGAAAATAGTATTGTTGTAGATTTAATATAGTGCTTCAAGAGTCCTGGTCATTTGAAATTGTATGTTTGTTTTTAAACAAACTAATAAAAGTTTGAACCCTTAACGGTTGTAGGTGATGTGTAAAGATTCAAGACGGAGATTAACTCTGTTTCCAATTTACATATAATGAATATTCATGGAATGTTCATGAATGTTCAAATACTTTTTTTTTTAGACATCAAAGAAGGTAAAGCCGTATCGTAGATGCTGCGTAGAGCTTTTGTTTAGGGTTGTTCCGATTCCGATCCTGGTATCAGAAATGCTGCCGATACCACAAAAAAATCAGGCATCGGAATCGGCGAGTATTTGAGTCCACGTACCGATCCGATACCATTTTCCTAAACATAACCTATTTATGCCCGCTAGCTTTGCTAGCTTAGCTTACTTACAGAGTGTCACGGCGTGCGCCTGTGATGGGCGCGCGCCCAAATTGATATCGCTCCTCGTTAGGCGGCCTCCCCCCCTCTTTAGGTATGTGAAGTAGCAGAGCCGCAGAATCAGGCACCGGCCCATGAGCTATCGCCGCTAATGATCCCGGCGCTATAAAACACAGCGGGGAGTGTAGCTCGGGGTCTGACTGTTGGGAAGCTGGACTTTGCGACATGGTGGATTTTATGAGAGACAGTGGCACAAGAGCGGGGCGCCTTTGATCTCCGCAAGAGGAGCGCGTGAATGAGCTGCGCGAGCTCCCGCGGCACCTTCACTTCCGCGTAGAGCCCGCCTTCGCATCCCTGCCGCCGAAGTGAAAAAGGCTGCAGAGAGCCTTTAACCCTTTCCTTACCCATTTTTCTAAATAAATGACCCTTTTTCCTGTAAGACCTCGGCTCGTGTCCGTGTTTCATGGTGTCGCCCGTGCACTTAGGGTCGAACCCGTTACACAGGGCTAGTAGTATTTTACTTAAAAAAAGAAATTATATATATATATATATATATATATATATATATATATATATATATATATATATATGTATATATATACACACACACACACACACACACACACACTGTACAGATACACACCCAGGTATCGGATCAGTACTCGGTATCGGCCGATACCCTGAGCCCAAGTTTCGGAATCGGTATCGGGAGGGGAAAATGGTATCGGAACATCTCTACTTTTGTTTAGTTTTTTTTTCTGGATACTAAAGGGTTGCGTCTTTTGGATTTATTTCTTGATTGGGTGTGTGAGTGTGTGTGTGTGTATGTGCCCTGCGATGGATTGGCACCCTGTCCACCCCTGATTGGCACGCCTAGTGCCCGAAGTCTCCTGGGATAGGCTCCAGGTCCCCCGCAACCCTGAACACAGGATTAAGCGGTATAGAAAATGAATGAATGAATGGATTTATTTCTTTAAGGTGACTTCTCTCCTGCTGGTTGTTCTAGGAACGTAAGGTTCCAGTAGTACCGGTACCAAGGTCAGCATTATTGGTTGGTGTATAATCTCGTATATCTTCAGTCTGTCCTGTTCTTCTGTGCGAGATAATAACCGGCTTGAACCAGTCAGCGGTCAATCCACGAGCCAAAGTGGATCATTCAAGAACCGATTAGTGGAGATTATCTCATTATATCAGATGGACGGATTATACCAGCAGCTGGATATTGCGTCCTCTCTCTCTCTCTCTCTCTCTCTCTCTGTGTAAATATAAGACTATAACCATGCTGAATATTCCCGCTCAAGTAGATGCTGAGATTTCAGTAAGACTAACATCTCTTTGATCTGATTTATTTTATCTTAGTGCATAAGGCAGGATGTGATCTCTCTCTTTTTTTTTTTTCTTTTTTTTGGGGGAAGATGATGGACTCATCATTACACACAATTTTCATCCTAGTGCTCTCCCGGTTAATAAGCACCCTGCCTTCCTGAATGTCTATCACCGGCTTTGATATTTGATCCATAATAGATCACAGGAGACCCCTCACCAAGCCGCCTGCGACAAGACCCGCCTCTCAGAACCTCGACCAATTTGTGTTGGAAAATGAGCCGCCCTGTTTCCTTTTTTCGTCCTCTTTCCTCTATCCAGTCTTCATGCTTTGAGGACACCTCGGATGGCTCAGCCTGTTGTAGAGGAAGCTCATGCATCGGGGACGTAGCGCTAATGGACCGTTTAAACCCCAGAAGAGGGCGTATTTAACATTACCGATGCGCCGCTACACTACGGCGCTAATGTACCATTAAGCTTCCTATAGAGATGTCGAGATGACTCGGGTTTCCTGCCGGAGGATAAATCATGGTCCAGGACGTTCTGTATCATGTACATGCCGTATATCTCATGCTGTATACGATTTCCGCCATGTCTGGATGATTTGTACCAGTGGGGTTCGCGTTAGTGCTCTGTAAAATAAAGTCAAACACTGTTTAATCAGCAGCGACGTTGAGGCAGTGTTTCCTCTCAGATGGGTTGAGGATTGGGTGGATATGAAAGGCTTGGTGCAAATATTAGTAGGTCTACCATCCTTTCCGCCCAGAGTGCTCAGCCAATCAGCCGTCTCTTAGGCTCTCCGGGTTTGGGAGGCTACACCACCACTCAGGATTTTAACTCCGTCTGGACACGCCCTAAATCACACCACAGCAACATCTCGATCTCTACAGGATCTACAGATACGATCCGTTCTGTTTCTTTCATCAAGCGTTCCCTGCACGGGAACGTGTTTCGTCATCTGCCCTGCGTACAAGGAATATCATCATCATCATCATTATTATTATTATTAAACAGGAGTCTGAGTAATTTACACAAAGCGCAGGAGTTAATTGTAATGTCAGTTTCCAGAGATTGGAAAAGCCAGCCAACGAATCTGTGTTGTTATTCATGAGCGCTGGTTCGGCCCCGGTTTCGGATTCAGGGCTGTTCTGTCGCCTCAGGGCAGCGCTGTGTTTGTGTGGAACAGGAAGCGAGACGGATGGCCCCTCAGCATGGCGGGCGGAGCCCCCGGTGGAGAAGAACATCACTAACACACACTCTCTTATGAACCTCTGGTCCTCCCAGATGCCGGGTCATCGGGTTAATAGCCCCGGGGCGAACGAGACGGCTCATTCAGCCTCCATTCGGATGCCTCGGGAGTCCTGCGCGGCTTTATTAACGTTACATTCTGTCTTGTTGTCGCTGATAAAGCTCTCGGAGCGGTGGCGACGACTTAAACCTGGCCGGCTCCTGTTTTATATTTCAGGCTTTTGATTTTTCTCCTTCTTTGCTCTTATCTCGGGTTGCAGCGGCACCGCGCTTTAGAGCGATGAGATCTTGCTGGAGGAGTCGCTGGTAAAGCTCATCATCTGTTTGTGGTCTTTAAGCTGAGGCTTTTGAGTATGAGGTGGATAAAAAAGAAATTATAATAATAAAAATAAACCATTGTGGCTTCTTGGTCTTGTTTAAGTAGACAAAGATTCATATATATATATATATATATATATATATATATATATATATATATATATATATATATACACACACACACGTGTGTGGTTTTTTTTTATTTATTTATTTTTATATACTATGTTTGTTTATTTGGTGTTTGTCCATTGTTTTATTGTACATTATTCCATACTGATTTGTCCACATTATTTATTTATTCATTTATTTGATTCATTTTAAATTCAAGTACAGAGACATTCTGCCTTTTTTTAATTAATATTTTTCCCTTTTTTTTCTTTATCTTCCTTTTTGCTTCCTATTTTATTTTCTTCACATTTAGTTGCAGAAACAAAAACAACTAGTCAGATTTTTTTTGTCAGTTTTTTTTCTTCTATTTTTTATTTTATACCATTGACTTTCCCCATTTAAAGAAAAAAAAGGTATTTAATATTTTTTTTCTTTCCTTTTTTAATTTTTAAACAAATTGTTTAATATTTGTTTATTTGCATAATATACATGTTTTATTTATTTACTTAAATTTTCACTTTCTTTCTTTCTGCTTGTTGTTTTATTATTTATTTGTTTTATTGGCATACCTAAATTCTGACCCTCTAGATTATGCTTTTAATTTTTATTGTTCTATTTATTCATATATTTCATTTTGTTTTTGTTTTCTTCATACTAACAATTTCTGACTAATAACAACTGGCTAATTTTGCGTTATTCTGTGTGTTATTGTGCTAAAACAAAACAAAATTGTTTGAAAAATGTTAGTTTCTTGGCACTTTTGCCGTAAATATCTGCTGTAAACATCGACATATAAACACACGATCATGATCCAGAACAGCAGGAATCGGCTTTCACATCCATCATCGTTCCAGCTGAACGTACAGCTGTCCTACAGAACACGAGTTTCGGCTGAAGTGTCCACATCAGCGCTCTGAGACGTGTACTGTACTGTAGTTCAGCACGTCGACCTTCTCCCGGATCAAAACCTCACACGATGTCCGAGCGCCGGCGTTCGATCGGAACGGACCGCCGCCTCGATGAGATTATGGATTAACGTGTGCACGCTATACAGTAGGTGCAAATAAAGAGCGAATGGATTGACGGTGCGCTCTGAGCACTCCACCGGCTCGTGCTGTAGTGCTATTGACACGTCTGTCACTATGTGTGTGTGGATCGCTCACTCGGAGCCGAGCTAATGCAGTTCTACTGTTGTGTGTGTGTGTGTGTGTGAATCCTGGACGTTCATGTTAACGCTCTCCGCTGATAGAGATGCAAACAAGTGGTTTAAATGCAGAAGTGCAACATTCAGGATGCATTTTTTTTCTCAAAACACCAGGTCCTGTTTCACAGGATGCAGGGGTTGTTTATCTACCTAAAGTGGTCCAATGAGGAACAACCGGTGATCCAGCTGTGACGGGGTCACGGGCTCCCAAGGCTCGTTAATGAACCTCGGGCGCGAAGGTTAGCTCGTCTGGTGCGCTCCCACACAAGATGGTTGAATGCCTGTTCCTCTGATAGAAATAGCGTACAGTATGTGGACATAGTGTGTTGTCAGTGCTTATGTTTTTTTTGCACACCGCCTGGAGACCGACAAATAGAGGAGATTATTAATAGCTTTGATTATTTCTCCGGTTTTATGGTAACTGTCCGCGGTCTGTGTGTGTGAACAGCTGCTGAAACACATTAGCGTGGCTGACATTTAAATTGTGACATTTCAGACCGGCCCTCACTTTTCACTTCCAAAGCTGTTGTTCTGTTTTCTGTTTTCCTGCTCCATCCATTTGCTTCACATCTGAGTGTTTGCATACACGCGCACACACTCGCTCTCTCTCTCTCCCGATCGTTCTCACCATCCTCCACGTTTGTGCAGCTCTTACCTAGCTGTAAACAAATCGATTTATATTATTCTCCCAGAGCAACAGTACAGCACCTCTTCCTACCAGGGTGAGGTGCTTATCAGTGTCTTTCCATACACACACACACACACACACACACACACACACACACATATATATATATATATATATATATATATATATATATATATATATATATATATATATATATATATATATATATATATATATACACACACAGACCTTTTCATCATGCGACAAGGACACTCATTAGAACGAACCCAATCTATGAATATGAGATTAGTCTTCAGACTACACACACATGCATCCAGAAAGGGTTGACGGAAGCGATACTTATTGATTGTCTCCTAAATATTAAAGTCCATAACATGGTACAGTAGGTACGATGATGCAGTAGGTGATTAGTTTGATCTTTAGACCCCCAGGTCAAGTGTTTTAACGAAACTACAGCCATGTGAATGTAAGGTTCTATATAATACCTGTGTGTGTGTGTTGATGGATTTCCCATCATGGCGTTTTTTACAGTCCAGTGAAGCCTGAGTGACAGGGATGTATACAGGAGCCAGTCATAAAAGAAGGAAGGACAATATACAGCAAGATAAGAGCGCTGTATAAGATAAGAGTCTCAGACAAGATTCTGTACAGCGATAAAGGGTTTCCTCAGTATGGCAGGAATATCACCAATACCAGAAGACGTTTTTAAAAATTGACACAATATTTGTATGTTCACGTTTTGCACTGTTAAATTTGTAATTCAAAATATTATTTATTAATCATATTTAAAAAAACTAAAAGTGGCCCATCATTCTGTAGATCATTTACTGTATGAGGTCAGGCTCTGATGTTGGACGAGATGGTCCGGTTCGCAATAATCTCCATTCCAGTTCATTCCAAAGGTGCTTGATGGGGTTGGGATCAGGGCTCTGTCTTAGGGCCGTTCGAGTTCTTCCACACCGAACTCACCAAACCATGTCTTTATAGTCCTTGATTTGTGCAAACTGATGCCACGAAGTTTGAAGCATTGCATTGTCCAAGATGTCTTGGTATGCTGAAGCATTAAGACTATCCTTCACTGGGGGAGAAGGAGCCTGATTAAAACATCTGAATTCATTAATGATTTAATAATTAAATATCGTCTTCCAAACTGTATATAGTTTAAATACTAGATTTATTTATAGTTTAAATACGCATGATTTCTGACAGGGTTGCCAGATCGCACCTACAAAATCCCCCTATGCATTTTTAAAACCCGGTATAATTTGCATACCGAGCCTAAAAGTAACATCTGTTCTGCAGCTCACGCTGTAGCCCAGTTATTAAAATGAGGCTGATAACGACCAACATAATACATTTTGCTCAAAGAAAGAATGTAGTGACTTTCTTCATTTGGTCAACAATGAAGGAAAAATTAGCATATGTTCATATCGCCGCATCAAGATGAAAAACTAAAATGCATCAAATTGCACTTTAATTTAACAATTGAGTTTTATTTTAAGATTTTACTTAAAAATTGGACAATTTAAATGTTGTTTGGATCCAGGACATTTACGCAAACATTCTTTGCTTTTAGTATTTTTTTACGTTTTACCCAAAATAAAAGGGTTGTAAAATAATATTTGTATATTTGTCTCTCTTTCTTCTGATCTGAAACATAACACGATCCTTCCCTTATCAAAAACTCAAACTTGTGCTATGATCTGAATGTTGTGGTCTGTTGCACCCTTAACAAATAGCATAAACTTTTATAACAAAGGAGTTCGAGCAGTAAAACGAGTGTTATAGAATGTCAGCATCGAATCACCTGTCTGCTTAATAAGAACTGGTGCTCGTGATGTGGGGAAGTAAACACATATAAACATGGGAAAACTTTTACAAGGCAGTTAGGAAATGGCTTAAAACCTGCTAGTGACTGAGGTTAATAATTTATCTATTGTATAGATGTTAAGGTATATACAGAATATGTGTAGGTGTAGTCAGAGCCAGTCCTAGGGGCATCGGGGGCTCAGTGGTAGGTTTGTTACCTGCTATGCGGAAGGCTTGGGTTTGCTTTCCAGCCCCTAAACCCCAGCCGCTGGATGCAGTGCCGAGCCCAAGCCCAGATGAAATGGGGGAGGGTTGTGTCAGGGCATCTGATGTCAAACCTGTGCCAAGCTTGTGTGTGCAGATCGGGTGGTCGGTTGTGGCGACCCCTTGGCAAGAGCAGCCGAAAGAACAACAACATAGTCAGAGCCAGTCTTGATGTCTCTGGAGACCAAAGAAAAATCTGGTGAAGGGACGCTCCTCCCTGGCCTGGAGACATGATGACCATTTGCCACACAGGCACACCTCACCTCCCAGTCGTCCCATTACACTGTATATTCACTATTGGCCAGTAAATTATGAATAACAATACTATTCTTCGTTTCATCAGACCCATTTAAAACTGCCCGCACCTGGACCTACAGTATATAACACATACTGTGTTCATTTCACACTCTGGGTGTCAACACTGGGACTTTTACATTCAGTGTTCAATCAATAATCAATGTCAATTTATTGCTTTTCAACTTTCATTAGTCCAGGGCTTTAACTAAACCGAGACTACGAAAGTAGATAATCACTGTCTAGTTTTAAAATGAAGTGCCCCTGTGAGGAGTGTCATCACACTCGTATGTTGTCTTGACTCGTTTCCACGGAGATCATTTATTAGAAAAAGGCATGTTTAGGTTAGGAAATAGCTAGTGATTGAGGTTAATGATTTATCTATTGTATATTGTATAGATGAACTGTAATTCACTAAACATAATTTACAACTCGTATTAAACAAACAATCGTACAGCTAACATAGAATGTCAATGAAAAATCAGACAGATTTGCTCAGAATATAAATAAGCAAGAATGCAAGATTTATAAATTATAGTGTAATAATACTTAGCGTAACTGTACAGTCAGCATTAATTAATAAATTAATCAAGAATGTCAACACTAATCTCAGATGTGTTGATAAATTACTAAGGAAAAGATCAGTATTGATGAAACTACACTATAATTACCCTTAGCATAACTGTATGTCGTTATTTTATATATAAAATAAAAAATAAATAAAATATTTGTATTTATGGAAATAAAAAGTAAACAAATTCATCTGAATCATTATTAATGTTTTCCATAGATACATTGGTAATTTATTAGGAAAAGGCATATTTGATTGATTAAATTTTAACTATTATTCACCTAGAATAGCTGTGTATACTGTAGCTACAATGTTTAATCTAAAGTTTAAATGAACATAGAAAGTCCATGACAGTAATAATAGTATTTATATTTAGATTCATTCATATAATGCTCGGAATATAATTTTTTTTTTTTACCTCTTGTTTGTTGATGAAATTATTATGAAAAGGGAAGACAAGACTAAGTTATGTTGTCATTATATTTAGCATAACTATATTATTTTTGTTAGTATTAATGAATGCTGAATTTCATTGAAACTAGTTCATTTTAATGAAGAATTTCAACATTTCCTTCAGATATTTTGATAAATTACTGAGAAAAAGAACAATATTGCAGACACTACGCTGTAATTACTTTAGCATAACTACATAGCTGTTATGTTGCAAAACCTGTTATGATACGCAAGCAAAATTACAATAAAATGGCAATGAAAAGTAAACAAACTCGTCACAACATTTTCCACAGATGCCTTGATAAATCGTTAGGAAAAGGGATACAGTATTTGACAAAAATTTGTAACTGTAAGCTTTGTAAACCCCTTAGCATAGCATTCCGTAGCATGTACAGTACATAGCTACTATGTTTAAAATAAAGCATAAAGTAACATAGAATGTCAATGAAACTGAGATAGATTTGTTTAGAATATAAATTTTTACCTCAGATTTGAGGATAACTATTAAGAAAAGGGACAACATTATTACAATATAGTGAAATTGTATATATCATAACTGAACATAGCTAATGTTTATTAGACAGTGGTGCTACACATAAAAATCTACTGGAAATGACATACTTTAATGAGGAATATCAACATTTACATCAAATTTGTTGCTAAATGACTAAGAAAGTGGTGACAACGGGATTAAATTACATATTGCATAGCTATGGCTAGCTAGTAAGGTTATTATATGAGCGCGTAGAGCTAATCTAAGAATATCAACATTTCTTAGGTTTGTTGATCAATTACTAAGGAGATCGTAACGTTTCAAATTGTTAAACAAATAGTCATAAATACAGCAAAAGTTGTGAGTAAATTCGTGAACATATCTCAGTAGGAAGCAGCATGTGTGTTTCAGTAAGACGAAGAGTGTATGTGTTATCGAATTACTCAACATGTAGCGGGATTTTCTGTAATGTTAAGCAGCGAGGGTTGAGTTATCCAGCTTTATATAGAGTCATGATTAATATACTTGTATAGGTGTGTGTGTGTGTGTGAAGGGCATTAAAGGGCTGCCATGCTAATGAAGTTTCCCGCTGTAATATAATTAATTAGAGTAGTTCTCCGCCCAGATGAAACGCCACCTAATGCATGGAAATCGAATGCGCGAGCCGTTTCTCACAGAAGGACACCATCAATTTCGACATCCTCACAGAATCAGACACATACACGTTTCTCTCAATTCCTTTCTTTTATTTTTAAAGTTGGAACAGCATCTTTCATGAGTTCATGAGTTCATGAGTTGGCTCTGCCGGCCACTATTTAGTGTGATTGCATTGTTTCTGCCTGAAGGAGATGAATTCACACAGTCCGGCCCAGCTGCAGCCTGCTAGTGTTTGCTCTTCGCTTATTCAGTAAATGGTGACAGATGGACCTCTGAAGGCTTATACGGACTGCATCTGTGTAAGTCCAGCCATACTGCAGATGAGCTCTAGTCACACCCCGCCATCCCATAATTTCCCTTTTGGACCCAGAGGGAGAAAGAGGAAGTATCTTTATCTCCCACAGCCAACGGTAGCTATAGCCTATTTCTCTACAAAATTACTTTTTTTCTGTCTGTGATGGAAGACTAAGGGGGAAAAAAGATATGGTGATGTGAGATGAATATAGAAATAATATTTCCGCTGCAAGGCTTTTATAGGAGAGGAGACTTCAGAAACGTATGACTCTATAAATTCTTAGTATTATAATGAGCTCAATCAGAGCCTCCACCATTTCAGCTCTCAGTTTGCATAGATACTTATACAGGACAATACTGATGAACAGACAATAATGTAACCTGCAAGACATACTATTACCATTACAACTACCACTACCACCATCATAACCACCACCATTACCACTACCCCCACTAACACCATTTTCACTACCACTTTTATTACCACCACTTCCACTACCACCACTACCCCACTTCCACTACCTTTACAACCACTACTCCCACTTCCACTACCCTTACCAACACCACCACCACCACCATTACCATCACTACCCTTACCAACACTACCACCATTACCATCACTACCCTTACCACCACCACCACCATTACCATCACTACCCTTACCAACACTACCACCACCACCAATTCCCCTACCATTACCATCACCACCCTTACTGTACTTCCACTACTACCACAACCACCACTTCCACTACCATTACCACCACAATTACTGTCGCTATCCTTTCTACCACTACTACCACTTCCACCTTTTAACTACCCTTACAACCACTACCCCCACTTCCATTACAAACACTACCACTACCACTACCATTACTATCATCACCACCGTTACTGTCTCTTATTTTTTTGTTTCTGGAATTCAAACAAACCAATTGGATTGTCTGCCTATTGTGACCTCATATATTGGCGCTTTTCCACTGCATAGTACGGCACGACACGGTTCAGTTCTACTCACTTTTGGGGGGTTTTCCACTGGGAACAGTACCTGGTACCTGGTCCTTTTTTTAGTACCACCTCAGCCCAGGTTCCAAGCGCGCCGAACCTTTACCAAAACGTGACGTGTAAACTCCGCTGGTCACTGATTAGCCGGAGAAAATCGTCATTACTGCGTCACTGAACACTGACACGAGACACAACAGAACCGCTATATTTAGAAACAGCCAGAGAAGGATCGCACGCAGCTTTTTGTATTAACCTTCGGCCTCTTTTGAAACAAACTCCTTCGTCTCGCTGTTAAAAACATCCACATGCCGAGAATGAAGAACACCATGCCGTTGATATGCTCCATTGTTGTGTGTTTGTTTGTGGCGCGTTTACGATGACGTCACGGCAGTAGCGGCGCCGCGACTAAACGACACGTGAATAATCCCGCCCACACTAAAGCGGTACTAAACTGCAGTGGAAGCGCAAACTGAGCCGAACCGAAGTGAGTTGAACTGAACCGTGTCGTGCCGTACTATGCAGTGGAAAAGAGGCATGAGAAGGTACCCACCTACAGCTTGTTGCTCAGATCTTCTGTTTTCAAGAGGGCGTGGCTCAGCAGTAGCACATTTACATAGACACTGAAAAGATCATTAGAAATAGATGTTAGAAAAAGGAGTGAAACATAAAATATGGCACCTTTGATGTACAAAAATGTACAAAAAGATATATTCTGTACAAAAAGATCAGACAAAAAGTAATGTTTTTTGTTTGTTAATATCATAATGAGGCAATTAATTCTACACCAAAAAGTCCATCAGATATTCTGCAAATGCAGGCTTTTATATGGATAAACATAAAGGTGAGCCTGCTGGGTGTGATATTTCCAGAGGGCATCCCTACTGTTAATGTCTGGATGTTTACAGCAATTCACCGTAAACACATCAAATTGTTTGCATCCCCCTGCTCATCGTTCTCGCCAGGTCTGCAGTTGTGAACCGGAAAACCGTACATCCAGCTGTGCTGAAATAAATAAGACCGAGCAGACACCGGAGACGTGATTTGATTATGCAGATTTCTGTTTTGCCTGTTTTTGATTGCCCAGTCAGCAGAAGAATGCGGTGGATTAAGTTAATGCTGGAGAATTTTGAGAGGCCCAGACATTCAGGAAAGACATCTTATTACAGGGTACGTTGCTGTCTATAAATGTTACCCATCTGTCTGAAAGCTAATACGGTAGGAAGGGCATAACAGAAACCTGCAAGTCATGCCTCAGACGCCCCAGACACTGTATAATCGCTCGCATATGTACATACTGTATATGCAAGCGAAGCACATGCATCATTCATCCAAGAAGAGACAGTAAGATGTAGCCTGTGTCTCCTTAGGGCTTTTTTTTCCTTCCGGTTGTCCAAGGTGACCATGACTGCCCAGAAAGGCAGTGTAGATGTTAGAGCTGCTCAGAGACAAGCCAGTCGATCGTTCTTGACAAGTTCACATCCGCTATAAGACTGTAAGTAAGCTCAGCTCCTTGGCTGACCCGTCACGCAATGGATGAGAAAGGCCATCGTTCCAGTTGTAGCTAATATCGAGAAAGTCTTATCTGTATTATAATCAACATAGTCGCGACAAACTAAATTCAATGGGGAAGGGGCTGTTTGATTGACATTGCAAGTGACCAACGATAGACCATTGGGGTTCTTGACGTATGGAAACAGTGATTCTGACCCATGTGCTAATCTGGACAGATCTTACAAATCTCAAAAGGGTGTTTGGCCAACCACAATCCCACCAAAACATCTTCAATGTGGTTTCTATGACCCTCTGAAGGATGACACCTTACTTGAGTCTTACATAAGAGTTGTGCCAAAATCCCACTATATAAGTTCAATTTAATTAAATCTATATAGCGCTTCTAACAATGATGATTGTTAAATCAAAAGAAAAATAGGGAAATAAGTATAAAATGTGAGAGAAAAATATGCATGAATTAGAATTACCAGTCCCTGATGTGAGGAACCTTGAGAGGAACCAGACTGAACAGGGAACCCATCCGCATTTGGGTGATAACGGACAGCATCATGATTTGCAATGATTTGAGTTCAACTGTTTGAGAGATCCGGTGAGTGTACATGTTATATCACATGATTAACACCATTGTCACAACTATTCGAGACATGTCTTACCCCATGGATTCCAGAAATGTCCACACTCACTTGGGAAATTGTCCCCCCCCCCCATAGAGATACAAGCTTTAAATTCTTAATCGTCTGTATAATAGTGAAGCTCTATGTATATTTTCAATAATAGTGGAAACCACCAGTCAAAAGTTTGGACACACTTTTCTAACTCTGTGGTCTTTCCTGCGTTTAATGTCTTTGTACGCCGTAACACAATGCTGAAGGCGTCCAAAATATGCAATAATCTCATTTTGAACAGTTGATATTAAAAAATGTACAGTATCTGCTACTTAAGCTCCGTAAAGCTTCCATAGAGGCTCCGTTCTGAGGTGTTGTTTGTTAACTTTAAATGACCTTCTCAAAGAATAAAGCAGAGGTTTTGGTCTTGCTTTTCTCGGAAGGTCTTCATCAGAGCCAGGTTCATCATGGTGCTTGATGGGTTTTGCAAATGCACTGGATACAATACTGTTCAAGAACAATAGCCTTCGTCTCAGACCGGGACAAGTCATACAGTACTAGAGCTGTGCTGTGCCAGATATGCAGACGTTAGCCTGGAGGTCAAAGGTCAAATATAATTTGGAAAACAAAAATGGACTTCCCAGTCGCCAATTTCCTTTAGCTTTGCTCTTTGAAGGAAAGCTCTGAGACGGTTAAATCACATGGCAGCAAAGAGCAAAAGCGTCCGTCGCAGAAGAGCTGGTGGGCAAACGTCTTTGTGTTTGATTTGTGCTGTGATTTGGACATGTACAGCTTTGTTCCCGGAATCCCTCTGCAGGGACGCTCTGTTAGGACCGACTCATTTCCTGCAGTCACCTCCAGCTGAAAGGCCAAGGCACTGAATGGGATAAAGAGTGAGACGTAGCCTAGGGCTACTTTAGTCACAGTAAGGGGGTTTAATTGCCTTTTAAACGCCAGACGATGATGATTATGTATGCATTTCCTGTCCAGGACTTGTTGTATAATCGGATGTATTCATGAAAGGCAAAAGAAAAGGTGCAGAAACAAGTTTTTTTTTTTCCCCCATAAAAACCTGAAAGGAAGGTTCTCAAAAAATGTCTATCCCAAAAATGGGATTTGAAATGATCTGTGCTTTTTTCCATCACCAACAAAACACAAAAATGTATTTCTGACCATCACGGCAGGACTGGCCATTCTTTTGGGTTTGTACAGTAGTAGTAATTTCCTGTTCGATGGAATGAAGCAATGCCAAGATTAGTATGTGGATGTGCCACCTGCTGTCAGTCACCTCGTTGACGAGTCTATCGTTGCTGCGCACCTGACCGTGGCCAACTTGCCCCATCTCTACAGCCTTGGCAAAGAAAAAGAAAATCTGTCTGGATTTGTCGAACTCAGCGCATTGTGTCTCGTCTGAATAATAACTCTTGTTTGGAAGTGACTCATTCATTTTGCTTACTGTTCCCATTTCTGGTTTCTCTCAAAGATTAGCTAGCATAAGGCAGTTAACGCTAATGCTGGTGAAAGACGGACAAGCAGAATATCTGTCCTCCAGACTATTTCATTATAAAAAACGTGCTAAATGGTGGAGAGATTTATACGCAGTACTCATGCTCATTTTCCACAGCGGATGCCTGCATTTATGCGACTCTGCCATGCCGCAGACACACAGCTCGCTGCCTCCAGTGCGGGAGGGAAAGAACAAATCATGGGTCAGAGCCATTACGAGGTGGCCGCCCACCCGCCACCCTGCTCCTCCTCCTCCTCCTCCTCGTTTCGCTTGAGCTGTTTGATCACTTTGATTTGTTCAAACAGAATAACTCTGCCTGTGTTTGCGCTCTGGCTCCACAGGTGGCTCCACTCAGTGTACTTTTCATTTATTTGTAATGGAGGCCTGCCACAAAACGCCGCCGCCGCTGTGCCCGAGTCTGGGGCCGGGAACCCCAGGGGAAAGGCTAAACGTTGGAGGAAGTTAGAAATCCACAATTCCTTGCCTTGCCTGACTGTATTGCATATTTAGTGTGGCTTCACACTGTTATGGGAAGTAATTAGTCTCTGGAGGAATGCAGGTGGTCCGGACCCCAAAGCCTGCCGGATAGAGCGCGGGATCACGCGCGGTGCTGGATACACACGTCCCAGACGAAGCGTAGGGAGACCCTCATTGGTTTCTATTTCTGGCCAGCTGGAGTGACGCAAGGCTGCGGTCTGATTAAAAAAATTCCCAGTTACGTTAAACACGGCACGCTTGCAGCCTCTACACACCATTATTACTGCTTTCACTGCATAACTACACAAGTAGCTTTTTGTACCGTTACCACAGATGAGAAGTCTCAACTCTTTCTTTTTTTTTTTTTTTTTTTTTGTTCCTATACTTTTTACACACTGTAAAAAAATAAATAGTACATTTTACGGTAAAAAAACAGCAGCTGTGGTTGCCAGAATTCTACCGTAAAAAATATTGCACTGCGGAAAAAATAATAAACCGTTAAATTTACGGTCAAAAATGGCAGCTGTGGTTATCAGACGTTTTCCGTAAAAATTCTTTACAGATTTTTATTTTATTTTTTTACGGTTTATAACTGTCTAATTTACATGTTTATGTTGTTATAAAACCAGTTTATTCCCGCCAAATTCCAGGGTTTACATTGTAACAAATACGGATCATGACCATGTTTTTTACAGCTCAGAACTGTCGAATTTAAAGATTTATGTTGTAATAATAACGGTTTATTTCCATCTTTTTTACAGCTCAGTACTCACACACTCATCTATAGAACTTTATCCTGTATATTGGGGGGGGGGGGGGGTGACTAGTACCTGGAGGAAACACACCCAGCATGGGGGGAACATACAAACTCCATTCATACAGAGACGGGACTCGAACCCGGACCCTGGTGGTGGAAGGCGACAGTGCTAACCACTACACTACCATGCTGGCTACACAATCGCTGTCGTTGTTGTTGGACTATTTGCTTTATTATGAATAACCACAGTGAATTCATTCAGCAATTCTGTGAAAGCATCAGTTTATCACACTAGCTGGAGCTAAAAGAGACAGAAGTTACATTGCTAAGCGTTCGGATTTTACTGTTAAGAAACTATTAAGAGTACTTTTATACTAATTGATGAATACAAACCTAAATCAAAATCATCAAAACCCATCAAAAGTTATTCAAGACTCGGACATCAGCACGGCCTCATGTATTTTTTAATAAAGACAGTAAAACAATATTTAAATTCTCAAAATCAAATATACAAATGTCAGGGTGGACAGTTTTCTGGGCAGACAATCTAAGTATGGTGGCGGCGGCGGGCGAAGTGGCGCGTGCTAGCGGCTAGCGTGCTAGCGGCTGTCCTCGCCACAGTCATCAAAGGGTGGAATACCATTCACAAATTTGAGTCCTTGGTTAATGTAAATTAGACGGCTATAAACCGTAGAAAAAACTATTAATATCCGTAAAATATACAGTATAATGAGTGCAGTCCCGTACAAACAACAGTGTTGCTAGCGTATATTTTATGGTAAATTTCTGGCAACCACAGCTGCCAGTTTTTTACCGTAAAATTTACGGTTTATTTATAAACCGTAGAAAAAAATATTAAAATCCGTAAAATATACAGTATAATGAGCACAGTCCAGTAAAACCAATAACGTTGCTACTGTATTTTTTATGGTGAATTTCTGGCAACCACAGCTGCCATTTTTTTACCATAAAATTTTAAAGTTTATTTTTTACAGAGCAGATATTTTTCTGATTTTTAATCTCTATCAACAAAGGTTTAGTAAAATATAAACTGATGCTCCATGATATTAGTAACAAATACCTTCTCTGAGAGTTTCCTTTTTATAAATACAGTACATCATAAATATTACTGCAATAAACCATATTTTCATATGTTTTTAACTGTTAAATTTACGGTTATCCCAAGTTTTGTGAAATATAGTTTTATTCTGTAGCATTTACAGTATACGGTATTTTACTGTTAGAATTACGAACATTTTTTAAACCCTTTTACTTTAAATTGTTAAGTTTAGAAATTAAGACTTGAAGAAAAGTAATAGAAAGATTCGAAATGACTTATTCATCATCTATTTTTTCCCTTTCTTTCTTTTTTCTGCAACCTTTCTCAGCTCGATTTATTCAAATGTACAATGTCTCGCTCCGGTCGGGAAGAGAAATGTGTGTCAAATTGATGGAGAAAGCGAATCATAGTATACTTGAATTTTCCCTCTGCTATGTAAATCTATTAGCTGAATTATGTTTACAGATGATTAGTGTCAGTTTGGAGAACTTGTTGATGTAAATATCCATAAAATAAGATGTATGAATGTGTACGGGGATAGGCAGTAAATCCATCAATGCGTATTTAGCCTGTTTTCACACTAGGCATGATTGATTAGTACCGTGCGGGGGTACGATTGTTTATAACGACTCTCCAACTTGCACATTAATTATATTGTTCTATAAGTTCACTTGCATTTTTTCCAGTCTCAAATATACAGTAGCAGGTATCATTTGAGAGCCACCAGACTTTGGAGACGGTATACAAGAGTCTTTCCTACAAAGTTCAAATGGTACAGGACGCCTTAGAGTTTTCATGGAGTAATGTCCATGAAGATATGGTTTAATTAGATTAGATCATCTGTACATGTACAGAGCCAATGAAATGCAATTAGCATCAAAGCAGAAGTGCATTAGTGGCCTATTTACAATAAATATCATGTGTTGTACAAGGAGAAGATGCATTTGGTAATAGAGATATGGTACATACAGTATAGTGATATAAAATAATGTACAGTATAACTGCGCAGCATTGTGCAGTGAATGTGCTATAATATGTTATTACAAGAAGTTGCTGCAATAAAAATGTTTTTCTGCATTGCAATTTGATTTGAATAAAAAAAAATAATAAAAAAAAGTCCTTACAGCATTTACAATACTAAAAATAGCAGTATTAAAAATACCGCCTTCATTAATTTTTCAACCTCACAAATCCGATGGAAAAAATTCAAGTGTTAAGATCCAGGTCGACAAAATTCAGGTATTAAAATTATTTTTTAAAAAAAATGTAAATTTGTATAAAGTTGAGTTGCTGTGCTTTAGGTGGTCGCTATTAACACACAAAGTACTAGGATCAAAAGCCGCCCCCCCCACTTGATTTTTCCATGCGCAGTATGGAAACGGGGAACAGTAGTCCCTGGACAGGGGGGGGGGGGGCACACGAAGCTATAGAGGGAGTCTACAGAAACAGGGTGATGTATGAGGAAATATCATGCTGCACGCGGGCCTCCGGCGTCGTTTCCACGGCAACCGACGCGATAGGCGAGAACGTTCCTGATTTGTGCTGCGAACGGAGACGAATCAGATCTGATCATTTTCAAATCGCAGTGTGGAATCGCAGTCGGCCCCAAAGATCAGACTTGCCTGCAGTCTGAATAACGGTTTATAGTCTTGTAGCTGAATGAACACGCATAACAAAATCTATACTGGAACGTTGTAATGGTCAGGCGTCCACAAACTTTTGGCCACAAAGGCTAATTTTTCCGTTGAAGTTTATTCTGCTCGGAAGAATTAGAAAGATTAATTCGTATTGTCTCGTACCGTATGAACTGAGCTGCTTTTTAATTTACAGACTACGTTTCTTATCATTGGGAAATACTGCGTTTATGATGTATAGTACTGTATATACTGTACATTATGCAAAACTTGGCAGCATTAGGCAACAGGAGTTGGCGCGTGATGAGATTTAGCAGGTTGCTTGAATCATCCAGCATATTCGATTTGAGAATCAGTGCCGAGTGACAGGACGGCGACGCCACGCTCGGTCTCTCGTTATCCGCTGTGATAACTGCCCGTGTCCAGTCTAGTTCTGCTCTATCGCATTTTAATAAAAGTGCTATTTGACGAGTCCATTTTTTTTTTTTTTTCAGAGCAGAAATAGTTTCCTAGCGAATGTCCATTCGTCCATTTTAGCAAATAAAGGCTCTGAGAAATAGATAACGAAATAGACGTTCCTCCGTCTGCATCAGAGATGTTAATTTACTGAGGGAATTTGAGTCCGTTAACTTTTTAGGATCGTCGGAGATGAAGAACGAAGAAATGACCTCATGGGTTTATTAAAGCGCCTACAAAAGATTAACAGCGTAGTAAAGTAGGTGACTTTGTAGAGAGGAAGTCATTATCTGACACATGGGCGTGTCGCTCCGGGATTAAACTTTCCGCTTCTGTAATCTTCTTTGAAGATGTGGTTCTGACCCGGAGAACAGTTCTGAGAGAAAAGAAGAATAGAAAAGCTACACGTCCGAATCAGGCCGGAGTCCTTTCGTCTCCGTAGTGCCGTTTCTGAGCAGGCCGTCGCCGTTAATTACTGTACGCTCACCGCGCAATCTGCTAAAGTCTGTCCGTTCATTAGAGCCGCTGTGAGCTGCAGGCGAACCTGAGAACGAGCAAGTGGAGGATGAAGGATTGTGTGCATGTGTGTGTGTGTGTGTGTGTGTGTGTATGTGTGTGTAGACCTGGTGTGAAGGTAATGTCAGAGGAAATGACATGAGGAGACATAAAACGAACATAAAAGTAAAGCAGCACGAGGTGAGGGCAGATGGGAGGAAGAAGGCACCGACCGCAAATGATGGAGTGGCGCAGAAGTTTTCATTTTCTCTCCGAGCTTGAGGCTGTGGGTTTTTATAAAACAGGAAGCAGAAGTGCATCGTTGTGGTGAAAACGTTCGAAAGCAGCGCCGGTGGCGAAGCTGCAGTTTGTCTCTTCCTCCTATTGATTTCTGGAGCAGTTTGTAGTTTTGTTGATGGAAAGGGAGGTTTTTCTTTTTACTCGTTTCTCTTAAAGCGAGAGTGATTTCATTTGTTACGTACCAGAAGACTTTTTATAAGTATAAGCATTTCGCTACGTATCGTACTGTGTATGACTGTGAATTTGAAATACATGATACCATACAGTTTACGCATCATGAAATTCATGTATAGTTTCGCAAAAAAACTGCCAGTTCATTAATATTTATTGTCTAAGTATATTTATTGTCTTTATACTGTAGGTCTGTTGGTGGTGTTTTGGTCATCACTGCAGCGTCACACCTCCAGGGTTGAGGGTTCGAGTCCCACCTTGAGTCTGTGTGCATGTACTGTAGTTCGCATGTTCTCACCGTGCTTGGTGGGTTTCCTCCAGGTACTCCGGTTTCCTTCCACAGGTTAATAGATGTTCCTAATCTGCCATACTGTAGTTTGTGTGTGTGTGTGTGCCCTGCGATTTATTGGCACCCTGTCCACGGTGTACCCCGCCTTTTGGCTCCAGGCCCCCCCGAGGCAACCCTGTACAGGATAAGTGGTATAGAAGGTGAATGAATATCTTTATACATGTATAAAATATCTCTTGATGTGGCATTTTAAATATCACCACAATGACTCGATGATTATTATTATTATTTTTAGGTTTAAATTAATATACGTTTGCATTTGAGGTGGTAAAATTGTTGCCTTTCCTCTATAACCCCACAGGTGGCGCACTCTAAACTGTTCGCACATGGACGGGGAGCACAGCGCCCCGTGTGGTACAAGCAAATTATCTACTAAGTTTGTTTAGAAAGTCTGTTCAAAGTCTAATAAAATACTGATGATACAAGAAAACTGTATTATACTAATATTCATGATGATGTCAATATTATAGCCTTATTAATCAGTTCCTTAATATTAAACATTAAACAAATGCTGCAGATGCAAATCTCAGTCTGGCGTGTAAGAGCTGAAGTCCCGTCTCCAGCTGCAGAGGCGATGTGAGGAGCTGAGAGCCGTTCGATCACCTTGTTGAATAAGACAGACGTGTCTTGGACATCTTGGTTTAAAAGAATGAAAAATAAAATCCCATTTCTTTGAGCAGCCTGATGTGGAGTTCAATTTCCACAGCTGTATGAAAAACAAGCAGAATTATTAGATTTTTTTGTTAAAAACAACAGTGTGAGAGAAAATGGAAGAAAAAAAATCATTTATGTAGCATGTAGGTCACTGATCTGGAAACTCTAGTATTGCTTTTAGGTTCGGGCTCATCTGCTGTCCTCTATAACTGTGACTCTCTCTCTCTCTCTCTCTCTCTCTCTCTCCCTCTTATACCCTTTGCTCTTTTCTATTCCTCTGCCCCGTTCTTTTCTATTTTGGTGAAATGAAATGTAAACAATATCAGAACAAATACTGTATATTGTATTATTGTTAGTGGCGCTTCATGTCCGCACCTTCGCCAGTTCAATATCTAATGGAAAAGACATTTTTATTTATGTATAATTTTTTTCCGGATTTCTTTTTTTTTACCTCCCTGTTGTTATTATTTCTCTTATTAGATCCTCAAAACTAAGTTGATGAATAAGTCATACCGATATACAGTAATTAACCTCCAAAAAAAACCACCGCCAAACATGCTAAAAAAATGCTCTATTTAAAACTAGAGATGTTCCGATACCGTTTCCGATACTTGGGCTCAGGGTACCGATCCGATACCTGGGTGTGTATCTGTACAGTATATATATATATATATATATATATATATATATATATATATATATATATATATATATATATATACACATACATACACACTATATACTAATTATATATATATATACACTATATACTAATTATATATATATATATATATATATATATATATATATATATATACAGTATATACAGTATATATAGCATTTCTTTTTTTTAAGTAAAATACTACTAGCCCTGTGTAACGGGTTCGACCCTAAGTGCACGGGCGACACCATGAAACACGGACACGAGGCGAGGTCTTACAGGAAAAAGGGTCATTTATTTAGAAAATTGGGGAAGGAAAGGGTTAAAGGCTCTCTGCGGTCTTTTCCACTTCGGCGGCAGGGATGCGAAGGCGGGCTCTACGCGGAAGTGAAGGTGCCGCGGGAGGTCGCAGCTCGTTCACGCGCTCCTCTCGCGGAGATCAAAGGCGCCCCCCTTTTTAACCCTGGAAAACCCAGACCACCTTATCCTAATAGAAAATTTATCTCCTTTGGCTGAAATGATGATACAGACCCAGTGAACCCTAAAACAGGTGTTTTTTTTAATTAACCCTTTCCTACTACATGTAATGACATGGGTCATATATGACCCCTTGGGATATCCAGTATGTTTGACCAACTGGTAACTTTCACTCATGACATAAAGGCAGGAGTTCTTTCTTAGTAAGGAAAGACCAGATTCTCATTTCAAAATATATTTATTGATTTTAACTTTTCATCAATGACTATGCACATAAAATTTTGTTCTAAGGCAGGAACTAAAAACACTGGCATCAGCTTTTATATCACCAAATAAAAAGCGCAGTAGCAGCCATGTTTGATGTGAAAAAAATCAGGTTAGTTCAGTCAGTTACCACTAAATGTCAGTGTTATGGGTTCACATAGGGCACACTGGGTTGTAATGCAAAAAGAAATCTTTACTTTGGTGTGTGGGTTGAATATGACAATGAAATAAAAGTCTGGGTCAAATATGACCCCATGGGTTCTCCAGGGTTAAAGTCTCTGGGGCTCATCACATCGCCCCGCTCTTGTGCCACTGTCTCTCATAAAATCCACCTAATCCACATAAAGTCCAGCTTCCCAACAGTCAGACCCCGAGCTACACTCCCCGCTGTGTTTTATAGCGCCGGGATCATTAGCGGCGATAGCTCATGGGCCGGTGCCTGATTCTGCGGCCCTGCTACTTCACATACCTAAAGAGGGGACGGAGGCCGCCTAACTAGTGAGCGAGGAGCGATATCAATTTGGGCGCACGCCCATCACAGGCGCACGCCGTGACACTCTGTAAGTAAGCTAAGCTAGCAAAGCTAGCGGGCATAAATAGGTTATGTTTAGGGAAATGGTATCGGATCGGTACGTGGACTCAAGTACTTGCCGATTCCGATGCCAGATTTTTTTGTGGTATCGGCAGCATTTCTGATACCAGTATCGGAATCGGAACAACTCTATTTAAAACCAGTAGGATTCTAGAGTGTGGACAAGGTGAAGCACAATTTTGAATTTCGCACACACCACCGCAAAACGCCGGGTCTCTGGACTGCTCTAACAAGCGAAAACGAACGCTCTATCACCAGTTGTTCCCAAGATATCAGTCTGAGAATCAGCACAGTCACTTTGCTGTTGAAGTCTATGCAAGAGTCAGCGGTGCAGAGAGAGCCGTTGCTAAGACGTCCAGGCTAAACCACGCCTCTTCCAGAATTGATCATTCTCCATATCTCAGGAACCATATTGCCTAGAAACGAGTCGTTTTCACCGTTTTGTTCAGGGAAAGTGAGGCATCTGTTCCTCCCTACTTAAGAATCGATTTAGTTATTAGTTGTAGTCGAAATCATCATATTTCTGAGAAAGGTAGAATAAGAGATGAAGTAAAAAGTGTGGAGAGGTGTATTGTGGGCAGGATACTCCGAGCTGTCAAGCCCAATGCAGCAGTAAAACAACAACAGAAGCGAGAAAAACATTGCCTTAATGGCTTCTCTCTCTCTCTCTCTCTCTCTCTCTCTCTCTCTCTCTCCTCATCATCATTGAGTGGCATTCAACAACTTATTTCTCCTTCCCACTAATGCAAAGTCTCCAAACAGGAAGGTAGGTAGGCTGATTTCAGACAGGGGAAATCAATGCCTCGGTTGGCTCCTGACTCCACTGGGGGCCGCCGCTGATGGATGTCGAACGCTCCTGTTTGGACAGCACTTTCTCTGTATTAAAGAGTGTGTGAGGGCAAACAAGCGCCCACGTTACATTACTGCACACATACAGTATAGAGCTTTAAACCTCTGTATTTTCATGCCATTCGATGTGCTTTCTTTGCTGAGATTATTTAAAAAAGAACACACACGGGCGCGTGTCAGTTTGTCACTCGTTAGTGTAAATGCAGGGTTCCTGGACCGGAAGTCACTTGTTTACAATAGCTTTTTCCAGTTAAAGCTAACATGAAGAGGCACTGAAATCAGGAGACTGTAGAGCGCTGAACTTTTGCGGGACTGACGGGACAAAATTCCTGCGCAGCATTATGTCATTTATAAGTTTTTTTTTTTTTTCCCCTCTTACACAAGCAACATTTAGGTGGAGTGCACTTTATACCCCAGAGCAACTTATCATCCAGAAAATACGGTTTGCCAGATATGACACATCATATGTTTAGGTATAACAGTAAACTCTGATGTAAGTGCTTAGCTGTGAATAGATGAGAGGACGCTGTAGCATGTTGCCTCAATTCTCTGGGTTTAATTTGGCTAGTCGGGTCACTTCATGTGTCTCTGTTTAACGGTCCGTCCACGGACCAAAAATAGTCCAAAACGGGGGTTCGGTAATTAACGTAATAAAGTAAAGATTGCGGTTTGGCCAAAGGGGAACGACTCGCTGACGTTTGAGGGATTCTATCAAGAGCAGAAAGCTATGAAATCTGACAGTGATTTAGATTTACAACAAGTTTTATCCTCCAGCATCCTCAATGCCAGAACCGTCGACGAAGCTTTGTTTGCGCTAGTTATTTCCTTTTTTTTTTTTGCGTCTACACCTCGGCTCCCCCCCACATTTTATCCTACCTCCGTGGCCTTGGAGTCGGCTCCCTTTGCTGAGCATTACGTCAGCCTGCTAAGTTGCCGCGATTGGTGCATTTTTCAACTCCACATCCACGAGTGTGTTTGTTTCAGGCCCCCCGAGAGCCTCGAATTGATCAAACAGGAACTGCGTCACAGCCAGGGCTTTGGCTGAGAGCGAAACATAAAGATCATAAACACAAAGTCTGCCTGCTGCTCAGAAAGTGCGCTGCTCTGGTGATTGTTTTTTTGGTCTTGATTTTGTATAGCCAGCGATCTTAATCCCGAGACACGCCGGCTCAGCTAACGCTGACAAACCCAGAAATTGGGTTGGCACGGAATTAAATGTTCTCCCCCCGGTTCTCAGTGGTTCTTTTGGCTTTTCGGGTTGTTTTCTCTCAATCAGAGTGCGTTACACGCCTCAGCGGCTCACCGCTCGACTTGGAGTTAGACGGGATCTCGGCGGGATACGTATGATACAGAGACGGTTCGGATGCACAGATGGCGGACGGCACTCCGGAGCCAATCGGACAGTTTGCGATGATCGGCAGCTGACATAATGAACCTGAATGACCTCTGCTGGAAATGCCAGGCTTGGAGTTGTCTGTCTCTACCTGGCACGTCTTCAAATCTCGTACAGGATTGGCATCTGAGGTGTCTTTGTTGTGGGACGGACGATATGTTATGAGGTTTCGGAGTCTGTAGGGACTTGCGGCTTGGCAAGCTTGGTAGATTATTTTCTTTTCCATGTAATAGGCGCTGATCTTTTGTTATGAGATTGATTTTAATTCATTTATTTGGAAGTCTGATATTGTGGGTCCCGTAATGACATCGCTCTCCTCGCTCATCGGACTGATGAGCAAAAGCGCCCTGACGCGTGAAAGCTAGGCATGCGTGTCAAACGCCGTTAACACATTCTGACAGCGAACGCGAAGTCCTACAGTAGCTCTGAGGGCTCCACTCACAAAACAAACAATGCCAGCAGCCCTGGCAACAACCTCAGGATACAGTACGGCCTTGACGTCGCGAGTATGTCGCATGTAGGATATACAGTAGGAGCCGCGTTTATAGTGTCAGGGTGTTGGATATACCGTACAGAATGCTACTGTAGTGTGTGTGTAGCGCCTGTGTGTTTCCTCTGGACCGAAAGAAGCGATCACACTGCTATTAAATGCACCTGTCAAGCTGCATTGCATCACTGCTTTCAGAGATTAACCCAGTTAAATGACAAAGGCCGCTGTCCCGAACACGAGCACTCCGAGAGAGAGAGAGAGAGAGAGAGAGAGAGAGATCCTGGCGTTTAAGGAACAAAGAAGTTTAAGCATTTGTGTTAAATCTGTCTATCTTGACTAAACCCGAGTCAGCTGCAGGTTTACAGAGACGTTGCAGGTTTTTATTTGGGAGTTTCTAGACTAGAACTGTGAATACATGAAGATCGGAGAGTTTAATTCTACGAAGGTGAGTGAAAAATGATCCGCACTCCGATTATATTAAAACTTCTGTCTTGCAGTTCGAGGCTACCGTCTCCCCGGTCGCTGCTGTGCAGGTGAGGACGTGTCGCATCAGTTCATTTGTAACTGCGGCGCAAGCAAAAATGGATGTATAATGAATAAAAGTATATCCGGTCCCTCTGGTTTAAGTGTAAAAGAATGCTTTTACAGTACAGTTGGCGTAGGATATTCTTAGGACAGATTCTGGAGGGAGGACTGTGCAATTTTATCCATCACTTTTTGCACACAGATTTGTGAAATGTGAAATGTTAGGCATTCAAGCAGTGCTTTTTACCAGTAAATGGGGAAAATCTGCAGATGAAGAACCTATCTAATATAAGAAGGTTTCGACCAGTACGAGTTTATGCGAGAGATCTTATGCAGCTCTCAGTGCAACCAAAACAATTAGTAAAAAAAAAATACAGCGCTCCAGTCCGATGAAGGTCCGTCTCGGCAATTACGTTAGTGTGGCACCGATTTGAATAAAAGAAGAGCGGTGTGCATCGATTAGTTTTTTATTTGACATTTTTTTGTGGCCTGAGTGTGTACCCGATGTCGGTATTTACTAAAGACTGGGCAGAGTATCGAGAAAGTGATACAAACACCCGCACACTTCTGCCCACCCTTTCAACACTCTGCAAAAGCTTGGTTTTGAGGTTTTAAAGCATCCTTCCTATAGTCCTGATGTTGCTACAACTACCTTTCACCTCTCTGGTCCCCGGAAAGCAGCCTTACGAGGACGAGGATACACAGCTGATGAAGAAGTAAAGACGCCGGTGCATTCGTGGCTCGCAGCTCAGCCGTAAACATTTTGTCATGACGGATGGACAACAATACACACACACACACACACACACACACACACACACACAGCATATGTGAACATTTTCATCACCCTCGGACTGGTAGCATACTGTATCTCGTCTTTCCTCTGTTTAAAGAAGTCGCATCTTTAAAAGCACACAGTGATATGAAAACGGAATGAGATTATTAAAGGATTCATGAAAGCGTTTAAAAAAGAAAAAGTTACAAGTTTTATTAACTGCTTGAGAAACGACCGCTTTGGGGAACTTGTACGCGAGCACCTCAGTAACCTCAATAGACTTCAGATGCTTTATTTAGACCACTGTCGCTTCGTAATCACCTGAAGGACAAGCTAGGACACTGTGGAGGAGCGAGGGGGGGGGGTACGCTGGTCACGATTTGTGCTGATGACTTATTATCATACGTGTAATTGTGATTAATGATGACTTATGATTATTTTGACGTCGGTTGTGTGAGAGCGAGAGAGAAGAAAGCGAGAACTCGCTTGCCTTGAGGGAACAGAATGTTTATTTCTTTTGTAAATGCATAAAAAGAGCTCGCTTCGCGAAGGAGATTTTTCGCTTCAAGTTTGATAAAACCAAGGCATGACGGATAATGCGAGCACAGCTTCTCTCCATTCACTAGTTTTAATTTCATACTCTCTCTCTCGCCTTTTATCTTTGTGTCGGTTGCATTAACTCGGTACATTTCTCTAGCAAAATACAGACTGTCTTTGATTAAAGCGAATAGACCTCATGAGAAAAGTGCGTGGAGGATGTGCTGGCACTTTTCTTCCTGCTGTGCTCTTTGGAAGAATTTTCATTTAGTTATTTTTGCAAACTCGTGTTATTATAGCTGACGTGGAATAAGAAGACACTTGAGAGTTTTTTTTTTTTATGAGCTTGGGGCAGGGTTCTACTTTCTTTCTCCTAGATTTCACGTGCCACTTTCGAATACTCCGACTGATCTGTCATGCAAACCAGGACTTCGACCCATCCTGTCCATCTGCCCGTTCCTGCCCACTCGTACAGTACTGGATTACTACTAACAAGTTCTCTGGTTTCTCCTATGAGACTCTGCAGATATCATAGGAGATACGGTAGATACTCTGGCCGCTCTTACACTCTATCCATCCATCTTACACTCTATCCATCCAGGCCCACAGATACTCCTTCCCTTTCTGCAAGCAGATTCAACTCCCGAGACACTTTGACTAGATACTCTGACCACTTCCTCTCCCAGATGTTCTAACCAAGTCCACTTGCAGATATTCTGAACAATCCTGCACTTAGATATTTGACTTCTTCTAACCCCCTCACCTCCAAATTCGCCACCACTCCCACACAGACGTTCCTGACCACTCCCACCCACCCACAGTAGTTTCTGACCACTCCCACCCACAGAAGTTCCTGACCACTCCCACCCTCCCACAGAAGTTCCTGACCACTCCCACCCACCCACAGAAGTTCCTGACCACTCCCACCCACCCACAGAAGTTCCTGACCACTCCCACCCACCCACAGAAGTTCCTGACCACTCCCACCCACCCACAGTAGTTTCTGACCACTCCCACCCACCCACAGAAGTTCCTGACCACTCCCACCCACCCACAGTAGTTTCTGACCACTCCCACCCACCTACAGAAGTTCCTGACCGCTCCCACCCACCTACAGAAGTTCCTGACCACTCCCACTCACCCATGATGTTTCTGACCACTCTCACCCATACCCACTCCCATCCACAAACATAACTTCCAAAAATGTTGTTCCCTGAACATTTCTATCCAAAGGCACTCTGACAATTTCTGTCTCCAGACCCAGTAACCAACTCGTAGAACCCCGTAGACGGTCGCTTACAGCCCCACTACCGCACTCAGATATTCTCACCTCCGCTTACAAATCGCTTTTCCTAACATACACCAACGTCTTCTAATATACTCTGTTCCATTCATCCTGAAAGTTGGTGCGTACTCTCAGCTCCTCTATCCTTCTCCACAGGTTCTTTAACCACCCACCCTTACAGTAAATGCTCCGAACACTCTTGCTTGTTGCAGATACCCAGAACTTCCTGACTCCACAGAACCTTTGACCTGTCCACCCTCATCCTTAGATTCCCATTCATGTTTGTGGGTAAGACGGGTCTCAGCAGCGACAGGCTGGAGAGTGATGAGTTTAGGAGTGATTTGCGTCACTGAGCCGAGGCTTCCGGTCGAGCGAGTCTGGAACTGGGATTCTGTGATAAACACAACTGTCGTGTGTGTCAATGTTGGTCCACACACACATATGTGTACAGTATGTGTGCGTTCTGTCTTATAATATACACATCTCGTATCCTGTGCCTGGCAGCGTCACCGTCGCGTTGGGCAGGATCAGAAGCCGTACTGTTCGGCAGCGGTCGTCGTGGTTGCTGTATACTGGAATATTTGCGCTGGTGTCTGAGTGACCCGCGTGTCTTTCGTGGAAATTATTAACCGACAAAGCGGCCGATAACACTTCCTCGTTCTTTGTTTTTGTGTATCCAGTTTTTTCCCCTCGCTCGGTGGAAATCAATAAGCTGGATGGCACAGTTCTGATCGTGAGCGCCCACACTTTTGCATGCGTGTTCGGTGTTTGTTTTAACACCATGTGATGTGTGAAATTTTAACCACTGCAACACCGGCCTTCTGTATTTAGGCTGAAAGTGTGGTTAGGTGTAACGAGATGGAATATTCACTGGATCTTACAAGGATGTGAGTGTGTAAGAGTGAGTGAGATTCCTTTTCATTTGGCTTTCGGGCCAGACTTTTGGCTCTCAGCAACAGGACCATTAATAAGTCTCTGTGAAGGAAGGTCTGATTTCAAATCTAAGCCAACTGAGAGGAGGAGGCACAGTGTTCAGACTGATTCACACACACAGCTTGCTCTCTCTTGACCTCAATTCGTCTGGCCCAGTGCCTTAAATGCCATCTCACACAGTCTGTTCTCTCCGTCATCATCCTGAACGCCTCCATACTCCTGAAGCACCACTGAAACTGGCAGCCCGGGCATATTGTGTTGGATTCATCCACGCGTACAGTAAATGCGAGACTATTGACCGACTCTTTCAAGACGATCCACCTCAGTCCCCAGCGTGTTGCCGCTCCCTCCCTCCCTCCGGTTACACCCAAAGGCGGATTCCAGAGCGGCGGAGCATTGCGGGAAGTCTCAAATTAGACACGGTCTTCTCTCCCGCCTCCAAGTGGCACCTTTTGTCATTTCGAAAGCACCGACTGGTAGAGAATAATCTAACGCGACAGTCGCTTTCTCTCCTCCTCAACGTTCTCTCCTCCTCCAGCTGCGTTAGGACGATCAGAGTGTGTGAAGTCGATACGTCTGGATGAGCCGACACGCTTGTCATGTGTTGTGCTCGGGTTTTGAGAGAATTCTCCCCCTGTTGATCAGTCTCAGCGTCGTCTTAAACGCTTTCATTCTCAGCAGTGGAAAGGAAAGTAGGAACAAAAAGTGAGAGGAACAAAAAAAAAAAAGCAACAGACTCAGGTTTAATAGACCTGAATGTGATGTTTGTGTCAGGATCTGACTGGCCCTCAGCCCTCAATTCACACTCGCTAAGAGCTCACTTCATCTCCACGGTAACACATTTGCCACTGCTGCGACGGACACGGCACATTTTTCTCTTTTTCTCTCTCAATATTGAGTCCATGTATTTGTGTCAATGTCTGTGAACAAGTTTATTGTACTAATTCCTAACTGATGTGTGGCGTCGATGAGGCGATTTGCTGCCCCTTGACCACTCGAGTCGTGATCTCTAAGAAGCCGATCAACGCTTTCGCATCTATACTGTGTGTACATCCCTGAATAGGAGTCATAGTAGTTTTTAACATCGAGAATGGAGTAGGGCTGTAGCTATGAAATATTTTACTAATCGAGTATTCTACCAAAAAATGTAATCGATTAATTGAGTAATCGGACAAAATATGATTTTGCTTAAATAAACAATGTAAAATGTACTGTATAAGCGAAACAAAGATTAATTGGTTTTCTTTTTAGAAAAAAATCTTTTATCTTTTAAATGCATACAGCATTTTATCAAAAATAAACATTGCCATTATTTTCAATACAAGGAACAGCTAAAAGATGAATTTTTTTATTCTTATTTTAAAGCCTTTTCTCAGATGCAAAAACAAAAACAAAAAAAAAACTGTTGGTACACTGTTATGCGCTAAAATGCCTCCCCAAATATTATATATATATATATATAATATTATAAATTATATATATATATATATATATATATATATATATATATATATATATATATATATATATATACAGTGGTGTGAAAAACTATTTGCCCCCCTCCTGATTTCTTATTCATTTGCATGTTTGTCACACAAAATGTTTCTGATCATCAAACACATTTAACTATTAGTCAAAGATAACACAAGTAAACACAAAATGCAGTTTTTAAATGAGGGGTTTTATTATTTAGGGAGAAAAAAAATCCAAACCTACATGGCCCTGTGTGAAAAAGTAATTGCCCCCTGAACCTAATAACTGCTTGGGCCACCCTTAGCAGCAATAACTGCAATCAAGCGTTTGCGATAACTTGCAACGAGTCTTTTACAGCGCTCTGGAGGAATTTTGGCCCACTCATCTTTGCAGAATTGTTGTAATTCAGCTTTATTTGAGGGTTTTCTAGCATGAACCGCCTTTTTAAGGTCATGCCACAACATCTCAATAGGATTCAGGTCAGGACTTTGACTAGGCCACTCCAAAGTCTTCATTTTGTTTTTCTTAAGCCATTCAGAGGTGGATTTGCTGGTGTGTTTTGGGTCATTGTCCTGCTGCAGCACCCAAGATCGCTTCAGCTTGAGTTGACGAACAGATGGCCGGACATTCTCCTTCAGGATTTTTTGGTAGACAGTAGAATTCATGGTTCCATCTATCACAGCAAGCCTTCCAGGTCCTGAAGCAGCAAAACAACCCCAGACCATCACACTACCACCACCATATTTTACTGTTGGTATGATGTTCTTTTTCTGAAATGCTGTGTTACTTTTACGCCAGATGTAACGGGACACGCACCTTCCAAAAAGTTCAACTTTGTCTCGTCGGTCCACAAGGTATTTTCCCAAAAGTCTTGGCAATCATTTTGCCATTTGTGGATAATGGCTCTCACTGTGGTTCGCTGGAGTCCCAAAGCTTTAGAAATGGCTTTATAACCTTTACCAGACTGATAGATCTCAATTACTTTTGTTCTCATTTGTTCCTGAATTTCTTTGGATCTTGGCATGATGTCTAGCTTTTGAGGTGCTTTTGGTCTACTTCTCTGTGTCAGGTAGCTCCTATTTAAGTGATTTCTTGATTGAAACAGGTGTGGCAGTAATCAGGCCTGGGGGTGACTACAGAAATTGAACTCAGGTGTGATAAACCACAGTTAAGTGATTTTTTAACAAGGGGGGCAATCACTTTTTCACACAGGGCCATGTAGATTTGGAGTTTTTTTCTCCCTAAATAATAAAACCCCTCATTTATAAACTGCATTTTGTGTTTACTTGTGTTATCTTTGACTAATAGTTAAATGTGTTTGATGATCAGAAACATTTTGTATGACAAACATGCAAAAGAATAAGAAATCAGGAGGGGGGCAAATAGTTTTTCACACCACTGTATATATATATATATATATATATATATATATATATATATATATATATATATTATTATTATATATTATAATATATTATCAAATATTATACCATAAATTCATAGGTTTATGATTTACAAATTACAAATACAAATTGCACCAAACAAATTTGATTATAAAATAAGCAATAAAAAAAAGACATGTTGTATCCGGAAAAAATATATAAATTATATACATTGTTTCATATACAACATGTATATTTTTATATTGCTTATTTTATAATAAAAATCGTTTCATGTAATCTTTCATCATAAACAATATTTATTTAGTGTTAACATTTTTTTATTACATAACAAACCCTTGTGCCACAAAATAAACATTATACGAATACATAATTTGTATTATGTGTCTTAACTTTTGTGTATTAATTTGTTACCCGTCTCGGGTTAATTTTAATATTAATATATTTGATGATAATAATATATTTAATAATAATAATGTGAATTTTTGATTGTGGTGTCCTAATATATTTGATAAAGATTATGTAGGGGGGGCAAATTCGTGGCAGGGGGGCATTTTAGCGCATAACACACACATTAAAATAAATGATTGTACAAAAACACTAAGTTGTGCAAATTAAGTTTCCGAACTAAAAGTTTCTAAATCTACAGCTCAGACATAACACAAGCCTTTACTGACTATGTCTGTCGTTTTCTCTCTCTACTTTCTTCTTCTCTTGTTCGCTTACTCTATAATTTTATCGCTCCTTCTAGGCCACAACAGAACGCTCCCTCAAATCAACACGCATTTAACAGTTTGTCTTTTTTGGGGGACGTAAGCGCTTCTTCTTCGTCGGTGTTTACTGGCGGCTTGCATCCAGAAGCGCGCTGTGTCGCGCCAAACAAATAATTGCGCAAAAAACTTAACGCAAGCTTTTAAAATTAATTAAAAGAAGCTTTGAGCCAGAATATTTTGCCTCGATCATTTTTTGTAATTGAATTACAGGAGTTACTCGAGGAATCGTTTCAGCCCTAAAATGGAGTTTAATTTCTATTTAATTTAATTTAATTTAATTATAAGTATCCTTAAATTCGATTTCAATCCGGGACTAGTGATGAAATTTCTCATGAATGAAGTCGTACAAAAAAGTGATTCACATTTACAGAAGACTTCAAGCACAGAACGGTGATGAGACAATGAAGCGTCTGAATGGTGCGAACGTTTTAAAGATTCATTCAGCGAGTGGAACGCCTGATCCCTGAAAATCTAACGGTTAACTCGTCACCAACTTGCACTGTGTGTGAACTGCACACACCATCACGCACATCCTGGTTTGACTTGAACGCCCCTGCATGAAACAAATACACAGACGTACAAAATAAACGCAAATTCGAGAAAGCAAAACTGGCCTGAACATGGTCCAGCTGGTCTGTAAACTTAGAACCATCTGTTTCCTTAGAAAATCACTTCAATTATTTATTTCATCCTTTTTTTATTTGAGTCTCAGTAATGATGTCGAGATCGTATCAGCTGAAACATTAGCGTATTAATCAGACCTTCAGCACTTATCACTTCTTTATGTCCCTCTCTATATAATCCCTTTCTGTTTCTCTTCCAGTGATTGATTGGGTCATGTGACTCCTATCGTTGGTGTCCATCAGCTGGGAGGTTGCCATGGCGACTCGGTGACGGGGCGCTCCTAATGAAGGCCCTTTGTCCTGTGGTGACTTTAATAGTCGGCACTGAGACCTCCTGCAGGGCATCATCTGGCCCATACTACACACATAAACACACACACACACAGTGTTTATAACTCGCACAACGAAGGCACGAGATAATCAAATAGAGCGACAGAATTTATAGCTTTTATCTTCTGTGAGCGGCGTGAAAATCGTCGCACGCGGCCCTGCGCTGCGAAACTGCAGCACAGCTAACGTAATTATTTTGTAATACCCCCACGTTTTATGGAGATTAACGGTAACTGCACTAAGATGGGACCAATAAGTGTTCTGCTATGTGGCCTTTCTAGCAGATGAAAGACTCTTAAGATTAATATTAATTGCTCATGCCAAGACAAATTGAATCGAATGATGATTTGGTATTAAAAAAGGGCATAATGTACAATCATCGCCTCAGCATGTGCTAATATAGTATATGAAGAACAGCGAGAATATCATGGATATGGAATGGAGCCGAGTCTCAGCAGACTTTGCACTGAAGAACTCCAGAAGAACTTTTACTGTCTGGTCAGATCTCCGTCTGTTGTCTCCCTCATTCTGGTTACCAGTCAAGTTTGGATACACCTTCTAACTCCATGGGCTTTAATGTTGTTTATTTCTGTCTACACTGTAAAACAATACTGAAGGCGTTAAAAATATGCAATAACCTCGTTTAAACAGCTGATATAGAGATGTCTGCTACTTACTTTACTGTATGCTCTGTAAAGCCTTCATAACGGCTCGAATCCGAGGTGCTGTTTGTTAATTGGTGATTTCTGCTAGTGATGGGTCTTTAATGTGACTCAGAAGAATGAGTAGTCTCAGCTCACGCGCAAAGCATCGCAAAACCTCTGCAGGTTACAGTATGTACAGGAAACAGAAATGAGTAGTTACCTCTCGGGTCTTTTGGTCCGAGTCGTTCGTCCTGTTGTCACGTGACTCCCATAGACTCTATGCAGTGCAATAGATTTAAAAGAACGAACGACTCGGACTAGAAGACCAATGAGAAGAACCGCTCAATTCTGTTTCCCGTGTAATGCACTGCATAGCGTCACGAGACTAAAGAACGAACGACTCGGACCAGGAGATATGAGAGGTGATCTGCTCATTCTGTTCATCGTAATACATTACTGGAACTATAGCCAAAGTTTTTGCTATGGGCAGAGGTGTAAAGAGTATCTGCAAACCATACTTGAGTAAAAGTACAGATACCTTACTGTACAAATGACTCCATTACAAGTTACAAGTCACCAATTCCAATAAGACTTGAGTAAAAGTCTTAAAGTATCCGATTTTAAAGGAACATTTTTCTTTACTCATACAGAATGTAGGCTCAAAGAACACCAAGAAATGTGAAAAACGAGAAACCGTTTATTCATGAGGTTTTATTTCCTAATATAGAGATGAAATCACATTGTAATGAGTAACGAACGGTAAGTGTCCGTTCACATGTACTGGAGTAAAGGACATCAATTCAATCAAAAATGTAGTCGAGTACAGAGTAAAAGTTGCTTATATTTTTGATACTCAGTACAAAGTAGCCAAAAAAATACTTAAGTACAGTAACGAAGTCCATTTACTCGAATACTTTCCACCACTGTTTTGGGGGTCTGTTTATTGAAAGTGTAACATATGTAATAAAAATGTAATAAAATGTATTTTTTATTTCTGAACAGAAGAAGTAAAGGAACTAAATGACTCAAAAACGCATTAGTTAATTTTGATGAACGAGATTCAAAGAACCAAGTCGCTAAAATGATCCAAACTTTGGTACAGTAACTCTAAATGAACGTCTCCTCTGCAGCAGAGGTAGCTATTGGTCTTGCTTTCCTGGGATGGTCTTCATGAGAGACAGTTTCATCGTGGTGCCTGATGGGTTTTTCAAATGCACTTTCCAATACTGTTCCTGCCAAGAACTGTTCCAGAACAGCTGACCTCCATGTCTTAACATAACTGTCTTAACAATACTGGAGATTCCAAAATTATCCATAATTCCGTATTTCCGTTACGGATAGTTTTGGAATCTCCAGTATTGTTCTTGAATGTAGAAAATAAATCAACATAAAAAAAAACCCCATCAAATTAGAAGGTGTCCAAACTTTTGACTCATACTTTTTATAACTCACCTGGGCCATTTAACTGGACGTTGTCCTCGTCTCAGTATACGAACACAGCAGGGGAACTGATTTATTGGCTGAAGTACAGTATGTCCGATTCCGCTACCATGGGTGGCGTTATGTCGTCTTTCAGCTTGTTAGCATTATATTCCTGGTTGACCTTTTATTACATCACAGACCAAGACAAAGTTAGCTAGAGGCAACCTGGTGGCAAGCCGAGCTACTTAACTTTCTGTACAAATCACTTGTGGGTATGTTGCTCTTCGACGGCAGACGACACCGCAATATTGTTAGCAGCTTCTTCCGCGGTTACGCACTTTATCCGGCTTTCTGTGGGAACTGTGGAGCATGTTGCGGAGCGCCTGTATCTGATTTATACACGCAGGAGTAGCTCGACTCGAACCACACCATCTGACTTTCAGAAGTTCGATTCTAGTCGGACCAACATGTATTTTTAAAAGTCTGGTTTTAGCCAGACAAACGATGGCATGTCATTGTCCTGAGTGAGTTTGTGAGAAGCTGCCAGAGGAACCATGCACCAGCGGCTTCTGGAGGATTAACAAAAGTTTGGGCATTAAAATGCTGCAAGCTCTTAAAACCTCTAAGTCACTTAGATGCTTATTAAGGCCTATTGCCTATCGTGTTCTGCTTTTAAAGCTCTGAATTCTTTAGCACTGACTGATCAGGACATCCCGCTCTGAGTACTTCCAGTAACCGACCCAGGTCTAACAATAATCCTGAGGATTAGTCACCTCTTTTGTTGGTTGAAGATGTATTTTCTTTTTTTTTTTTTAAATCTAGATCAAACACTCATCTTAATGATGAACTGTGCATCTTGTTTAATATGTTTCTTTTCTTGATTTATATTAATTTTGCAGCACTTGTGGCTTGACCCCTTTGATCTGGCTCACTATTCACACCTTCCACTCCATCATGCTGAGAGTTGTTAAGCACAGCCCTAAGAATTTGGCGCAAGTGAGACAGCATGGGAAGAATAAACTGTAAGAGTATTCTCGTATCTCGTTCACGTCCACGGAGTTTGAATTCGTCATCCCGTCTCGTATGTTTTCACTGGCTGAGCGCAGAGACAAGAACGAGGCTCAGATGACTTCCAGTCTCAGCTTGTTAGATCTCTACATGTCCTGGTGCAGACCTGTACTCTCGCCGCTCATCTTTCTTATCTTCCTCTGCAGAGAGATGCAGACCTCCATTGCTTTTCTGGATTATCCCTCTAATCCTATATGTCGTCTTTATGGTCAGACTCGCATGCGCCGGGTTGATAAGAACAGCAGCACAGGAACATGACTTAGCGATTAGGGAAATCCTTTCACTCGGGACCGAAGTGCTGCAGGTTAGTCAGCGTACTGTACTGTAAATTCAGCTTGAATATACAAGGATGAATAAAAGTAAAGGCACAACTCGAATGAGTATCATCCGCGTACAATCCCGACACATTTTTTAAATATATATATATATATATATATATATATATATATATTTACATTTTTTCTATTTATTTATCTATTTTTTTGTTAAATATTCCTACAAACACAGCCAACGCGTCCTCCCACTGCATCTGCTAGCCATTCCACTGCCTGCCAACAGCAGAATCAACTCTTACACACACACACACACACACTTCAACACTCCCACACCCACATAACCAATATGTTCACGTTACGTCGTTTGCTTTCATAAGCACGGCCCGCGTGTCTCTTTGTGCGTAGACTCGGAACGTTTCTGTTCAGCCGACCTCTACGATGCACGGTTTAATCCCGTCAGAGCGTCTCTCCCTTATGCTCCGCTCGTCATGTTAGGGTTTCTGTTTATGCCGCCGATCCAGTTTTGCGTAAAAAGCTGCAACAAATTAGCAACGACGTACACGTGGTGCGAGGCTACAACATCTGCTCCTGACAGCGGTATCGGGAATCTGGGTTCAGCGTCGCCATCGTTATCTCTTTTATAAACCTTACAGCTTGAAGACGAGCGATCATTTCTGATCTAATTCAATTAGAAGTCTAAAAAACTAACGAAAAAAGAGATATAGTCACGTCCTGCTCAATTCAGTCCAGGCCGAACACGTTGCTCAGCTGAGGAAGGTCTATTCGTGCCTCTCGTGTGTCCACAGCCTGCTGCAACAAATTAACATCAACAAGCACTTACGTGGTGTAATGGGGAATGTTTGGCAGAAGGCGCACGGCGTTGTTTGGTCAGTTATCATTTTTATGGCTCGAGAAAGAAATACTAATTTACGACTCAATTAGATCGACTACGATTCCTGCGAGCTACCCAGATCGCAGTACAGGGCTTACTGTATTCGGAACTCTCGGCCCCATAAAAGATGAGATAACGATTGCGCTTTTGGGAAATAATGTTAATCAAAAGCAGGGTGGGCTAATTGAATATTTCATATTTCACATTATTAGATTTAAACCATAAAACAGATTGTCAGAGATGAATAACGAGGTGGCTACTCTGGAGTTGTGCCAGGAACCAAACATTTATTTAGAGCCAGACGCTTCTACGAGGAAGTTTTTGATTGCGCAGAATGACAGAAGACATCTATGAAAGTAAAAAATTCCTTTGTTTCTCTATATACTGTAATCCCCTGATACAATACTGCACTTATCCCAGCGTTTCACTAGTGCTTGGACACCATCAAGGTAGAAAGTTTTATCAGTACACCGGAGACATGATCTGCCTGACTGAAACGCTGGACTCCCGGGAACTCCTTCAATGGCCCAAACATGTAGAAATGACTCTTGGGGAAGTCGACATTCGTATTGCGAAATGCATTTTCCCATTGGAAATAATGTTCATGCGGATAATCCGTGGAGTGTGAAATAAATAGATGTTAACTCTCGTCAGACTTTCTGAATCCGGGTTACGCAAGAGGGTCAGCGGACCATGTTTAAAGGGAAGACGCGCTCCATTGTTTACACGCATTCGACCGGACGCCTCTTTTTTTTTTTTTTCCCCAAGCACTGCAGAAGACTGTAAATCCAGTCTGTCTCTCTGTGAATACATCACAATTGCATTACTCACCACTGGGACAGTATCACAGGACTGCTTTTTTTTTTTTTTTTTTTTTTTTCCATCATCGCGTTCTCGGATTGACTTATAAAGCCGGTGAGACCGATACAATACTCCCACACTCCCACCACACACACTCAAGCAAACACTCACACAGTATAGAGGACTATACAGTACATCCATTCACAAACACACCATAATATTGTGTTTATAGTGTAAATAGTCATTTTTTGTGTATTCCAGTGTTCTGTATATCGAGTGTTGTTTTTTTTGTACCGGCAGCCAGAGGTGGAAAGAGTAATAAAATTTTGTACTTAAGTAAAAGTACTGTTACTTCAGTGAACTTTTACTGAAGTACAAGTAAAGTTACTTTTATAAAAATCTACTCAAGTAAAAGTAAAAAGTAGCTCATTAAAAATTTTTATCTTTTGTTTTTAACAGCGGGGGTGGGATGGGGGATGGAACACCCTCGCATAATAAATCTGTTCCCTTTGTTGTGCTTGAAATCAAAGTGGTCACTTAAATATGACCAGGGGTTCGCTTCATAAGAATTTGTTGGCGTTTCACTTTCAGCTGGTTCTGCATCACTGGCTTCTGTTTTGTCCGTCTCCATCTCCAAATTTTTCCTTCCCCGTTGTATTATTTTTCATTTTTATTCACATATTTTTTTACTCGGTAGCGAATATTATTTAAAATGTAGTGAAGTACGATTCTTTAAACAAAACATACTTAAGTAAAAGTAAAATTACAGATTTTAAAAACAACTTTAAAAAGTAGAAGTACACAAATAATCTACTCAATTACAGAAATGTGAGTAAATGTAATTCGTTACCTCCCACCTCTGCCGGCGGCTAACGGAGGTGCGCAGAACCGGAAGAACGCGTGACTGGCTCGATCGCGCGTATTCCGAAACTGTTTCGATAGCAAAAGTTTGGATCGCAGGTCTCAATCCGGTGCGTTCGAATTCCGAGGGTCCACATGATATCCATCACTTTTTAAGGCTCGGACGTTCCACTCGCTGGACAGGAACGACTGCAGCGAGCTCTGAGCCACCTCGACCGGGATCGCCAGTCACGGACGTACGGCTTTCTTTAAATCGTTTGCACCGTTCGAATGTTTCACAACGGCAAAGAGTCTCATCACCGAACTGCACTTGAAATCTTCAGTAAACGTCGATGGCTTTTACACCTTCATTCACCAGAAATTTCATCACAAGTCCCGGTTTGGCTTGTAGTTCCTCATATATTACTGTATTCCGCCACAGAAACCTACATTATCATATTTCTATAAGGATTATAGCGGCTTAAAAGACCAAAGCCATCCATCTTCTGGAATATTCATCTAAAAATCCACCGGCTCTTTCCACCGCATTGACCACAATCCGTTCACTTTGGCAGCTTACCGAAAGCCACCTCCTGTTGCTCAGATTACACTTCACTAAAATACCTCGAATCTATTTCATGCACTTTTTCTTTATTTTCTTGAGTGCTTTTTTTTCCCCCCCCTTAGGCCGAAGCGCCGCACACACATTTATATTTATAACCGACACCGAGTCGGTAATAGGTGTGTTAAACGTTTCATTGCACAATACTGCAGCCTTAAGTGTTGCACAGACGTCTGAGTCAGCAGCGGTACGCTACGTTGTTTTTTTAAAACAACGATTCAGGTAAGTGACGAGCAAACAGTGTGAGAATGCCAGTGGCCGACGGTGAACACGCACTTTGTTTTTGTGGAACTTGGGAAGCGGAGCTGAAGCGAGTCGAGGTATAATTATGTAATAGCTTTCAGATGGAAGTTGTGGCGAGTGTTCGAGTTTGACACTTTTATAAAAAGCCACACACGGTGAGAACCGTTTATTCAGCTTCAGTATTTAATTTCTTTTTAATGCGTATGTATATGTATTGTTCTTGGAAACGCACTATGACTCATTATGTCTTATTAATAATATGCCGACTTTTAATATACTAAGCAGTCATGACTCTTGGCATTGCACACTTTACAAGTCTTCTTGTATCATTCTTCATAAGTCAACACCTCGTCACCATCACGTCCACATGCGCTTACTCAACATTCCCGTTCCAGATTCCTTCCTCCTCGGCTGTTATAATAACCTCCGCTAGCCTCCTGACTGGCGCAGCCGTGAAGTATTCCCTCCATCACCCGCACAGATCATGAGTTTTGATTCCCAGGAGATGCGACGGCCATTCAGAACAGATTGCTCCTGCTGTCTTGGGGGGTCACACTTGCACTCTCACATCAATGACAGCGACACTGGCTAATCACGGGCATCTGTGAGCTGGCACGAAGGGGATAGCGCTTCGTGACCTCCGAGTTTGCCGTTCCCCAGTGTTCCTCTTAGACTTCGCATGTGATCGTCTTCTCCTTCCCACATGGTACTAGTTGCCTTTACGGCTCTTCGAGTGCCTTCACTGAGAGATGGGCGGGATGGGAACCGGCTACGGCTAGATTAAGGGTGAGAATCAAGCCGTGGTAGTGGTGGTCCTGCTTAGGTTGAGGCTGAAATCGTCCACTCCACTTTTCTGAGAAGGCTTCCCACTGTATTTTGGAGCATGACGAGGGCGTCAGTGAGGTCAGGCACTGATGTCGAGTGCAGTCAGTGGTCCAGCTCGTCCCGGAGGAGTTCAGCAAGGTTGATTCCACTTCACTCTTAGTCGGTCACGTCAACCTTGTGGAAAAAAAGCTGGACTTAATGAAGTTGCTTTGTTCTCTTGGCAGGTTCAGGCGTCCACAGGTGTAGTTCCAGTGGAAAGGAAAATGAACACCAAGAGCATACAAAGACACACAGGGGTGTGATGGTGGTCCAAACATACAGTCAGAGGTGGAAAGAGTAATACAATTTTGTACTCAAGTACACGTACTGTTACTTCAGTGAAATTTTACTTAAGTACAAGTAAAGTTACCATTATAAAAATCTACTCAAGTAAAAGTAAAAAGTAGCTCATTAAAAAATTTACTCAGAGTAAAAGTTACCGAGTTACTTTTTTATTTTAATTTTTTTTAACAGCGGGGGTGGGATGAGGCATTCTAGCGTAGTTCAAAAAAAGATGAGCAGATATAAATCTCAAACTAGTTGTTTTTAACTGAAGGAACACCTTTGCATAATAAAGCTGTTGTCTTTCTTGTGCTTGAAAATCAAAGTGGTCACTTAAATATGGTGTTACGTCCCAGTCTAGGGCCATAGAGCAAAAGAATGGTTCAGGGTTCTATTTTAAACTGTATGGAAATGGTGGTATATGGCAGAAAGAACTAGATCCAATCATTAACTGATGAAATAATGAGGTTTGTATATACAAACACACACACAACAGGAGGAGGAGGATCAGATTCAGGAGGGACCCAGGACAAAATAACAAACAAAATGGTATTTATATTTAGTAGCTAGATTACCTGCAAAAAGAAACAACAAAAAAAAACCCAGAAACAAAAATACAGGTACCTTCCCGGACTCCCTAAACCAAAAACAATGAAATTATCTACAAATATATACAAAGACCAACCAAACCAAAGGGACAAGGCAATAATCAAAGTCAATTGGAGGCAAAAAGTCAAACCAGAATACACAACCAAATATCAAAACGCCAAAATCACAACCTCTTTCCTCTTTCCCGCGTCTCTCTCCGGTTTATATATGGTCGCGCTAGTCGATGACGTCACTCAGGGCGGAAGCGACCGTGTGGAAGGTCAGGTGATGCCGATGTCAGAAAACCTGGAGTGGAGTCTGGAGCGGCGCGCGACCAGGACATGATACACACACGCGGCGCAACGGAGCATTTATACAGCATAATATCTTTTATTATTTTATCATTTTCATTCATTTATACTCAGTAGCGAATATGATTTAAAATGTAGCGAATTACAATACTTCAAACAAAACGTACTTAAGTAAAAGTAAAATTACAGATTTTTAAAACTACTTTAAAAAGTAGAAATACACAAAAAAGCTACTCAATTACAGTAACGCGAGTAAATGTAATTCGTTACTTTCCACCTCTGCATACAGTATGTATGGTAAATAATTATCCATAGCTGCAAATACCCTGATTCTATATTTATTTTCCCCGAAAATGTCTTACAATTCTAAATAAACTAGTAAAAAGAAATAATTTGCTCCTACCACACATTTGTTCACACACAATTAAATACAATTAAACCTCAAACCCGACTTCACCACACCGCCCCGCCCTCTTGATTAACCGTGAGATGTTCAGGGCTCTTTCTTAAAAGGAAATCATTGACTCACTTCCATCTTTGTTTGACCCTCAGGGCTGGAGATGGAAAGGTAATAAATGTTGAGGGTGCACTTTCATTTTTAATTCTTTTTTTATTTTTTTCCCACTCGGGGAAAATGGCGACAAGGAATCGTGTTACCTCCAAATGACCTCTCGCTTAGAGATAACCCTGAATCATAAACGTGCAATAAGAACGAGGCCGTGTTGGAGCCTAGAAGTCTTATATCCTGTTTAAACCTGACAGGAAGACGTTTATGTCACGTGGAATTTAGAGACGCCTTTCCAGCTATATTAAGATTAAAATATTATGCAGTTTTTACTATTTCAGATCATGTGTCATGGAATGGAGTCTCCGGTTTCAGGGCTTCAAATGCAGCTTTCTCATATTTGCACCAGTTAAAGTCTTCTCCTTTTAAAGACTAGTTTATGTAGTCACAGTTCTCTAAAACAGTCTCAGTTCTTAACGACGACTTGACCATTCATGACAAATTGTGGACAGTTCATGATGGAGTGGTTGTACGTAGCAGAGCTGTTGAGTAAAAGAGCCAAATGTCTTGGCCACGCCTCACTTCTTCATATTCTTTATACGTTACATTTTTTTGTTGTTGAACAACACCTTGAAATCATTTAAGCAATATTTTTTTTAACGTACAGTAAAGCATGAAGCAGTGGGAAAAGGGTGCAAATGATGACAGGCTGGTGATTAGTACACTGGTGAGGCTGAAGGCTGAGTGTTTGGAACAGACGAGAGGGGAAATGAGGTTGCTGCTGAGGTTGTTACATACTGTAAACAACCCACTTTTTAAGTGTATCTTTGTGCATTTTGCTGCCTGTCGCAGTATTTAAAAAAAATGCTGTTTCATTAATTTAATCTTTACGCACAGGTTAGTCCCCGACTGATAAACATCTGCGAATTTCCACAAATACGAACAGACCGTGGTTCTACGTCCGGGTCAATTGCGAAACTAGCTCACGTGTATTGTATGAAAAATAGACAATTATACACAGTATTATCAGTGTGTAAGTGAATGTATAAAATGTCTAAAATACAGTTTATTGTATATATACAGTATGTGTGTGTGTTGGGGATGCGGGAGAAATGAGCCGCTTTCAATGAATCAGTCCAGGAGCACGATGATAGAAAACGTCTGTCCTGTAAAACTGCACTGATGGTAAATAATCCTAATTTAGGAAAATCCTCAGCAAAACAGAATTCACAGTCCAATACAGTGGAAAACAGCTCTGAGAAAAAATGGCATCCGGGATTCCCCTTGTGATTTGAAGGCGCAGAGATGACACTTGACTGTGAGATTAATTTCCTTAGGTGCGACTATAGTTTTTGGCCACATGATGGCAGTGTGTGGAAAGGGGACAGAGATTTAGTCAAGTGAATTGGTATGCTTTATATTGTATATTTGTGTCAAAAGCATATAAGGCTCTGTCGGACTTAAGAACAAATCGGACTTGTGAACGTGCTTCTGGAACAGAACTTGTTTGTAAGTCGGGGACTACCTGTACAATGCAGTTCTCCTAGTTCAATACAGCATCTCACAAACAGTTCAGGAACATGGCAATGTGACTCAACGTGACTAAATCGTTACCTTTAAAGCTTAAGCGTTAGTGATTAGCTCATAGCAGGCTGCAGTGCCTGATGATCCACCTGTATTGAGTTTGAAGCAGAGAGAATAAATCCATGTCGTCAGTTCTGTAATCAGGGCAGCTGTTCGATTGATTCAAAGTGACGTCAGGATGCCGGTTCTAAACTCCAGCGTATGCTTGTCGGGAACGTTTATCACGACGGTTTTAAGCGGAGATTTCTTGATAGTTTTTGTGTGAGCGGATGAACAGGTTGTGTGTGTGTAGATTCTTTTCCTCCACCTGTCGCTTCTCAGTATTCAATATAAACTGGTTAAGTGTTTTTCTATCCCTGACCCGCCACTGACCCCCTCCACCACGCACCCCCAACACCCCCCACGCCTCTGCTTCTCATTAACCCAAATCTGGGGCTTCCCCAGTGCTGCTACTGTATTGATCAGAGAGGAGCCGCGCTGCACGGGAGAGCGCACACTTGACCAACGAGTGCTGGGAATTAGCACTACTTCACCCGAGTCAAGGTCATTATTGTGTTTGTGTGTGTGTGTGGTTGGCCAAAGGTAGTTCACAGAGCCTCTGTGCTGATTTACAACTCGGTGGCATCTCATCAGGTGGATAATTAATGAATTTAGGGACCATGTGACTCTTCACACAACCATCTGTTCTCACGTTTCTCACGTCTCCCAGCACCGAGTCCTCTTATTAACTCCGTCTCGTTTATCCGCTCCGCGCTCTGGGACGTCTCGCTGCTCGTACTCACCTCGGCCAGGAGGATTTTTTATTTAACTTTTTCTTTTTTCCTTTCTTTTCCTTCTGATTTCTCTTTCTTTTCTCTTTTACTTACATTTTACTTCTTTTTCTTCTCGTCTTATTTTTCCTTTATATTTTCCCTTTCTTTGTCCATTTCCCCCCATATTTTCTCTTCTCTTCTCTTCTCTTCTCACTGCATCCTGACTGTGTATCTGACTTTCCTTCATTTGTGTCCTTTTGTCTGGTGTCTTCTCTTTTCTTCTTTTTCTCTGTTGTCTTTTTTTCCTTTGATTCTTTCACTATTCTCCCTCTTTTTTTTATTATTTTTCTTCCTTTTTTCTTTTATCTATGTTTTCTTTTCAGTTCTCATTTTTCTTTTGAATTACTTTTTCTCTTTTTTATTTATTTTTTTATTTTTATTGCTTCTCTCAACTTTTCTGTTTCTTCTTATTCCTGTCTTTTTTCTATCGTCTTTTTCATTCCCTCTCTTTCCTTCACTTTTTCTTTATCTCTTTTTCCCTTTCTCCTTTTTTTTTTACTTTTCCAGCCTTCTCCGATCTTCTTATCTTTTAACTTGTTTCTCTTCTGTTCTTTTTTTCTTCTTTTTCATTTCTCCTTCTTCTTTTCTCATGTTTCTTTTACTTCATTTCTATTTAACTTTTCTTATTTCTCATTCTTTTAGTTACATTTTACTTCTCTTTCTTCATGTCTTATTTCTCCTTATATTTTCCCTTTCTTATTCCATTTTCCCCCTATTTTCAGTTCTCTCTTCTCTTCTCACTGCATCCTGACTATGTACCTACTGGTACCTGTTAATATTAGATTAATTCATCATCAGGAGATGATGTGTATGTTTCTCTCTCTCTCTCTCTCTCTCTCTCACACACACACACACACACGCTCTTGTTCTTGCCTCTACCCCTCAGACGCTCCATCTCCTGCAGTTGTCTTATGCAGGGGATCACCTGTGTCCCCTCGGAGTGTAATATTTTCTCCCGTTTTTTTTCCTCTAAATCAGTTATTGTGTTTGATCTACTTTGTGCGCGAGAGGTGACGGAGGCCATGCGTTTCCTTCCGGCTGTGACTGGCTGCTCCTCAGGGAGCGTCACTGAGATGAGAGGAAAATCGATAATGACGGAACGGAAACCGGTTCCAACCTGACCTGAGTGATGACTGAGGAATGAGGGGGAAAAAAAGAGGAAAAAAGTGAAGGATGAGCACGATATAGTTTGAGAAAGAGGGACGGGTGAGCTGAGATACACTGCATGCAGAGGGAGGTGAGAGAGAGAGAGTGAGTGATGAAAAGCTGCACCGGTGGTCTATAACTCAGCCGGGCAGCGCTGGTGTCACCACACTGAGGCTCCATTAATATTTATACCCATTAGCTGGTGGTGCATGAAGGGGCGAGACAGGAGGGTGATAAATGCAAGCGTTCAGAGTAACGCAGTGCTATTGATCCTAAAGCTTTCATTCATCCTCAGCTGGGCTTCATGAAAAAAACACACACAGGCTGAAAGTGAGAGAGAGAGAGAACTCTGTAGGATCATGAGTTTATTTGAATGGTTTGACAGCTAAATGCTTTTAGCGGATTTGATAAAAAACAAGCAAGTAGTATTACAAACTAATGGAGAAAATGTTGTGCATGTTTTTTTTTTATTATTCACAAGTGTGTTAAACAGAAATGCCAAAATAGTTTGTTAAAGTCGTTAAAATCAGCATGAATTTAGTGTGATTTTTCAAAACACTATAAATCCATCTCCAACAGTTTTATCACAGCGGATAGATCAGGCTGCAGTCATGTTCATGTCTTTCAAATAAAAAAATTATATATATAGCAAACTCAAATAGTGACAGCGAACCCTTTTTATTTACAAAGATTGTTGAAGATAATGACAAAATGAAACATTATAAACTATATACAAAAACTTCAGTACAGGTAGTCTCCGAAGTACCAACATCTTAGTTACGACTTTTCCAGATACGAATGGATCGTGGATCTATTAACATTCGTAGATGCGAACAAATCGCGGAAGTCGTTCACGTCTATTCTACAAAAAGTAGACACTGCAATGCACCAGATACCAATGTTTACAATTATATGCAATATTTTTAAGTGAATGTGTAAAATGCCTGTAAAATGCAGCGTATATTGCAAGTGTTTGTGTGTGTGTGTGAGGGTGCAGAAGAAATTACTCGGCCTCACCTGTTTACATAAATCAGTCCGGGGAGCATGATAATAGAAAATGTCTATTCTGTAAAGCCGTCCTGATGGTGAATGATTAAAAAAAATCCTCAACAAAGCAGAGTTCACAGTCCAATACAGTGGAAAACAGCTGACGTCCGGGATTTAAAGACGCAGAGACAACACTGTTTCATTCATTTTCCGTAGGTGCGATAACAGTTTTTGGCCCCGTGATGGCAGTGTGGAGCAAGAAGACAGATTTCGTCAAGTGGATTGCTATGCTTTACATTGTATATCCGTGTCAAAGGCATATAAAACTCACTTTATCGGACTTAAGAACCAATCGGACTTACGAACGTGCTCCGGGAACAGAACTTGTTCGTAAGTCGGGGACTACCTGTACCGAGACGATGGTTGTTGGACAAATTGAACTTACGAATGAGCTCTCGGAACGGAACATTCGTAAGTTGAGGACTTACTGTATTACAAATCTTCTTTCTTCAAGCGCCAGCCTCCTTAGATCGTATGAACGTTATGAAAAAAGCAACGTATGTGAAATGTAGTCAGTGTATATCGCCAGGCTGAGAGGGTGCATGCACACCTGCTTAAAAAGACAAACGTGTTGCGCACACACACACACACACACACACACACAGAATCACTTTGCTATGGCTGATGGGCAGCTGGTTCCAACATGGCAGCCTGTTTAACACTCGTGTAACCATGTAATGAGGCAAGACAAAAGCCTTTCCAGCATTACATGTTTATAATTGTGTGTGTGTGTGTGTAAGTGTGTTATGGATCGACAAAGCACTCCCAGAGCTCTTGATCACACCATCTGGAGGCCCGTAGTGTCTCCAACCGTCGAACCCACTCGCGTGTGACTCAAGCCTGGCGTTAACCAGTGTTCGGGCGCTCTGTGGATTTAACCCTGTTAGCTGCTGCTAATGCGAGAAAACAGATTTGTGTCGAGAAACAGTACGCAGTGTACGCTTTTGCCATATTCTTATATGATTCATTACGCCTCGGTTCTGCTGAATGTCGCCTCCTGATTGGTCATCTTTCGTGTGGGAGGAATTACAACTCCTGCGTTTTCCCCCTGACTCACATCATCGCTAACCCAAACGTCTCGTGTTTTCACAGGTGATCTCGGCGCTGTCCAGAATCTCTCACCACAGCATCGCTCAGATCAAAGGCATCAGGTGAGTTTCCATCCCGCCCCACTTCACTCGACGTCTTCGCTTCAGAGGACCGGGTCGTTCGTTTTTCGACTCCGGTCTCAGGTGCCTGTTCTAATGAAAAAACGTAAGACGGCGTCTGGCTCCAGGACCAGCATGTGGGCCCAAGCTGTGGGTCGGCGTTTGCTACGAGGCCCTCGAGGTCTCAGCATGCTCCGTGTGTGTGTGTGTGTATGTGTGTGTCTTTACGTGCCCAGGCTCCACAAATAAAGCCTTTTATCCGGCAGGGTAATGAGCTGACGGAGCGGTCCATTAGACCCAGGGGGAAGAGAGCAGTCGAGATGGGGGAAGCCATTAGCTAACACGTTATAACACACACAGAGGGGGGGGGGGCGGGTCTGAATCACTAACTGGGAGCTTAACCACTTCCTGTTTGGTTCTGAGCAACTTTGATGTGATCGCCGAACGTACCACATCTGTCTCTGCAGCTATCAGTAAAGATGTTAAAAACGTAAAGGCTGACATGCTTCTAGCTGAGATGTGAAATGTGAAAGTTTTCCGAGTGTCCGTGCGACTGCAGGTCTTGGTAACGTCGCAGGATGTGACTTGGCAGGGAAGGTAGTGTGTGACTAATGCAAGTCAAATTTACCCTCTGCAACGTTGTGTGTGTGTGTGTGTTTTAAGAGCACTCGAAGCACACTCTGACTCAGCGAGCTCTCATTGCGCGAGAGAGAGAAAGAGAGAGAGAGGTCTGAGAAAGGCATCTTTGTGTCCCGCCGCATCGTGGCGAGTCTCTCAGAGCTCCGGCGTGTTTTTGGGGATCGTGGCCTGGCGTGACCCTCTGCGTTTATTTGTAGCACTGAGACGTGCTGTGTCTGTCTGACCTTTTACTGAAGGAGCCTCTTTCTTCAAGTACGGTATTCTGATGACGCGGCTTAGCGTACCCAGACCGTTCAAATCAAACTGGGACTTTGAATCTTGGACAACAGCTATGAAAATATGTTTTTTTTTTTTTTTTTTTTTTTTAACTACCTTTATATAATCACCTGCTACACTAATGCACGTAATCCCAGTGCTTCACCAGTGCTCGGATACCATCAAGGTAGAACGTTTTCTCAGTACACACCAGAGCCATGATCGGAAACACTGGCCTCCCAGGAACTCCTTAAATGGCCCAATCATGTTTCTGTAATGTGGTAGTGATTACAGAACAGTTTCCATACACATCTGTGTATTCTGAAAGTTGGCAACAAAGGTATCCATTATTTCTAAAAAAAAAAAAAAAAAAAAATTTAAGGATATTTGCAATAAATGTACAAATCAGGACCCCAAAATAAACAGCTTAGCAAAAATATATACTGCCTGAATAATCAATGCATTTTTGACATGACGTGAAAAGCATGACAACGCATCGTACCTACGTATAGGAATATTTGCGTGAGTATATATATAAAAAAAAATCTTTCCTTATTCAAGTCCTTCCTGTTGTGTTGGACACGAGCATGCATCAGCACATCACAGCCCCAAACAACACAGCGATTAGCATTCACTTACATCTCGGGTCTCCAACGTGTGTGGAGATAAGAATCTGACATACGGCTGTTTTTTTTTTTTTTTTTTAACATAAATTTTAAAACAAACATTTATTTGGCAATAAACTTTTTGGAAAGAAAACCATCTACTGTTTGTGTACATTTTATTCTGGGTTGCTGCAACATAATTTAATTCACAAAAACACTTGCAAAGAAAAAAAAAGGGAATGACATTGTACACCGACGATGCCGTTGACCCCTAAGGGTTAAATGTTCACGGGAACGACCGCAGCGGTTCGCTTGTCCTTCATGGAACGTTTGCACCATTCAGATTTTTTTTCCTGCGGCTAAGAATCTCATCTTCGTACTGCGCTTCTTCAGTCTTCTGTAAATGTCAAGCACTTTTACGCCTTCTTTCACCAGAAAGTCCTGGTTTGACTTGTAGTTTCTGAAACATTGCTGTGTTAGGACACAAAACAAAACCTACATTATCATATTTCTATACAGTAAGTGTAAAAGCGGCTTACAAGACCAAAGCCAACCGAATACTTCTGGTATATTCATCTAAAATCCACCGGCTCTTCCCACTGCTTTGACCACAATCCGTTCTCATTGGCAGCTTTCTGAAGGCCACCTCCTCGTACTGTAGTAGTGTTATGGCGCTTTTCCACTGCATAGTACGGCGCGACACGGTACAGTTCAGCTCACTTTTGGGGGGTTTTCCACTGGGAACCGTACATGGTACCTGGTACTTTTTTTAGTACCACCTCAGCCGAGGTTCCAAGCGCGCTGAACCGTTACCAAAACGTGACGTGTAAACTCTGCTGGTCACTGATTGGCCGGAGAAAATCGTCATTACTGCGTCACTGAACTTGCGACATGAGACACAACAGAACCGCTATATTTAGAAACAGACGGAGAAGGATCGGACGCACCTTTTTGTATTAACCAAAACTTTTCTTTGGCTGCCATCAGCCTCTTTTGAAACAAACTCCTTCGTCTCGATGTTAAAAACATCCACATGCCGAGAATGAAGAACACCATGCCGTCGATATGCTCCATTGTTGTGTGTTTGTTTGTGGCGCGTTTACGATGATGTGCCGCAACTATAACGACACGTGAATAATCCCGCCCACTCTAAAGCGTTACTAAACTGCAGTGGAAGCGCAAACCGAGCCGAACTGAGCCGAACCGAAGTGAGCTGTACTGAACCGTGCTGTGCCGTACTATGCAGTGGAAAAGAGGCATTAGAAACGTTGTTGTGGTAGAACAAGAATTCTCACCTGTTGTATAGAACTTGTATTTTTGAGTCTTTCATCATTGATGGACACTTTGATGCAGTTACTATGCACTGAGACCCTCCTTGTTTATTATTTCACGCTCGTATATTCTTTGAAAGCTCGTAGAAACTTAGAAATAGTCATTTGGTTCTTGCTAAAGCTTGGATCCGTGCATGGCCTTGCGGCTATTTTCGGTTGTCAAATTAAATTTCACAACACATCCGTTAACTCCGCCCAACAGGAAGTGAACCATTTTAAGATTTTGAATCAGGGCCTTGGGTTCAGTAGCACAACGTTTGACTTATTTCTCAGGATGTCTGAGAATGTTTGAGATGCTGAGCAGTGTTGCTCTAATTCCACCGCACATCATACACTGTTCTTTGGGCGCGTGTTCAGCGATGCGGCGTAATGACATCAACTCGCCGTTAACTGCTCACGAAACACAGTCTTTGCTTGCAGCAATATTTTTATGTAGGCCCTGTGTGCTGAATAAATGAGTATTAATGTAAGATCATCCATTTCCATCCCTCTGCAGCGGAATTAGTCGTAAACCTTTGCTGCGAAAGACTATAAACAGTCAGCCGAGAGTTAATCAGTGATCGGAGACAGATTTAATTTCTTCTTTCTTTCTTCTTTTTTATGAATTACTGTAAATAAAGTCCCATTTCATCTGAAGTGTCTCTAATATAACCGTTTAGTTAAACATAAAGGTTACTGGAAGCTGTACTGTAGTATCCTCACTTGAGTATTCACACTGGGAGAAATGCAACGAGGAGGCTGGTGATGATGTAAAGTGGGAGGGGCCACAGGAGTAAGAAGGTTTATGCAAATGTATAATGTACTGTAACACCACCCTGACTAGGAAACATCTCCCAGGTTCGTTCTTTGGTTTCACGTATTTGTTCAGGCGGTTATTCTCGCTGCGCAGTTACGGGTATCGGGCGTTTGATTTATCCAAAACATAACAGCGCAGATGTTTTCGCTGTTCTATTTCCGTACATCAAAGAAGCATCTTGAGAAACTGTGAAGAGAGAAATGTTGTTTCAGGCTCAAAGGGTCACCAGTAGACGCTGATGCGTTTTACAGTCTGCAAACACTGTTCTCGATGGAATGTTTCTTTTTCCTGGAAGACACTGGATTTGTGCTTGTGCGGATGTCGACCATCTAGCCTGATATCCGCGGTGAGTGGAAGTAAACCTAAACGTCCAATAGGTAGCACCGTAGAGCTTTTTTTGAGTTTGGTGTTATGTCATGTACAGTACTGTATGACATTTGATATTTCTGTACAGGTATTTGTATCTAAAAAGCCATAGGAACTAAAACACAATGTTAGGAACTGTTCTCAAAGGAGGTACAGTAGAGGTTATCCTCAAGCTATAGTTGTTGAAGTTGTTTTAGGATGTACTGTATGTTCTTCCAGTGCATCCTGGATTTCTTCCAGTTACTCCAATTTCCTCCACCAGTCCAAAGACATGCTGCGTAGGTTTGCAAATTGCTCATAGTGTGTTAGTTCGATTCAATTCAATATTATTTGTATAGCGCTTTTAACAATTGTCATTGTCGCAAAGCAGCTTTACACAATCAAAAGAATGATTTAAGTTGTATGGAATGTGAATGTGTATGAATCAAAATGGTCAGATACTGTAGTCCCTGGTGAGCAAACCGAGGGCGACAGTGGCAAGGAAAAACTCCCTGAGATGGTAATAGGAAGAAACCTTGAGAGGAACCAGACTCAACAGGGAACCCATCCTCATCTGGGTGACACAAATGTTAATTGATGTGAATGTGTTTGTGCTTGTGCCCTGCTACAACCTTTCTAGGGTGTGCCACATCTTGTGCCCTGATTTCCCTGGCATAGGCTCCAGGTCTTCCATGATCCTACACAGGATAAGCGGTATAGAGGATGGATAATGTTTAAAAGATATTGAGATGGATGGATGATGTTCAGGGAGTGGGAGAATGGATGGATGGATGATGAATAGATGGATTGATAATGTTCAGAGATAAGGAGATGGATGGCTAGATGGATGGATGAGAGATAACAAAATTGATGGATGATTGTCAGAGATAAGGAGATGGATGGATAGATGGATGGATGATGAGAGATAAGGAAGTGGATGGATGGATGATGATCAAAGATAAGGAAATGGTTGGATGAGTGATGCACGGAGATGAGATTTAATGGATGGATGTTTGGATGAGAGATAAGGAAATTAATAGATGATGCTTAGAGATGAGATGAATGGATGGAAGATGTTCAGAGATAAGTAGATGGATGGATGATGAGAGATAATGAAATGGATGAATTAATGGATGATCAGAGATAAAGGAAAGGATGGGTGATGTTCAGAGATAAGGAAATTGATGGATTGATGAGAGATAAGGAAGGCAATGAATGGATGATGATCAAAGATAAGGATGGATGGATATATGATGAGAGATAAGGAAATTGGAGGGATGATGCTTAGAGATAAACAATTGGATATATGGATGAATGGATGGTCAGAGATAAGGGAAAAGATGGATTGATGATAGGCGGCGCGGTGGTGTAGTGGTTAGCACTGTCGCCTTGCACCTCCAGGGTCTGGGTTCGATTCCCCAGCCAGGCTCGATTCCCGTCTCTGTGTGCATGGAGTTTGCATGTTCTCCCCGTGCTTGGTGGGTTTCCTCCAGGTACTCCGGTTTCCTCCCACAGTCCAAAGACATGCAGGTTAGGCTAATTGGCGTTCCTAAATTGCCCGTAGTGTGTGATTGGGTGTGTGAGTGTGTGTATGTGTGTGCGCCCTGCGATGGATTGGCACCCTGTCCAGGGTGTACCCCGCCTAGTGCCCGAAGTCTCCTGGGATAGGCTCCAGGTCTCCCGCGACCCTGAACACAGGATTAAGCGGTATAGAAAATGAATGAATGAATGAATGGATTGATGATAAGAGATAAGGAGATGAATGGATGATGATCAGATACAAGGAAATTGATGGATGATGCTCAGAGATGAGATTGATGGATGGATGGATGAATGGATGATCAGAGATGAGGGAAAGGATCGATGATGTTCAGAGATAAGGAAATACTGTAGATGGATGGATGGACAGATGGATGGATGATGAGAGATAAGGAAATTGGATATATGGATGAATGGATGGTCAGAGATAAGGGAAAGGATGGATTGATGGACAGATGGATGGATGATGAGAGATAAGAAAATGGATGGATGGATGATGATCAGAGATGAGATTGATGGATGGATGGTTGAATGAGAGATAAGGAAATGGATGAATGATGCTCAGAGATGGGGGAATTGAAACAAGATGCTACTGTTTTTATTGCTGAACTCCTATGCTTGGTTAATCTGGAGTTTCCTTCGGGAAACTCAAAAAAGTATCTATCTATCATCTGTCTATCTACACTAGAGCAAGAAGGATGTCAGATGGTAAAAAAAGCCAAAAGTTGCATCAATCACAACAACTAGTTTACACCGAATACAAAATGCAGCAGTATTTCAGTCTATAGACTGGTGTCTATTCTTCGATCTGTAACTCATCGGTCAGAGCTGCTACATCATTATTTGTCGGCTTGTTAATCGATTCGCCGCTGAAGGCCATCGACGAGCCGAGCGGGTGAGCTACAGTACAGTACGTTTCACTCTGCTCTCTCTCCACCCGCACGCTTTCCTGTTTTACAGCTCACACCACTCGCTGCGGGGAAACTTATTAGGTCGAACTTTTAGGTGCACCGCAGCACTTTCCTTTCGCGTTGTCTGGCCTGAAAAACTGTGTCAGCTATCGGAGGACACGCCCAGCCGAGTCAAAGCAGCTGCTAGGATAAGTGTGTCCTAATTATAGAGGCGCCCAGATGCATCACCTACTGTAGCTGTGGTTTCTACAGGAGCAAGAGGAGAGATGAGCTGCTCTGGGGTTCCTGTGGTACGGCACATCACATGACCTTGAGACCGTGGTTGTGGTGCTGTTCAGTCGTTTATATGTTTCTTAAATGAGTCACTGCGTTGAAGGTTTAATCTCCACAAAATTTTTTTTTATCTGGCATCCATGAAGACATTTTAACAAGTTACTTGATTAAATTTTTTAAATAAATCAGGCAATAGTTAGGCTGTGAGGTGACGAGGATTATTTAAGTAATTCATAGAAGTGAATGTGTACACTGGAGTTATGTTTCATAATTAATAAGGGATGATTCATATAAACAGATGTTTCAAGCACGATATTAATGCAAAAATTTTTTTTACCAGTTTTGTTTGTTTGGTTGGATGGATAGTTTGGATAGTCTGGTCTGTCTTAAATCAAAATTCAGGTACATATTGTATAAGTGTACACGTGAACTCGGGGACAAATCCCACAACCCTTGTTGCATGCAAAAATACAAATACAAAGCGGAACTTTGGAATGTATTTTTGCACGGAACGTGGTTTGTGGAATTTGTCCCCGATTTCTTACAGGTGACAAAGTTAACACCAAGTGTGCAGAGCAGGAACATTTTAAATGACCAAGAAATATTGCAATGTGCTTATTACTGTATATGTACATCAAATTTAATTTAAGACAGACTTGAAAAAGCATGAACCCTCCCTTTACCTTTAACAATATCGTCTCATTTTGGACGACATTCAGCATTGGTTTGGTATAGCTTTATATTCTTATGAAAAGCAGACTGTATAAAGATGCTACAGTATAAAGACTGTATAAAGATGCTATAAAGACATCTGGACTCCACATCTGGATGAAATGTCACTCCTCCACATTTTTGTCCGCTTTCTGCCACTTTCTTTTTTTTCTCTTTACACTGCCGTGTTCATCACAGCTCCGCTTCTTCACAGTATCTTGCTGGCATGTCAGTGTAGTCATGTCCTCCTGCCTCATCTGAAAAGTCACATCCGTATGCGGTTTATAGTCAGTGATTATCAATTTTCGTCCCTAAATCAGTCTTTTTTTTTTCTTTTTTAACTAGGAAACGATAAACACTTCACTCCCAAATTGAGGCTTGTATTGCAGCTGCTTCACATACTGTAGGCTTATAAAAAAAATCGGATTGTTATGTTGATATGGTAACGTTTTCTTTGTGGAAAACTTTTTCGGAAGGAGTCTCCAGTGCCAGCGCTTTCTCAGTTTAGTCTTATCAACTTGAAATACGTGGGTGGGGGAACGTAAATTTGGTGAGGTGTTTGAAAGGGAATCTCTTATACAAAATGCACTTTTTGTTTATTTTTGTACAGTCACATGGATCTCTGCATCCATGGATCAGTGTGTGTATGATGCAATCTGACACACACTTAAACATGATGTTCAAATTTCCTGTCGATTGTGATGTCACTCCAGGCAAGAAGAGCAAAAGGACAGGGGAAACACTTTTCCATAGACCTCCCTTGATTTCCGGACACCATTTTCAGCGAAGGTCCCTTTTCCTGTGTTCTGATTGGCTGGAAAAATGCACTTCTGCAATGGGTCATGGGGGAAGGGCAGTAGCTCATTTACATTTAAAGCTACAGGCGGTGAGAAAACGGACATCACAGTGCATGATGAAAGAAGGAACAGCGGACCGACAGACAGACTTCGGAGAGACTTGTGTTAAAATGATTAAAAAGGAGTATAACTGGCGTCTTAATAAATCGTGTAAAAATGGTGTAAGACGAATAAACGCTCGCAGGGTGAAAATAGTCTCTCTGCTTCATCACATCACCTCATCGTCGATCATTTCCCCATAACACGTCCCCAAGCGTTTTATTCCCTCCATATCAGACTGTAAACTGTTCAGACGTTGGTGTGTCGAGATCTACTCGTTTTTTTCCCCCCTCGCTAGTTAAACCATCATCACAAGATTGTTTGACAGTCTCCTCATTTCAGTGAATCGATTGCACAGAAATCGAACTCTTCACATTTTTAGTGGCGCAGTATTAAGCGAGACGGGAGCACATATCAAAGAAAAGATCATGTCAGACACTGAGATGATTAAGTGGAAAGCGCAAGACGGCTGAACGTGCTCCGAGAGAAAGAGAGAGATTGAAGTTGAGACTTGTGATGTGTGAGAGTTCAGCCTCAGGGCAAGGGGTTGGCCTTCTGATTGCTTCCCATAGCACGGCAAACTGTTAATGAACCTGAGTTTGAGTTACAAAAAACGACACCTGAGAGAGATACCTCCTTTTTTTGTTTCTGGCATTTTAATAAGGGAAAAAAAAAAGAGAATAACTTTCTAAATTTTCAATGAAGCAGACATTAGCTGTGTGACACCCGAGACAGCTCCAGTTCGCTTCATTGCTCACAGAGTCATGCGTCAAACAACCAAACAAAAAATATCAAGAAAAGAGCTCGGAGTGCGCGCCATGAACGCCGCGCTCTAAATGGACAGCAGATCTCTGTTTCTGAGAGATAAAAACTCACCGATTGGATCGAGACCGATGCGCGTACCCGAACTAATTAAACCTTGCGCGGGTTTGATATGTTTCACTGGGATGGCTGATTTCTGGTGATGTGCAGTCAGAAGGCCTGACCTCAAGGAAACCGTGTCAAATTTAAATGTTATTATTATAGGAAAATAGATTGATGTTGCATGTGTTCGAGTCAAACCGGGACTTTTTGTGCAGAATAACAGAACACAGTTATGATCGTAAAAACTCCCTTTATTTCTCCTATAAACTCAAATTTTATTAGTATTTTTTCTTCTTCATTTTTCTCCCCAATTTAGTCGTGGCCGATTCCTCCCCGTCACTAGGGGGCTCCCACATTAAGGCTACCACTACCACTCAGTCGAGAGGGCGAAGACTATCACGTGTTTCCTCCGAACGGCGTGACGTCAGACGACCGCATCTTTTCGAACTGCTTGCTCACGCACCATTAGGAGCGGAGTAACACACTCAGAGGAAAGCGCTATCCGCTCCTTCCACATGCGCGAGCTCAGACGCCCCTGATTGGCTGTAGAGCCATGATTAATGTGGGAGTGCGAGTACCTCTCATCCCTCCCCCCCTGAGAGAGCTCGGCCAATCAGTTCTCTCTGTGCCTCCGACTGTGAGAGGAAAACAGCATCACCCGGGGTTCGAACCAGCGATCTCCGGATGATAGGGCGAGCGCTTTACCACTGCACCACTCGGAGGCTCTATAATCTCAAATTTTATTAGTCACAGTATGATAGGCAGTGAAATGCTTGTACGATCGTCTTTTAAAAAAGTTAAAAAAGAAAATGGAGTATTGTTTAGATTCATAAAGAATATAAAAAATGAAATAAGAATCTAATAATAAAAAGTATACAAATATAGAAAATGTTAAACTTTTAACTGTAAAATTTACATATTGAAATAAAAAAAAAAGCAGTGTCCAGTCATGACATGAGCAGAGCAATGTGCAAAGTTCCAGGTGTGAAAAATGTGGACCGTGTGCAGCATGTGATAGACTAATGCGCTCAGTGTTTCACTAGTGCTTGGATATCATCAAGATGGAAAGTTTTCTCAAAGCATTTTCACTTTAGAGCCCCAGGGTCATTTTCTGGTTCACCTGTCTAGTTTTCTAGTCTGAATAATTTTGATCAGTGAGAACACAAGTGTTCCAGGCTCGGGAACCCTTGTCGAATCAGATATGGAATACAATCGTACCTGAACACGGAAGCGTACCGCTGTTGAGAGAGCCTTCGGTCTCTTCAGAAATCTTAGCGTAGAACGCGGCAATCTCATTATCAGACCTATACAGCCATAGCTGACGAAGTTAAAGTGCTCGCCCAATCACCCGGAGATCACTGGTTCAGTTCCTGAATGATGCTGTAACCTCTCGCAGCCGGAGGTCTAGAGAGAGCTGATTGGCCGAGCTCTCCCAGAGGGGAGGGATGAGAGGTACTTCGTACATTAATCACGGCTCTACAGCCAATCAGGGGCGTCTGTGAGCTCACGCAAGCGGAAGGAGTGGATAGCGCTGTCCTCCGAGTCTGTTACGCCGCCCCTAATGGTGCGTGAGTGAGCGGTTCGAAAAGATGCAGTCGGCTGGCGTCACGTGGTTCGAAGGAAACACGTGATAGTCTTCGGCCCTCCCGACTGAGTGGTAGCCTTAATGTGGAGCCCCCTGGTGACGGGGAGGATGTTGTACCATTTGTTATATCATCTGAAGCCTCTTATTCGACTGCATTAGCGGTTTCAAGTTCACACGATGGAATATTCCAGTGAGGTTATACTAAAGATAAACTCCTGGAATGTCAATCAACAAATCAGATCACCTTGTGACCAGTGAACACCTCTCCTCTGTGATTTGAGAGCCGTTTCATCATCAGACGACTCTGTACTCGGCAATCAGCAGTGTGAGACACAGGAGCGAAGTCTCAGCTCGTGAACAGCTCGTCACGCTCCGCTCATTTGAATGTGTCACAGATTCCTCTCTGTAGGATTCCTCACCATAGGAGACAGCTCATCTGCAAATCGTGTGTGTGTGTGTGGTACATGACTGAATGCCCAGGTGTGTTTTTTTTTTGTTGTTTTTTTTGTTAGAGCAGATGGTGGGTGGTGGTATTGAGCAGAGGAATGACGATGATGACAAATCCTGCCATAGTCGCTTCTGCCAAACAAATAACATCAAACTGCAAAGATGATGAGATTAGATTAGTTTTCTAAGTAATCATATCGGTTCGTATGTCCGCTGATCACTGAATGAATCATCTGAGGATGGTCCGGATGCGACCAGACCTTTTTCTTTTTTTGTTTAGATGCAGGTTCGATGCGGTCTTGCTTCTTGCGAAGGTAAATAGAGAGAAATAAAGAAATTCAATAAGTGAAAGGTGGATTTGTCTAACGTTAGATGAGTGTATATATTTAATGTCAGACAGCCACATTATGTATAAGGGCTGAAAATGGAGGAAAAAAGAGAATACTGATCCTGAGATCATAAAAAATAAATAAAAATCGCCTATGTGGACAACAAATAAAAATAAAAAGTACAATGTAGTGTTTTTATTTTGCTGTACTGCACATTCTTGCTGAATGATCTGTATCACACCTGATTCAGTGGTGTCCTCTAATATCATATCATGGCCTTAAGTTTAAAATTTTTTACTGTAGCACATCAACAAAGACTTCGAAAGACTTAGACGTTATTTTGCCTCACATCATATCAGAGCAGAAAATCTAAATAAAAAAGGGAACTTCTGATACGATATTATCACGATACCTAGAGGCCGAATCGATTTGTATTACGGTCCTTTAACACTAGAAGCGCCGAGCCAGTGTGACCTACTTATAGCGTGGTTCAGCGGTCATTTGACCGCCTATTGTTTTGAATGGGAAGCTGGTGCTGGCACGCAATGATCGCTAGATGGCGCTTTCACCCAAAGCAAATAGTTTAACTCCAAGATACACTTGCACTTGGGCAATGCGCCGTTCATTCCCACGTTGATAATCATGATTTTATAAATATATATTTATACTTTTATACAAAAAAGATTTTCTCACAATGCTAAACAAACTTAACAGAGAATGTACTAAGTCTAGAATGCACCACCTGTACAGTAGGATTATAGAGGAACAGCAACAGTTTGCATCTTTCAATGCAAATGTGTACAGTATAAATGAAAAAAGAAAGAACAAAAGAAAAAACTAAAAGTGATATTTAACTAAATAAAATAATTTCTATCTCTGTCGACGGTACACACGTTTAGATTTGTACTGTTTGCTTCTGCGCATGCAGCGATCTGAGTGAATAAAGTTTTAGCGTTAACTATTGCTGATGGATTTTCTTTATTAATTCCACTTAACAGGCACTCGCGTCGCTGAGGACTGCTTCTTAATCTTATTGCGAAAGATTCAGATTTTACTTCAGAGATGTGGAGTTTGTTCCACTTTAAAAAGTCAGAAATTCTGAGCCGAGCAGAATGCCGGCTAAGTTGCGCGTACGCCTGGGAGGCGTGCCACGTGTACGTCTTGTTTGTTTCAGTGGTAAAACCAAATAAGTTTCCCTTTTTTGCCTTTTGTGCAAGATTAAGTGAAGACGTACTGTAACACTGTCGGTCTCAAGAATGTTAGCATGAAGAAAACGGAGCCGGTGTCAAGAGGAATCATAAATTAAGGTTAAGTGAGGTTTATTTATTACATATTTACATCATTTACACGTCTTTTCTAAATGTTTTGATTTCTTTTAGATGCAAAAATATGATTTTATTGTTGGAAATTGGTAATATTAGTAATATTTTTAGGTAGCTGGATTGGATTATCTGCATTTACATTATGTCCTGTGGGAAAATGTGTTTCGCAATACAAAATTTCATCATAAGAACTCGCCTCCAGAACGAATAAAATTTGTCTGCCGAGGTGCCACTGTACTTCAGGTATAGTAGTATAATACCAGGTACAGTATTGGTATGTTCGGGTTTTGTTAGCAATATGCTAGACATCTATCTCGAAGGAGTGATTCTTTCTCAAACAGCAAACTGTATAGTCACTTTTTTATATTTAACAAATGAATTCATCTGTGTGATGATAATTTAAAGCTTATACAGTACTTGTCCATACGGTATTTCTCACAGTATGTAAAGGTTTTTGTTCATTTTTCTGATGTCACACCGTAAACAGGGGAAAAAGTTATCACCTTTTCTTCTTCTTCTTTTTTTTTTTTTTTTTTAAGATGTGTGCCTTTTGTGTATTCTTTATATTGTTCAGGAATTTATGGAAGTGTGCTGCTGTTTATAAATGTGTACAAGTTCTTGTATCTTCACAAGTTACATTCATGGTAATTTAAAGGAAGTTTCATTTCTGTTTTTTTTTTCTTTTTTCTTTTTACTTTCATTTAACCGAAACAAAAATGCACTGAAACGTGACTTCGAAACTGAGAACTAAGTCAGCGAACCGTGACATCATGTTTAACGTTACACCCCTTAGTATCGTATCATGTACTGTGTATATCGCTGATTCATATTTATAATGAAATAAGGAAACCGTTCTCTTAACAACTAAATATTTGCCTTGTGAATCTAATCGAGTTCCTACATCCTGGCGGATTCAGTAAAAATCTTATCGTGTCCTGAGATTTACATCTTGTTTCATAAAGAGGTAGTGACAGTTCACCTGAGGAAGTAAAAATACACTACCTGGACAATTCGTCTACAATCCTGTCAAAAGCACTTTGTTGGCTTTCGGCTTTTCCATTTTTCTCTCTGAAGTGGTTTTAAAAAGCGCAGTTTTTCTTCCCCCCATGCGGGTCTACAACAGCGTCTAGGAACAGATTCACATAAAGTTCTTTCACATGGAGCTCATCAAAAGGGCATCAACAGAGAAAATGTAATAAAAATGACACTTGGAAAGCAGGAAATAAGCCCAGTTGATGTGAGGATTTATTTCTATTTCTTTTAACAATGGCAGCAGCGTGATAAATACTGACGGTGTAAAAGACTGTGCGGTATTGAGACGTCTGTGCTCAGAAATATCCGAGAACTATCAGGGATTTTATTATTGTGTCTGGGATTCGTTAGATGTCTAATGATGTGCAAAGATACTATAAAAGAATGATATGTTGTGACTGTTATATTGCCGTAGTCCTAACCCCCACGTGATCTTAATCTCCACCACATGCAAACTCATAAACTCACGTGTTCCTCACTAACTCTGCTGTAGGCTATGAGTAGAATTTGATTTGACTGGCAGCCCAAAGCTACAGCGCACTTATTTATTCCTCCACCATGCGACAGCAGTTATTGAAGAACTTAAATCAGCAAATAAGAATCTGTATACACACACACACACTGCGTAAGTGTGTATACTGTATGTACAGTATAGTGGACTTAGACACACCTTCTAACTCCATGATTGAAAAGTTTGCATTTGATGTAGTAAAATGTTCCTCCATAATCCTATAGTAGTAACAATGAATTATTTGGTGTTTGTTTAATATATATATATATATAAATTATAACAGCGAAGATCCGGTCGATCGTCCAGTGGCCACAATTTGACTGGTTTCCGGTTTGATTGGGCGTGACCGGTGATCGACTGATCAGCCACAGATATAAATGATTCTGTATCGAGCGCGAAAGCTTCCAAGTGGCCCAACAGAAATACATTTTTATGGAGTTTCGCTATCGAAAAACGTTCACGTTAAAAGCCTCCCAACTGCCTTTCTCTCCAAACTCTCAAAGCGAATTACTCTTAAATCCACTCATTACACACACGTACGCAAGTCTCAAAAACACATACAGTACGAATTACACATGAATTGAATTACACGAAAAAATCGTAACTCACACGGCCGTTGTCAGGTTGAATTTCGAGACTTTAGAGGCGTTTGAGGAGGTAAAACATGGCCGTTACTTTATAATCCTACAGGTGGTGCACTCTGAACTATTTACACACTGCCATTCCGTGTGATAGGGGTGAATTATTTTTAAAAAAAATTTGAATAAATAAATATTATTTATATTATAATTACGGCAGATGATGGAGATACAGTACGCGCTGCTCAGTCACAATGTAGCTTCAAGTTAAATAAAATTGTAGTTTAAGTTAAATGTTGAACTCTTGTATTTGAAGTTATTTTGTATTGCTTACTGTAAATGCTGCGGTTTGCTTATAACATTAGTCTCATCACGTAAAAGCCATGTGCTACATTTATTTACTCATTTTAAAGGTTTAAAATTGTAACAAATCAGAGAAAAAATTAATATCGATTCGGGATTTATAAACTTGCCATACTTATAGAGTCGCAAATTTAACGAATCACACCGAGGTATTGTGATAACATTGTGTGTGTGTGTGTATATATATATATATATATATATATATATATATATATATATATATATATATATATATATATACACACACGTATATACTGTATACTGTATTATATAGAATATTGCACTAACAATAACAAACGGATAAACATTTTGCTGCAGACATAAAAGGACCTGAGTTTTTTTTTCTTTCTTCTTTTTCTTCTGCATCTGCGTTATATTTCCACTCCAGTCTTTTGTCAAGGTGAACTCCAAGGTATCTTTAGCTCTCCACTACTGACATATCGTCTCCTAGAATGTGCTTGTGTATGCCTACTGTGTGTGTGTGTGTGTGTGTGTGTGTGTGTGTGTGTGTACTGTATTTATATCATAAATAGGATCACATCATCACATGCCGGTTTGATTGTGACAGAATCCAGACGTTTATTTACGCTCTTATTCATAGATCTTGGCTCTTAGTCTGGACGTCTTATCCAGGATTCACGCACCATGGCTCACCGTCACAGCAGGATCAGGATCTTCACCTCTCTCTCTCTCTCTCTCTCTCTCTCTGTCCTGTGTGTGTGTTTCTTTTCATTTAACTCACTCACACCCAAAAACTGTAATTCATGAAGAATGTCTGACACGTGTAAATGTCTGCGCTGGTTACAACACACACTCTCGAACCTACAGTTCACAGTAGAATTGTTGATAGTTGTGTGTGTGGCCTGTCCAGTCCACACTGGAGAGTGCTGGGTTCCATATGTGTGGGGTTTAAGAACAATGTAAGTAGAGTAGAGTTTAACTGAGATTTTTACTCAGGTGGAGATTTTAAGCTGATGCTTCCAAGGGATGTGTACGGGATTTACACTTCATGATGTAGTATTGAAAACACGTCAAGATCACGTCAAGTTTAGATCCGAGTTTGGGTTTGAAATGCCGGTGCTCTGGTTTTAAGACTCTACAGTAGATCCTCTCTGGACTGATTATTTCTGAGATATAATCGCCGACGGAACTGAAATGGTTCTCCGTCGACGCGCTATTCAGTCATCCAGAAGAGAAAGGTGAGCATGAAAGTAACAAAGGGAAAGAAGAAGGAAAAAAAAAAGCCTATCCTGCTCATCGTGTGCATGTCTGTTACTTTTCCAAGCCGGACAAACGTGCGAAATGGAAATCTCGATGAGCTCATCAACGACAGCAGTTCGCACACTGAATTACAGCTCCATTATGGCAGGACAGAGGAGGCCTGATTAATTGCTGCTTTTATTAGAGCTGCACGTGAATCCGGATAGCGCACATTGTTCCTAACACACACACACACACACGCTGAGCCAAGTGTACCATGGATTTGAAGGGACACTGGCACATCTTGCACCCACATCATTTGAGTGTTCGAGGCCAGTGGTTTTGTCATACGTTGTCTCTGATGAGCTCTCAGGAGGAAAGTGCGCAGGAGGAAAGACATCAGATGGAGTAATTGATCGATCATCTGCAGCGCTCTAACAGGCCTGCGAGTCTTAGTAAGTGCTGGCTTTAGACGTCATGTGGACAGGAAATATGTGTACTAACTGATATCCCTTCCTTTAAAATGTTTAAGTGTAATAAAAACCAACACAAAGCAGTCGTATCATTAAATGCTGTATAACTGTTTCCAGTTCCAGAAATAGGGTTCGGGTTCCAATTACTGTGATTTGTTACAGGATCTTAGATCCAATATGTTTTTTCTCTGATATCTAATCCACCACTTTTTTCTAGAAATCAGATCTGTGCCGTTTCTCTCTCTCTCTGTTTTTTGACTAGAGGCGGTGATAAAACATTAGGATACGTTTGCAGTAAATCTGATTCAGTCGCTGATGCAAAAATAAAGACGATATTAATGTTTTTGCTTCAGGTTCACATTGTATCATTTTAGCATCCAGACGTAAACCACACACACTGTTCCAGCCGGCCAGCACACACTGTTCCATCACAATTCCTACAATTTCCGCAGGCGACACTGAAGTTCTCGAGGCGTCATAAACATTCCTCTCACATTCCTGAATTAGATCTTGAACCATAACATTTTACAAGGTAGTTTATTGTAGGTGGATAGTGCGCTCTAATAGGTGCTAAATCTCACCCTGCATACTAAACTACTAAGTAGTACACTCTAATGGATACTAAATCCACGTCTAAATTCCCACCTGCTACTGAAACTACTGAAACCTAAACTACTATATAGTACGTTCTAATAGATACTAAATCAAAGGCTCTATTCCAACAAGTGCACTAAACTACTAGTGCACTCTAATAGATAGGAAATCCACAGCTTAATCCAACCCATCACTAAACTACTAAATTGTATGCTCTAATAGATACTAAATCCAGGCTTAATCCAATCATGTACACTAAAGTACTAAATAGTACGCTCTAATAGATACTAAATCCACAGCTAAATCCAACTCTGCGCACTAAACTACTAAATAGTACGCTCTAAATCCAGGCTTAAACCAATCATGTACACTAAAGTACTAAATAGTACGCTCTAATAGATACTAAATCCAACTCTGCGCACTAAACTACTAAATAGTATGCTCTAAATCCAGGCTTAATCTAATCATGTACACTAAAGTACTAAATAGTACACTCTAATAGATACTAAATCCAACTCTGCGCACTAAACTACTAAATAGTATGCTCTAAATCCAGGCTTAATCCAATCATGTACACTAAAGTACTAAATAGTACACTCTAATAGATACTAAATCCAACTCTGCGCACTAAACTACTAAATAGTATGCTCTAAATCCATGCTTAAACCAATCATGTACATTAACGTACACATGTACACTAACATTAAACTACTAAATAATATGTGCAAATATATACTAAATCCATGGTTTAATCCCACCTGTGCACTAAACTACTAAATTGTGTGTTTTATTAGATACTACATTTACAGCTAAATCTAACCTTAAACCCCAACACTAAACTATTAAATAGTACTTTCTACTAAATACCTAATCCATGGCTAAATCCAACATTCTGCACTAAAGTACTAAATAGTACGCTCTAATATATATTAAATCTATGGCTAAATCACACCCTGTGCACTACACTACTAGATAGTACAGTAGGCTCTATTAGATACCGAACCCATGTCGTTATTCCACCTCCGCACCCTAATTGACGTGTGAGCAGCAGTTTGAAAAGATGCTGCCTGAGGCATCACGTCCCTCAGAGGAAGAAGGCGTCAGTTTTGCGTCCTCGCTGGTCGCTTGGTGTCGCTGATGTCACTAATTACGGTTTGGACTATTAATACACGCTGGAAGTCAGGGGAAGTAAATGCTGAAAATTTGCTAAATGTCTTGAATTAACATGAGCTGGACGTGATTTGTTTGAATCCATGTCACCACGTTTTCAGAGGTCAGAGTTGAACGCTTATTTCTAGAGCTTATTGAAAACGCACCCGGAGTGCGTGTGTCTCGCTGTGTCCATCACACAAGGTCATGTCTTCCAGTCTCACCGTGACCTTTTCCTCGGTGTGTATTAAATGCCGTCCGAAATCAGATAAACGCTGTGAAACATCCGTCTCATTGTTGCAGGTGTCAATCACGCAGGAGTCAGCGGGTCATAAATAATGGCACCTGGTGAATTATGGATGTGATGGAGTGGAGCTGACACCTCTACTGAACTCTCTCTCTGTGTCTTTCTCTCCCCAGGCCTTTTCCATCAGAGGACACAGCACTGAACGAAGATGACGTCTATCGAAGCTTGGAGGAGCTGGCCGAGTAAGTGTCAATTGTTACCTCGCACACACACAAACACACAATAGCTATTCTGATCCCCACCACCTCCGTATTTTATATAAACCCTCTGCTGCGATTCCCCTCATCGGTTGCCATAGCAATGACAGCCTGGTATCTGGTATGGATCGAGTCCAAGATTGATGTAGGAATGGAGACGTTCGAAGGATGAGAGATCGCAGAGTCAAAACGACCTCTGGGATCCTCTCGAGCCGTTCTCACAGCTGCCTAATTTAATCACACGCTCCTCTTCTTCACCAGCCACGGCGGTTTTTACGCCATACGGAGAGGTCTGTCATTTCCCCGTCAGAGCGTCCGGGTTTAAAATCCACCTGTCATGTTGGATGGAGTGGGTGTGAAATGAATTCGTTTTCAGGTGCAACACAAAGTTAAGCGTGTCTTTGAGTCTTTAAAGGTGATTTATTAGGTGTAGCCGAAACACATTTCTCATCAGATTCACACACCTGTTTTGTTCCGAGCGTCATTAATATTTATAAGCAGATCCCTGATTATCATTAATATTCATTAATTGAAATATGATACCTGAACTGCGAGTCTGAATTGCTAGCTCCGCTGAATTAGCCAGATAGCATGCTCAGTGTTAGAGAGCAACATTATGCATGTCGATACAAACCAGAGTTTTTTCTTAGAAATCAGCATTTTGTAGTTTGTTACTGTTCCTAAGCCTTGCGGGAAAATGCTGAATCATCAGTAAACATAATAAAAACAAATCAATCACCTACGACCTCAAGATGTTTTTTCGGTGCCATGTTGAGATGAATGGGAGTTCGTGCCCGAGTGTAAACAACTGCAAGTGCAATTACAGGTTAAAAAGTAATTATTTTAACTGTTCGTTATAAAAACAAATCTTGATCTTTTGGATACACTGGTGCACAGAAATTAGTCCGGTTCCTGTGCCTGATCTTTCTTAGCTTGGTCAGCTTTCGGAAAAAATTGTGATTAAACTCTACTCATCAGGGTTGCATGTGATATTTTACAGCAACTAATAAGGGTTTCATTCCAACTCTGGATGTGACACAGTGAGACACACTTCAGCGATTTTAACGCTTGAAAGTTCCACAGTGCCATCACACACTTCAGTGAGATGAGATGTCAGAGAGGTTTGCTGAGCTTTAAATGATGAGTTACAGGCTTTGAAATACAGAATTGTCTTGCAAGGAAGACTATTTTAATCCAAGTACTTAATGAAATCGCAGTCCTTTGGACATCATTAGAAGAGCTGATCTCTGCTTCCATAGTCCTCAGCCAAACACTGGCTTCCAACACAAGGCCGCAGATACTGTACTGGCCAGGGTATCGTGCAACATGTCTGATTCCCTCCCAGCCCTGCAGCTGGTACCAAATTATGCTGCTTGGTGACAGGGGCAACTGTGCAGAAACAAGCAACGTGGTGTGGGAGAATTTAGGAAGATTGGAAACAAGTCAGAGAGCTGCATTGTGAAATTGAATGGCGATAGGTTGTAAGGGACAGGTTGTAAGTAGTCCATTCTCATATCAAGTGTCTGAACAAGCACCTGAATGGCCTGTGTGGAAGATGAAGAAAAGGAAATCAATGTGACTGGTTGATTATCCATGATTACCTCAAGGTTGCGTGCAGTGGCTGAGTGTGAGAACCTAAAGGCGGAGGAATCCTTATTCCTGTAATAAACAGCAGTTCAGTTTTACTGGGTTTAAGTTTCAGTTGGTGAGCTGCCATCCATAAAGATGTCTGAGTTGAATGTGATCTTCACAGCAGAAAACTTACATACAGTAAGTGTACTGTATGACTTCTCTAAGAGTCGAAAGTCAGAACAGAAGGGGACTAAGTACTGAGCTTTGTGGGACACCAGTGAAAAGTCTGCATGGAGCAGATACTGTATGGATCCTCTCTATGTTGCCTCGTTGACCAACATTTCTATTAAGAAGCAAATCATAGCCATGCTGTGGCATGGATTCCAAGACTCATGGGGATGGACATGAGAGTCTTGTGGTTTATGCTGCTGAAAGGTCGAGGTGGACGGAGACCACTCTGTCTTTATAGAAACGTGCCACTTTGTAACCAGACTGGTTAGGATCTTTGAGTTTGTGGTGTGGTCTGGCAGATTTTCACAATTTTTTCATTATAAAACTTGGAAAAGTCTTCAAGCTGTCATGGAGGTAACAGTAAATCCGCCATGTGTTGGGTTTCGTCATATGATTTATAAAGTGTTTAATTTCTTAATAAATAAAGAATGTTTTAAACCTGTTTGTGTTCAGGTTTTAGACCAAAAAAAGATAATTTTCTTTGCTTGGCATGTTAGATATGTGCTTTAAAGAGACAGAGTATGTGATCTCCCTTGAGACTGCCCCCCCCCCATAATGAAGAGGCGGAATAACATATGACAGATTGTTAATCAAGTCTCTTTAAGGTAATCTAGGAAAGTCACTTCGCTCTGTGTTTATTGCGTCCATCCCGAACCTGACGGAGCATGAAATCATTCTGTTGGCCAGAGCAGGCTGAATTGCTCAGAGACTCTGTTTCCGCCTTTCAGCTGAAATAGCAATCAGGTACCTAGGCACACGCTGTGTCACAAGAGCTTTTCTTCATCCTTCCCGCTGCAGTTGTTACCGGGTTACTCGCTCTACACAGGCATTCTGGGATGGAAGGCTCCTGATTTTCCTGAGGTGCGTTCAGGACAAATGACCTCATACAGTTTACATCAAGACCACGAATTAACATCTGGAAATGTTATAGATGAACTGGATGTGCAAGGGTGGTCAGTCGAGTCAATATGGTGTGTGTTTGGGGGATAATGAGAGTACAAGCCAGTGCTACTGCTGCAGCAGCTACTACAGTGTTTGTACAATTTGGTTTTCACACGTTCTCTCATTATCCCTTTGCTTGGATTTAGGAATACAAAAAGCAAAAGGAATATAAATTATCAGAGCACCTGACTTAACTTTACCAGTGGGGGAAAAACTCAGTCTCTAAGCGCTGCCTGGTAGAATATATAACTCGGTAATAATAATAATAAACCCAATTTATGTTATATACAGGATATAACTTTTAAAATAAATTTCTAAGTCTCCAGATGCTTGGCTTAAAACAGTACAAACAAAGGTGAAGTGTGATACAATGAGGATGCTATTATTATTATTATTATTATTATTATTATTGGAAATTGTAATTATATAGTAGTTTAAGATTGGATTAGTAGGTATTTTAATCCTGAAACTCAATTATGTAAAGTAATGCGAATGGAAAAGCAATGTGTGGTAGTTTGAATTTGCTCCATTATAAATGAATTTTTTTATAGGCGGCGTCAGAATAAATTTTGGGTTAAATGACTTGCACAGCTGAGAATACAATACAGGTAAGAATAAAATGTAAAATAAATAAATAATCGGTTTGTTTTTGTGGGCTGCATGAACCATTTCCACTAAGATTATGGGTAATCGTGGCCTGACAGGCTGAAGTGTAGCTTGGGATTATTCCTACACTGAAAACAAGATGCTTTTCGAACTCCTCAACTTCAAGTTTTTGTTGCATAGCAACACAGAACTAATTGTAAAACATTACAGTTACTTAGTTTTTACACAGCTCGTTAAAATCTAAGATCATTGGAGCGAGAATTAGCTACTGTATGTGGTTAGTCTACGAAGTTTTTTGTGACACCCTGTATTATTATTATTATTATTATTATTATTATTATTATTCTCACATCATTTAACACGTATCTTCTCATATGATCAACCGAGTCAGATTTTATCGAGCCATCAACACCCTCTCTCTCACATCACATCAGCTTTAACTCTACCTGGATACTAGCTGGTACTGTACAGCAGGAATAAAGTTATTTTTTGGAGGCATATTTTCCTGTTTGTGTTATATTCAGTAAGTTATAATCAGTTAGTCATTTTGGTGCACGGAAGCTGTCTGACGTTTCAGTAAGCAGCTGAAGAAGAACAGGAGGCACACCCCGATGATGTCACGTGGCTGCGGACAGTTCGAATGAACGCGTTGGCAGGAAGAACAGACCCGCGTTGGAATACGTTCTGCTAAAGGAAATCGCACTGAGCGTCGTAACCCACAGCGACTGGAGCTGCCCAGTTTGTGCCACGTCTCTGACTATACTGTAGGTCTGATCCACAGTATAATACGGTACATAGTGCTGCATGACGAGCAGCATCATTCCCTTTGCTGTTCAGAGTGAAATCAGACAGAAAAGCTGAAGGATTTTGGAAGGAAGCTGCTCATCAGGAAGTCTGTCACAGATCACTGTGCTGAGCGGCATCCTGCTAATGCTTTCTTCAGGCTTGTTTAGGGGCGAAAAAGAGAGAATGTTTCCTAATGATCTTATTCTTGGCATCTTGTCTTTTTGGTCACGCAGCCCTGAGAGAACAATCGGCTGAACACAAGACCTTAATTAAAACATCAGACATGTGTGAGACGATGTGTGTATGCGTGATATTTTATTTTTTCGATTTTAATTCCAAAAGCATTCCTGTCGTGTTTTATGAATTAAGAATCTGTAATTACATTAAGCTCGTGGTGTGGTGATAAAGCAACAACAAATGCACTACTTTACTGTAAGAACAGTGGCGTTTCAGAATGACATCTGAGCTGGAGTTTAGCGACTTCACTGGTATTTAGCAACCAGATTTTTAGCCGTGTTTTGTTACTTATGAAAAAGAACAAGCACTGGATGCACGAGCATAAATATGTGGTTGGATAAATACTTTTTAAGAAGGTATTTAAAATAAATAAATAATCGAGCATCTCTTCAAAATCATTTTAGCAGCATTTAAGCGACTCATTAAATCTCCTCCTGTGTGTTCTGATCTCTTATGGCATTTAAAGTTACATTCAGGTGAAGTTTAAAAGCTGTAATAATAATAGAATAATAATACCGTAATAATAACGGTCATGCTGGGTGAAGCCCACATGCACGATCTACTTATTATCCCGGAGAGCTGCCACGCTGTTAACGGCGCTCAGATTCAGACTGATGTTAAAAGTACATAGTGTTTCGCCGTCGACTTGGTCATTCTCAGAAGATAGACTGTACAAGTTCGACTGAATGTCTGAGTGACTTCCGTCTGAAGTCTCGCACTCTCCAGGTGATGTCTGAGTTTTACGCTTCCACCAGAAGAACGAGCCCCTGTTGTAATCGTCCGAATTCAAGTTTTGCTCACGCTCGTCGTCTCTCCTGATTGAAACGAGGAGTCCAGATTAGGAGCAGCTTGAGTTCATTTGTCTAGGTAAGGAGGAGGTGCTGTGTTGCTTTGAGGCAGGCGATGCAGAGCAGACACAGATGTGCTATTAGTCAGGACATATTAGTTAGTTCACTCCGATTATGTGTCTGTGGGTGTTTGTGCGTGCGTGACCACATCGGTGATGTTACCAATTTATCACCTTTAACAACCCATCTGTTTAATTACCATCTGAATTCCTCTCCGCACACTGAGAGAGTGCTGAGCGCTGGCAGCTGATTGTTCTTCAACGTGTGCAACTCTGTCTCGCGACAGAGACGGAGAGAGAGAGAGAGGCACCTCACACTGATCACAAGGTCATCCAACTGGGTCAGATATTTATTTACCTGGCAGAATGAAGACCGTGTTGAGGCCCAGAAGGAATGTGTGCATGCATACAGAGAGAGAGAGAGAGAGAAACTTATTTGTGTTGGCAGCTAGACACTTTTAGATACAATTGATAAATGAATAAATTCAAAATATAAATGCGCTCTGCTCTCTGATTCAGCCACTGAGTCTAATTCTGATTCGAACTCTGATTTGGACTGAATGGTTCTAGCTTTAACTGTCATTCTGACTCTGATTCTGACTGACTTTGATTCTGACTCTGATTTTCACTCTGTTTGTGACTGAATCTGCTTCTAGCTCGGATTCTGACTGACTCTGATTCTGACTGACTCTGATTCCGACTGACTTTGATTCTGATTGTGACCAACTTTGATTGTGGTTCTGATTCTGACATTGACTGATTGTGACTTTGGCACGCCTCGTAATGGAAACTCTGATTCTGATCGGTCATGACTCCTGATTATGATTCTTTTGCTTTGGTTCTGGCTTGGATTCCAAATCTTTTGTCCGACTCTGCCCCTGATTTTGACTCTGAATATGATTTTGTTTGATTCTGATTGACTGAGACTCAGAGTCTCAACGTGACTGACTGACTCTGACTGTGACTCTGACTGACACTACTTCCAACTTCATGGTTCAGATTTTGACGGCCTGATTCCGATTCTCTCAGATTCTGACTAAGAATCTGGTCCTTATTATGTAATACTAACTTCGGCTCTCATTCTGATTCTGTCTGCGTCTGTCTTGGAGTCTGATTCTCAGACTAACTCATCCTCATCCCTACTCTGATGTAACGGATTCCTTATCCAACATAGTCAATTATGACTTATTACAAAAATCAGATTTCAGTGTTCAGTTCTTGCTCCACGGCTTGGTAACGTCCGGAAAAACACACGGGAGCGTATACTTCGCAACGTTCCTCCATTATTGGGTCCTATATGAGCACCTGGGTAACTGGCTGCAGGTGTGCTTGGAGTTCAGGTGACATGGGACGTGTCTGCTGGGAGTGTAGTCCGTTTCTGCCATGTCTGTATGCGGATACGGTCTTATCAGGCAGCAGAAATGACAAAACAGACAAGATGTGATGATAACGCGGTAGCTCAGTTTAAATTCAGTCTAATAGATCGGTAATAAACCAGCTTATAGTACGGCTTACAGTTAAACAAAACGAAGCAGATACCATTTTCATGGAGGAAGAAAATCGGTCTTCATGAAGACCGATTTTCATGGAGGAATAAGCAGTATGTAACATTAAGTCGTAAACATTAACACCAATGCTACGTATAAATACGTCCTCATGTATATAATCTGAATCAAACACATATACAAGATGCTTATAAACAAAGAGTTATTAGTTGATGCTTTTCAGAATGATTTTTATTTAGCTATCTTGATATTGTTTCCTGTTTCCTGTCTATTACTTCCAAGCTGTATTAGTCTGCTTTATTTATTTCACCTGCAAATGGAAGCTGCTGAAGAGTATGAGCTTTCTGTTCATCTGTTACTGTGTGTGTGTGTGTGTGTCCACAGTGAGCATGATGTGGGTGAAGACGACATTTACGACTGTGTGCCGTGTGAAGATGAAGGAGATGATATCTATGAGGACATCATTAAGGTGGAAGTTAGGCAGCCCATGGTGAGTGAGCCGTTTTCCTCCGAATGGCATTTGTGTGAGTGTGTGTGTGAAAAAAGCTGGAGAGAGATGTAATGTGTCCAATCGTGTTTGAGAGCTCATTTTTAAAAAAAAAAAGAAAGAAAAGAAAAACAGGTGTGTGTGTGTGAGTTGATGTGTTCTGCTTACTTTATGCCACTTTGCCTCCTTAACGCTGCAGATCCGGTACATGCAGGTAAGTTAAAAACTGCATATGAGTGTGTTGGTCCTTCAGTGCCCTTTCTCTCTGTCCCCCCCTTAGTGTCCAGTACGTCCGCTCCTACACAAAGACACACCCGTGTTGAACCGTAGGGCCGTAACTACTGTATAAGATCACGTCTCTGCAACTCGTCAGGAAGTTCCGCAGCTTCTGACCAATCAGATTTAAGAAGTTGATCTTTGCTGTGGTAGAAGGAAGGCGGGACGGTTTTTGGTCCACGTTGTGGTCGGAGTATCTGTGGTAACATGAATAGCGCGAGGAATACCACCGACGTGAGGCGTATCAGTTGATCATAATGCAGGAGGCGGGATATCGAAATTAAGGATGGACAAAAAGGTTTAATACGCTGTACTGTACACTGCCTGGCCAAAATAAAAAATTGCACACGGTGTGAAAATGATTTCTCACGATCCGTGTCCTGGAATATGGCTGTGCGGTCAGAAAAAAAACAAAGCCTCCATAGATGTGATAATCTGGACATTCAGGTCGTCAGCTGACTTCATTTTATTGCCACATAATGTCGCTGAGTCTAGACCTGAGCGACTGAAGTGACACCAGATCATAACACTGTCTCCCACCGAGGCTTGTACGGTCGACACTATGCGTGATGACTTCATGTGCTTCATTTCTTCCCCTGACGCACCATCGCTCTGGAATGGGGATCAATCTACTGTAGACTCATCAGGTCACATGACCTTTTTCCATTTCTCCAAAGTCTAATCTTTATGCTCTCTTACCAACTGAAGCCTTTTGGTCTGATGAGTCTCACTAATGAAGTGGTTTTCCTGTGGACGCACAGCTGTTTAGTCCCAATCCTGTGAGTTCTCATCACATTGCGTGTGTATGGAAATGCTCTTACTTTCACTATTAAACACTATGAAGCTCTGGTTTGTACTGATGATTTCCCTACAACGCAACTTCACTGATCGTCTCCAATTTCTGACCATGTTTCTTGTACAAAGTTAACGGTTCGGCACTATCATTACAACCTGGAAGGATTTTTATTTATTTCTTTGCCCAGTTCTTCAGAAATCCAGTTTCAGTAATCTCCTTAGTTGTTTTCTTTGCTTAATGCAGGCCAATAATTTGATTCTTCTGAATCGCCGACTTTCTTCTGTCCAGACAGTGTATGCAGTAACAAGTCATTTTCTTTCCGCATGATATACAAGCGTACAGTAAAACAAAACAGGTCTCGGAGACGTGCGTTAGAAGATTATCAAGTGCAAAGTTACAAGACAATAAGGACGCACTACAGAAAAAGCATGGCAGCCGTATAAGTGTAGAGTAAACAGTTCATGAATTGCCATGTGAAGTAAAAGACTTACGACCTGAACCATGTTCTAAAGACAAAATGTTATACGTACAGTAGGGAAATTCTGTGGCGTTATTGTGATTGAGACAAAAGTGCAGACCATTTTAACGCTCGTGCAGAAATGCTTTTGCGCGGATGACAAGTGAAAGTGACTGACATTTGCCATCGCCATGTACGTAGAGTATAAACAAGGTAATTATGCCTTTATCTTATACATGGATTTATGACTGTTTCAGGAGCAGTAAAATTTAGTGTTGTATTGTTTACAATAGAGGAAATGGCTCCTTGAATAAATGCCTTATTGACCCTGTAGATCCTTTAATAATTGTAAAATCCCATCAGGAATGTAAACATACTGTAGTGAACAAGCATGTGTTTAGCTCTGCCAGTTACTGTTAAGTCAGGGAGGTGGAGCAGATCTCACAGCCCAGAGCTGGGGAAAACAATCGAGAGGACAGGAGAGCTTGCATGGGCAACACGAAAGAAAGAAAGAGAGTGCACCGAGTGTCGACCGAGTGCACACCGAGTAAGAGGAAGAAAAGGCTAGAAAAGGATGGCTCAAGAAAAGACGCAAGCAAAAGAAACAAAAAAAAAAAAACAGAAACGAAAGCACCACTGGGTGTTTCGCCAGACGCCGCATGTGTCTGCAGCCGTTACTGAATCAGAAACATCTCTAATCTCTTCCACAGTTGCTCCCAGCATGGATTACACATGTTTTGATGCAACACACATGTTCACTGCAAGTCCCAGATGTTCAGTCATCTTACTGATGCCCTTCTTTGCTTCCTTGCTTCTTTGCTTCCTTCCTTCTTTGCAGTTTCTGGCCCATGTTTTCGTAAACGAAGGATGGGTATCATGGCCGTGCATGATGGTCCAGACCGGAGCTTTTCCCGACTCTTATAAGGAGCCCTGCTATTCACGTTGCAGATTGTCATGATTTATAAAAGGAGTGAATATTGAAACAAACAAACAAACCACATAATGCTGTGATCGAGCTCCCCTTTCCCAAAGTGTGCTGTAGAACCCAATTTAATTTCCTGTCAAATGTGATCCATCTGTATTAGTTTGATGTGTGTGTGATTATATTCCTCGTCCTGCTCCGTTTTATTTTCTCTTATGGTCTGCTTCCTCCCGACTGTCGTGGTTCCTCAACCTCACACTTTAGCGAGAATTCAGAAAAACCCTTGCTTTTTATGTTTGCATCCAGAATATCCTACAGCGTTTTGTGTGTGTGTGTGTGTGTGTGTGTGTGCGTGCTGTTTCCATCACAGAAAATGGGCATGACGGAGGACGACAAGAGGAACTGCTGCTTGGTGGAGATCCAGGAGACGGAAGCGAAGTACTACAAGACGCTGGAGGACATTGAAAAGGTGAGGATGGAGTGGCCGGGTTTGAGACACTTCATTCCAGACTCGAATCAAGTCTAAATTGAGCCTAAAGATGGGTTTTCTTCAGCCTGGCACTCAAAAAAAATAAATATATATATATAAAAATAAATAAATTAAATAGAGTTGCAAGCAACGATGAGCGGGTCCAAGCACCTTGCGGCATCGGCCTCCCGGACGCACAAGAAAGAACGTGCATGCCTTTAAAGGGGATATATCAACACCCTTACGACGTAATTTCAGACTAGGAGGAAGAACAAAAGAACTTAAGAAAACTCCTTAAAAGAACAAGAGGGCTGTTTACGCACTATGACATAATAGGACTGATGTAATAGTGCTTGGGTCTTAGTAAATTAACATTATAGATTTTATTTCTTTATAATACTGTACAATATATGTATAATTTATAGATTATTAGAAACTTAATAAACTCACAATGACGCACAACACTTTTCCCCTTAATGTGTGTAGACAAAATATTTTTTGTGAATATGTCTGAATACTAAATGCAATCTGTGGCTTCATTTTTTTTTTTACACTGTATGTAAATTAAACATTTCTTAAGAAATTTGTGCTAAATAAGGCATAAAGACATACATTGTTAGTTTAGTTATTTCCCCAGCCGATTTATCTGTGGCCAATTCCAATCCGGTTTCTAGGTCTAAAAGGATGTGGAGAATAGTGATGTCTTGGGGTTTATCATCTCATCTAGTGAAGTAACAAAAAGTTTAAGCGCTGGAAATAGGATGATAAATGGATGGAGAAAAGGCGTGAAGGTAAAACAGAGTATTAATATGAGTGTGTTCGGAGGGAAACAAAAGGAGCTTTGTGTGGGAGAGAGAGAGAGAGAGAGATGGAAGGATAAAGGGAGTCAGAAAGAGGTAGAGAACCTTTTCATCGCTCTTTTTATAGATTAATGAGACGATACAGATGTCGTGTCAGCAGATCGATAGTATTTGCCTCGGTGCCTAGCAAGTCTTTTAAGCATTGTGTTATTATGTCCTGTACCCTAACACACGGGTTAGCAATCTGTCCTTTAAACATCCACAATCGTCTCTCTCTTTTATGCCTTTCTTTTAATTACTGCAAGGTCGGTCATTAAACATTCCATTCAATTTAATTAGCAAATTTATTAATTTATAATCCCACCATCAAATTTTATTGTCACCAATTTGAACGTAATGTACTGTAATGTGAGATTGAACACATTGTTTAATTGTATATATATATATATATATTTTTTTTTTTTTTGGACGTAGAAAATGGGCTCAGAGTAAAAATGTATTCTTTATTAAGAACTTATACATTTATTTTAAGCATTTTTCATTTTGATCACATTAATCCCATAAAGGGGACCTATTATACAAAAAGCACATTTTATTATTTTTTTTAAATATTCAGTCGGGTCTCAATTGTGCATGTTCGTACAAACAAACAAACAAATCCTGCTTGTTGTCCTTTTTCCATCTTTATATTGACCAGGCTTCAAACAAGCCATTTAGAATTTCCCCCTAATGCGACATCATATTAGAAGATACCCATCCCTGGGTTGTTGTTCAGCTCTGAGGCAGTAGTTCATTTACATAGACACTGAAATGGCGTGTTTGAGAGAGGAGTGAAATAGAATGAAAATTTTTTTTTTCATACAACAAACTCACTCTATTTCACTCGTCTCTCAAACACACCATTTCAGTGTCTATGAAAGTTTTTTTTTTTTGCTGCAGCATAAAAGACACACTTGGGGGAACTCTGAGACCTGTGTTAACTTATTAAAGAAATAGAATGTGTAAAAGTGTGACTTCAATTAGCAACCAGAAGAATTTATTTTTTTTAGTCTGGAGGGATCCAGAAAGTCATTAAATGGTAAAGGACTTGATGGAAGTGTTGAATGAACTGGAGATTATACAGGAAGCTAATATATTTTTATGGCCCCTATTTGCGATGAAGGCAATACAATTAAAAGTTATATTACTTATCCGACGGGTCCTTATCTCTTATACCGTGTACTGTAGTGAGCATCTGTAATGGAGTAGAAGAAAAAAAAAAACAGGATATGTACATTTTCTCTTTTTATGGTGCTACTTGTTGTACTGCTAATGATATCGGTGTCTCTGTAAGTGCAGTGGGATCATTAATATTTAAAGTCATTTTAATATTTAATATTTTACGTATTTAACATTCAGATTTTTATAGAGTTCTACACATTAGCATGTTTCCTAAACTGACGTGTTTTAATAAAGCTTCGTCTTTGATGATAACGAGGAATGAGAGGGGTTTTTGCTGTATTTGGCTCATCAAAGCAAACGTGGTTAATTAGGTAAGCATCAATCCCAGATGATGATTTGATTCATTCTTTGCTCTGAGTCAATATCGCTCCTACATGCAAACTTGCTCATTACCTTTCAGCTGAGATAAATGATTTCATGGTTCAGGATTCATGCTGCTTTTTTACCAGCGCCGCAGTATCTATATCTAATCTTATTCTGTTTTCCGAGCCGTTTACTTGTTTTGATCAGCAGGGGGACGTGAACGAACGTAAACGCGAGCGCCGCGGGAGGGTTTTTACAGCTTTGCCTTCGCGAGGGTGCGAACGCCGAAGGAAACGGTGTTTGCACAACGGGACAGGAGTTGAATTACTGCAGCTGTTTGTAGAACATAACGAGCAGCGCTTCTAATCATCCATTACACAACATGTGCGAAAGTGTTTATACTGTAGATAAAGACTGTACAATCTCCTCCTGTCTGTTTCCACAGAGTTACATGATCCCCCTGAAGCAAGTCCTGACTACACAGGAGATGAAGGCCATATTTGTCAATCTAGAGGTGCGTCAAGTTTTGGGGTGTGTGGGTGTATTAGTGATGGGTCGTTCATGAACGATTCGTTATTTTTGAAGAACGAGTAGTCTAGGAGAGTGATTCGTTCTTCATTGTTCATTCACCGTGAAACCTCCGTAGGTTATGTACAGGAAACAGAACTGAGCGATTCTTTCTCAATGACTCTTCTACTCCGAGCCGTTCGTTCTTTTGTCACGTGACTCCCATAAACGCTATGCAGTGCAGTACACAGGAAACAGAATTAAACGGTTCTCAACGAATCTTCAAGTCCCGAGTCGTTCGTTCCTTTGTCACGTGACTCCCATAGACGCTATGCGGTGCAATAGATTCAAAAGAACGAACGACTCGGACTGGAAGATATGAGAGGTGAGCTACTCATTCTGTTTATTATAATATGTCCTTAGCTGCATTGTAATATTTTCATAACTGGAACTATAGACAAAATTTGTGCATGTAGACGTACAGTATTGGGGGTCTTTTTTATTAAAAACGCATTATTTTATTTCTGATCAAAAGAACGAAATGAACTAAATGACTCAAAAAGAGATTTTCAAAGAACCGAGTCACTAAAGTGATTCAAACTTCTCATCACGAGGGTGTATACCTATTGTAAATGTTCAAACAAAAAATGTTATGTGGGAAAAAAAAAAAACCCTAAAACATTTCCAACTTTTTTTGCTCCCCTCCCCCGCCAATTTTGTTTTGACTGGGGATTAAACAAGCCAATTAGATTTTCCCCCTAATGTGACCTATGAGGGATCTGAACCTACAGGTACAAGATGAATCCTTAGTGACGTGCTGCCTTTTAATCTTGGTGTGTTTTTTATAATCTCTGTGCACACAGTGGTGTAGTTTGGAGCAGCCACAGACTGTAGCAGGCCTTTATCAGGTTAAGAAGCCTGATAAAAAATGTAAAAAAAAATGTAAATGAGAAAATTGTCCAGCACTAGTTGAAGCTTGAACTGTATATTTATTCAAGTCACGAACCTCCCCGAACCAAACAATTTCTACGGAAGGGTACGAATCGAGACACTCACACTGTTGTTATAACCCTAATAAAGATGTTAATGTAGTGGATCATCGACTGCTAGCGAATTTGTACCGTGTGTAACACAAGCGTGCTGTTAAACGAATCATGCTGAAAGTGTAATGTTCTGTAGGATATCATCAGAGTCCACTTCGCCTTGCTGAGGGCTATCGACCAGAACATGGTGATTGGAGGCAGCGGGCTTGGAAAAATCTTCCTGGACTTCAAGGAGAGGTCAGTAAGACCTAACTCTGTGTGTATGTGTGTGTGTGTGTGTAAGCAAAATCAGCAGGAAATGGAAGCAGTTACCTCTATAAAGAAAGATAAGAGTGTTATCTATATCCTTGTGTCTGAACGCTTCACATGTGTGTGTGTGTGTGTGTGTGGCTTTAGTGAAATCGCGGCCCTGCAGTGCTTCTGATCACTGGCCCGAAACTTATGCTGAATATGTTTTGCAGCTCCTGACGCTTTCCGAACACTCAGGCATGAAGATCGCCATCAGCTAATTCATTCCAAGCCTCACTACCCCCTCGGTGTCATCAGGCTTCACGGAGACGCGGTTTTACCTGCGGCGCTTCTTCCCTCCAGCCTCATCCTGCTGTGTTCAGCACAAGCGGCGTGTTATTGCAGCTGTGTTATTCAGAGACACCGAACGGAAGCGCGCCCGCTTAGACTGCACAAATCCTTCGCTGCTTTTAAGTTGCAGGTCCGGCGCTTATTAAAGAGCCCGAGTGAGGCCGGGAGCCCATATTAGTCAGCAGCAGGATAAGTAGATAAGTAAGGTGAGAGTCGTTTAGCATGACATGCTGTGACAAGCCGCTGTTATGTCTCAAATATGCGTATGTGTGCACGGGGAGAAAAAAAGCAGTTTCCCTTGTTTATTTAAATTTGTGAAAGATTATGTACCAGGCATCTCCTGAGCAGTTTCTTATGAAGATAATATTACAAGAATCAAAGAGATATAAGAAATATTTGTCAAGTTAGTAAGAAATTGCAAATTCCTTTACCCTGGAGAATCTTTGTCCTTTGTTCCTACTACCAGCCTCAATCCTGTGTTGTTGTTTTTTTACTCAGATGTAACACAGACCTGTTTTTTTACGGCTGTCTGAACTCACAAATCTGATATTTTTCAGATCGAGTCACTTTCGTATGTGGTCCTAGAGCGGATATACCATACAGTATATATCCGATATGCGATCTTGTGACTTGATTGAGAACGGGCAGATCAGAATCCATGCATAGTGCACTGACATCATCATCAGTCTGAGTGATGTATGAGTGGCTGGCAGCACAGGGATCTCATAGCAGTGCTACTGTAGCAACAGGGCTGTCTGGGTTTCTTTTCCTTCTTCTGGACCTCAACACATACAGCCGAGTGACTGCTTGCCGTCCTCCAGAGCAAAACCACAAGCATATTCTTTTGCGAAAACCACAGCCACGTTTGAAATGAATGAGGAGTCACGTAAATATGACGCGTTTTAACCAATATGGAGCGAGAAAAGATGGTGTGTGCTTATGACGGACACATCCACATTAATATCAGATAAAATTCAGTAATTACGAATATAATCCACTTACTGATATGATATGCAAATTCGATCTGACCAAGAAAATTGGTCAATTGAGAATTCAACAATGTGTTGTCCATGTCAAGGGGGAAAAATATACTGTACATTATATGACTTTATTATTAAATCTTTATTATTTTTAAATCTAAAACTTTTCTGATTTTCAAACTTGTAGCAAAAATTGCAGCGAAATTTTTTTTATATACAGTAGGAAAATATCCGAAGCAACATATTATGTAAAATGTCACTTTTCACACAGAGAAAAAGAGAAAGAGAGCTTCTGGGTTTATGATAAAAGAAGCATGTATGATAAAAAAATATTGACTTTGTTTCATTAATTATTGTTTACTTTATGTAAAACTTTTCATAACAAAAAGCCACTTGAACAGGATTGTATGCAGGAAAGGTGGAAAAAAGAGAGAAATTAATGTGTGTCCAGCAATTTTCTTTCCTGAATGACTAAAATGATGGTTGAACTGCAACCCTGTAAAGTACACAGGCAGTCCCCAACTTACAAACATTCAACTTACAAATTCAGATACGAACATTGCGAACAAATCACAGAAGTAGCTTACAAGTTTTGTACATAAATAGACACTGCAGTGCCATATATATATCCTCAACAAAACAGAGTTCACAGTCCAATACTGTGGAAAACAGCTGTGGAAAAAATGTGTCTGGGATTCCCCTCATGATTTAAAGGCGCAGAGACAATTATGTTACAATCGATATATGAGATTTATTTCCATAAGCGCGAATTTGGATTTTGACCACATGATGGCAGTGTGTGGAAAGGGGACAGAGATTTAATCAAATAGTTTGGTATACTTAGCATTGTATATTCGTGTCAAAAGCATGTAAGACTCTTTGTCGGACTTAAGAACAAATCGGAGTTACGAATGCGCTCCCGGAGTGGAACTTGTCTGTAAGTCGGGGACTACCTGTATTGATCTTGTAAAGTGGACACTGCCGCGCTTTTTATTTCTGACTTTATGAATAATAATGTCTCATGCCGTTGGGATTCAAACACACCTCACCTCTAATGTGTGTAATGTCCAGCATAAGTGTTTCCTGTATAATAAAATAACACTGTGTTGCACAAACCATGGTTTAACTTGAAGTGGTTATATATTAGCCATATAAATATCCCTCATTACTGCATGTCGAGTTGAGCTAAAAGATAAAAAGCTGCAGGAAGTGAGATTAGATCATCAACAAGTGTAATAGCTGCTGGCGCCGAGATGTTTGGCTCACGCCAACTGCTGAACGGACACACGCTGCATGTAATCCAAAAACCATATTACTTATTCTCTACTCGTAGCCTTTCCAGCTGTTTCTCCTGTTCCCTGAACACGCAGTCGGGTCCGCCGTCCTTTATCTCTCCTCCAGCTGTCTTCTCGCTTTCCGCACATCCCTTTCACTTTCACATCCACCGGGTTTGAAACGTAAACAGTGGAGCGAGCCTCGGGCGCCCCGAGCTAGACCGGGTTCTTATATGTGCGCTGATGAGGCGTCTGGAGAGTTCGGCGTCTGCAAAGGCCTCATCTGCAGGGCGCAGACCGGATTTGCATAGCGGTGCGGAGTCGTGCTCGCCGTCCTGCTGAGGTGTAGGCAACGATAATCACGGGTTTCTTTCTCTTAATGACTGCGCGGGCTGACAGGAGCACTCTGGGAATGTTCCCCCCCACTCCCTCACATTCAGCCCACACCTTTATTATTATTATTTTATTTTTTTTTCCCCTTTTGAACAGCCTTTGGTCAGAGGAAAATCTGTGTATGAGTGTGTACACGTGTGTTTGGCATTTGCCTGCATGGGGCTGTATGAATGATCTGCTCAGCGTTTGATCGGAATCGGTTTTGGCATTCTGGTTTTAAGAAAGCTTCAGCTTAAAGAATAAGGAGCTTTATGTAATTGTGTGGGTAATGGGCTCATTAGTGGGCTATTGCCAGAACCCCGTCGGCTGCTTTGTGTGGAGCTGGCATGACGGCACCGCCTCCCTCGCCTCCACACTTTTTTAATTTTAACTCTGAGCCTGTGATCTGATCTAGCGTTAGTGATAATGTGTCGAAGAAAAGCACCCAAACACTGAGACGATATGTTGCTATTCATAGGTATTCTCTTTCTATTCGTGTGTGTATGATTATGTAGAGAGTATGATTTCTCTTGACACCGGCTGCTTTAAAAACTAAACTGAAAGTCGATGTCTTTTCTTCTTGATAACATTTCTGTCCTTCTTGGGACGTTCTTGGGATTCACGCGCTATGTATTCACAAAATCTTGCACAGCATGCAAAAAAAAACCCCACAAAAACTATGTGAACTCACTTCATTTGGCTTTCCACAGATGCAAAAGTTCTACAGTGAACGCTCTACCTTGGATTGCGAGTAACGCGGTTTTCGAGTGTTCTGCAAGACGAGGAAAGATTTTTAATAAATTTTGACTTGAAAAACGAAAAGTCTTGATTTACGAGTACGGAGTATCATGTATCACGCATGCGCTTCTTGTTTTGATGCCGAGCGTCACGTGATCACAACTGAGCCAACGGTTTTTCTCTCTTGTGCTGCAGAATTGTGGGTAATCGTCTCCCCTGCTGGGTCTTAGTGTGTGTCTCTTACTGGTATAATCAACAGGGTAACTGTGTAAAACGAAAAGGGGGAGAGGGGAGCTTACTTTAGATTCACACACACACACACACACACACATACTGTACACGGCGCCTGCGCGCACAAACGGAAACACTTACAGTAACTGTCGGGATTTATTTAAACTTTTTTTAAAAGGTAAAGTGCAGGTTAATTAGTTTTATTTTTTCTTTATATTTTGTATTAATTATTTTTATGTATTTATTTTTTTGGGCTGTGGAACGAATAATTTGAGTTTCCATTGTTCCTTATGGGACAATTCAATTTGGTTTATGAGTGTTTTGAGATATGAGCCCACTTCCGGAACGAATTATGCTCGTAATCCGAGGTTTCACTGTATTTTGAACGGCTCCTGGACCTACCAGCGTTCGGTTCAGCTCGGTTTGGTTCAGTCGCTTGTATACCAAAAGTGCTTCGTATGCTGAGTCAAATTTCTTGCAAAATGTCATCCAGTCGTATGCCGAGGTACGTCTGTAAAGAATGGGAGCAGCATGGAAGCTCAAACTGGACGTACACCCCTACAGTGGTTCTGCTCATTATAGCTCAGTGAGATTGCTCGGACGGACGGTGCAGTGTATCTACAGCGGCGCCTTTAAGATTTTCCAGCTTGATAACGACCCTGGAATCGGACCGCCACGCTCAACTCCCGCCTCAGAAGCATCTGAAAATGAGCAAATGAGCCTTTCTTATTCTTAGAAAAGAGTTGAGTCAGTCAGCGGGAGATTTAAGATAACACTGTGCGTGCTCATGCGCTCTCTCTCTCTCCCTCTCTCTCTCTCTCTCTCTCTCTCTTTGCTCATACACAAACGCTCATATTTACATTTGGTGACATTAGACGTAATGCCCTGCAGAGTATTTTTGGTGAATTATTCATTTCATTAGAACAGGAGCACGTCACTGATCTTCTCCATTCTCCTAATGATTGACGTGTTTCTTAGTCTCGTTACGTTAGCGTGCCGTTCTCCTCCTTCTTCGCGCTACAAAGAAGGAAACGGCCTGGGAATTCGCCGTGCCGTCCTACGCGGCTCAGCTGACTTTAATTAATTTTGTTATCTCCTCTTGTAAGTCCCCGTGACCTTTGGCAAGAGAATAAAAAACGAACGCTGGGTTTATTCAGGACGCCGACTCGTTTGAAGGGCAGAAGGAAAATGCCACTGTTTTCCAAACGCGTCCGTGCAGAAAGAGTGGAAGCGCTTGAGCGGACGGGAAGCTTTTCAGATTGGAGTGTTCGGAGAAAGGTCAGGAAAGTGTTTAAATTCTGCAACAAGTCCATGTGCTTAAGAAGCTAACTCTAAAATGAATTCGCTCTTGATTGGAACGAGAACGTTGATAGCTGACGGGTTGCATCGGAGGTTAAACAGGCTGTTAGTGTCCTCTAAGGCAATTAAGAGATGAGCGGAAGTATCAGTGCGGAGACAGACGGCGGGGTTAACAGAGAAAGCATTAACACCAGAACCGCGTTTGCATTGGAACAGCATGCATGACCGCGCTCCGTAATGAGAAAACCGACAAGCACACTGAAAGCTAAATTCATGTTTAGAAAGTGTACATATGAAAGGTTCTCACCCCGGGGAGTTTTCACACTAAAGCAGCATCGCTTTTCCCTTTTCCCAACGTGCTCTCGCTTAAAGGATAGAATTCAGCACCGTCCGAGAGGAAAGAGGGAATATACAGTATTCAGGAGGATTAGCTTCCAGTCTGACAGAGTGAACATGACAGCCTGATCAACACATCGCACCGTTCTGTGTGTAGAGCGGTTATTGATGGAAGGCCGGGTATTGTATGTGTTTTGGTATCTGAAGCTAATTTTCAGTGTCAAACCCGATGATCTAGAGCTGTGAGAGCCTCCAGTGAGTGAGGCGGTCAGACATGAAAATTGAAAAGAATGTAATGAAAGAAATATAACAGGTTAATATATATTATGATGGTGTGTATTCATATCAGTCGCTTGAAGTAATGACCGGAGTGAGTCAACAGATCCTTTATAAGACCGTGAGATGCTTTTAATGCTGAGTAGCGAACATCCTAGTAATCATCTCACTGTTTTGTCTGAGTTTTGCTTTCAGCACGTGGATGAGAGCGTGTAAGCTTGTTTAAAAGGACCTGCATCATTTATGGTTGCATTTAATCCAGTACACGGCCGCGAGTCATCACACCATCCCCGGACAGCTAAAGTGCATTCCAGCTCACTCTCTCAGAACAATGTGGACATTTATTCATATAACCCTCAGCTCGTTCCCTGAAACCGGATCTAAAAAGGCAGACGGGAGCACACGGGGTAAAATTATGGATGATCGCTTTCTGCGTCCGTCCCGTCTATCAGCTAATTGGTTTATTCGTGTCTCGGTTACCCTTGTAACGTAATGGCCGTGCATAATGCATAGATGTTTTGGATAGTGCCCGTGTTTGTTGCAATGGTGGTGTAATGGCTCTCCAAAGCAAGATCATAGTCTCAGGGTGCAGGGTTATGATGGCATTAAGCCGTTGTAATGGCACTCGTTTAACAGCGTGTCCTTGGCCTGGGTGTGTGAGACAGCGGAGCATGGAGAATTGTTTATCAAGAGCTTCTCTTGGCTGTATGCACAGTGGTGAAGTGGTTAAGGTGGTGAGTTCATGAGGTTTAGGGTTCAAGGCTCGGATTGTGTTCTGTCTCATTGGACGTCGCTTTGGAAAAGGCTGGACAGATGATTCTGAGAATTCTAGGAATTCCTTGAAATCGTATTTGCTGCTTTAAGACACCTGGAGAAGTGCAGGCTGTTGTAGGAACAGTAACAAATGATGAGGGGATGTAATACAGCCCAAAGCTACTCTAAATTGATTATTTTCCCTACTGTATATTGACACGTTCTAAAGTGTTTTCTTAAATCACGATGAATTACTAACTGTTCACCAGTAGAGGATGGAGAAAAATTAATTAAGCTACATACAGTTTGTAATATTATCAGGAAAACGCAAAGCACAAAGATTTTCCTGTGTCAGAAACCTTGCAGCTTTACCTCCTTCTGTTTCGAGCACTGACATAGGAGACTACTTTCGAAACACTTCACCTTACAGTATGTGCAGCATCGAACAACACAAGTACCGGTGTAATCTGTTGCTATAGAAACTATAATGTAATCGAACAAGCACGTTAGCTATTCATAAACCTCTCAGCGTGATAGAGCGACTGTCCGAGCTGCTGTTATGGAAAATCAATGTACGCTTTCCGGCCAGTCGGAATCGGGAAACAGCGATCAAACAGTCTCTCATTCTCTCTCATTCCCTACAGCGCCCATCATGTACAGGATTGAAAAGTGCCTGGAGCCAATGGTGGGTACATGGTCGCGTTCACCCTGTATGGGCTGCCAGTTCACTCTCACACTATAGTCAATTGAACTGTAGGAGCTCTCTCAGAGGGGTGGAATGAGAGGTACTCGTGCTCCCACATTAATCACGGCTCTACAGCCAATCAGGGGCGTCTGTGAGCTCATGCAAGCGGAAGGGGCGGATAGCGCTGTCCTCCGAATGTGTTACTTCGCCCCCACCGGTGCGTGAACGAGCAGTTCAAAAAGATGTGGTCGGCTGGCATCACATGGTTCGGAGGAAACACGTGATAGTCTTCAGCCCTCCCGACTGTGTGGTAGCAGTAGCTTAATGTGGGAGCCCCCTAGTGACGGGGAGGGGAATTGGACACGACTAAATTAGGAGAAAATCTAAAAAAAAAAAACTAAAAAAAAAACGTGTTAATACATTCCATAGATTGACTGATGTTTTTTTTTCATATCTTCACTATCACTCCTGTGGCACTAGAGATTCTGCATTCTACGTATTTGTTATAATTCACACAGACGTACGATTTTATTGCACCATTTTAATTTCTTGCATACAGAAACATCTCTCTCTCTCTTTTTCTCTGTCAATATGTTTTTAATACAATTTAATAAAAACAATTGCCTCATAAAAAGACCTTCATAATCAATTAGTGCCGTGACATCTGTTATTAGAGCTAATTTCTGACACCTGCCCCGGCGTTTTCAGAATGCCACGTAGGCCCGTCATTGTGTGTAATTGTTGTGGCCCGTAATTGAACGCTGCTCCCATTAATCTTCATCAGACGTGCTCCATGCGGAGCAGAACTATATCTCTCGCTCCGCATCAGTCTTTAATCAGGCCTGCTTAGCCCGGGGGTACGGGGCACGTCGAAACCAGAGACACCCTGTCGGCTCCCAGACGGGCGCAGGTCCATTCGGAGATCTTTGTAAAAAAATTAAAAAGCTGGAAACGAACATAGTATGATAATATTCCGTTACAGTGCGGGGTTGGTTATTATAAGCTTCATCGCATTACTGTGATACTTTCAAAATTGTTCATTTTTTCAGACAGGTTTAATGATGGTGGATTATGATTTGTACGGCATACTCGCTACTGTATATAACAACAACAGCATTTTGTTAGATAGATACAGTAATAAGGTAAGGGAAGTTTCTTGTGAGCAGATGTTCTTGTAGGATTTTTTGGAAGAAGTCACCAGTTTTAAGAGTCGGAGCTAAAGCCGTGATTTCCTTTATGGGATGTCTTCAGGACAGACGGTGTCCGAGCTTTCAATCTGCTTTATGGAAAGGGATTTATGTAAATGTAAATTTGAAAGATGCTAAGAAGAAGTTACTTCGTTTAACACGTACTCATGTAATATTTAGCGAAGAAGAAGAAAAAAAAAAAAGATCATCCATACCAGATTTTAACAAAACAAACAAAAGGAATCGTTTTTGATCAGATTTGTTGCCTTGGTTTCTGAATCCGTCTCAGTTCCAGCACTTGAGGTGATGCACAGAAGGTGCCAATGCAGAACATCCAATCTGTTACACCAACTTGAGAAGCAGAAGTGCCGGAAGTATCCAGGTCATGTAATGAAACGAGGATTCTGAAAAACCAACCTGTGTCAACACTCCAGTGTGTGTTCTTCTTTTGTTTTAGTTTAAGTAGGTTCAGGAGATTTATTTTCGTCATAACGGTGCGCTGCGATAAAGCTGAGATCCCCTGATCGTGGTCTGACGTGGACGTGTACAGCGGCAGTAATCTAACCTGGAAGTTCTAGTCGTTTATTTTATAGTGCATTGGTTATAAATTAACCTTGAGTCATTTATTAAAGCACGCAGAACATACAGCGGACTCCCCCGGGGCGCGGGATCGAACACGGAGCGCGTATAAATGCTGAATTATCCACTAGTAAGGAATGTACCTGCAGGAATGTTAAATGTTTAATCACGGCACTGGATGTGACTCAAACACACACTTGATCTATTGTTATTTATTTATTTTTTATCGTTCCTTCCAGGCTGCTGATCTACGGACAGTACTGCAGTCACATGGAGCACGCTCAGAAGACGCTGGACGACCTGATCGCCACACGGGACGAGGTGAAGAGCAAAGTGGAGGTAAACTCGCTCACCTTGCCGCGTCCTTCCCGTGCGCCGATCGAAGCCATTAGCTTTATCGGCTCACTGGAGCGCCACACGAAGCTCCGTATCTGTCAATCAGTGGAGCTGATCAAGTGCACAAGCAGCACGCCGATGTCATCTCGTCCTAATCAGCTAAACGCTTCATAGACGTATCCGAACATTAGAGCGATGAGTCGGAAAGCTCTCATAGCTCTCAGAATTTGTAGTTAACGAGAGAGACTCACATGTACTCCAACCCTAATCGTCAGTCGTTCATGTCTGCGTGATGGGATGCGATAAATGCAGTCAGCTGGAAAAATTTATACTATACTATTTATCATAATTAATATTGTAATTAATATAATGTACATCAAACTATTTTTATTTATAAATTTTTTTGGCTGACTCTGTATATAAATTAATGTAACACTGGGCAACACAGTATGAAAGGACTGCGGTTTCTAAGATCCCAGGTTTAAAAATCCCACAAACACCAAGTTGCCACTGTTGGGCCCTTGAGCGAGGCCCTTAACCCTCAACAGCTCAGATGTATACCGAGATAAAAATTTAAGTCACTCTGGATAAAGTCGTCTGCAATTCTGTATAATAGTCAGCAGGTGCGGAAATTCCCGCTCCAAATACTACACAGTACCGCCGTCGTTAAGTAACGCAATGCCATGCAGAAATATACTGTGTATATATATATATATATATATATATATATATATATATATATATATATATATATATATTAATGTTTGGATCCCCCCCCCCGATTTTCTCTTTAATTTAGTCGTGTCCAATTCCTCCCCGTCACTAGGGGGCTCCCACATTAAGGCTAACCATTCAGTCGGGAGGGCGAAGACTATCACATGTTTCCTCCGGACCGCGTGACGCCAGACGACCGCATCTTTTCGAACTGCTTGCTCACACACCATTAGGGGCGGAGTAACACACTCGGAGGACAGCGCTATCCACTCCTTCCGCATGCGTGAGCTCACAGACGCCCCTGATTGGCTGTAGAGCCGTGATTGATGTGGGAGCACAAAGTACCTCACATCCCTCCCCTCTGAGAGAGCCCGGCCAATCAGCTCTCTCTAGAGCTCTGGCTGATGCAGAAATATAGTTACGTACGAGTACAGACATTTGCCGTAAAATTAAAAAGCATCCTCTCATAAAACTACTCGAATTACGTACAGATATGTGAAATCCATTGAGCAGTAAGATTCTGACCACTCGAGTTCGATCGAGCTCGCTCACGTGGTTCGGAGGAATTACTTGAAGGTCTTCGGCCCTCCCGACTGACTGGTAGTAGTAGCTTAATGTGGGAGCCCCCTAGTGACGGGGAGGACACGACTAAATTAGGGAGAAAATCCGGAAAAAATCCCCCCCCCCCCCCCAAAAAAAAAAAAAGTTCAGCCGCTGCCTAATATGTCCGTCCCACCCGTATCCAGCCGTCATTATAATGAGATATCGAAAATGTAGCACTGTGAGATGGGATATTGGGTCAGGACGTACCAAAAGTATGTGAACTGGTGGCAGGGTCATGGTTGGCCAAGGTATGTGTAGTCCAATCCAATAGAAGCGCTAGTGTACTGTAGATCAAATTAAGTCAAAGGTTAATGTAATGCTGGTTGTGATAGAAATGTGTCAAAGGTCACAGAGGTCATTTCTGTTTTGGTGGCAAAAAGGGCTTAATATTAGACGGGTGGTCATAATATTATGGCTGATCAGTGTACATACTGTAAATGTACACTGACCCCCAATCTGGTGAGCCAATAGAGAAGAAGAAGGCGGGATCGTTGTCTCTTTGATCTCTTTGATTGGTGCAGAAGAAATTAGCTCCTAGTTTATAAGTAGCATTCTCATCTGAGTTTTTTTTTTTTTCTCGTCTTAGTTTTCTTACTGTTGATTAGCTGTACATCTAAAAAAGCCACTGCTTTTGTTTAGTTTAGTTTTTTTTGCTAACGGTCGTATTTAGCTTTTTAGAGGTTGATTTCCAGGTTATTAATCAGATCTTTAATATTAGAAGTGTAGCACGAATGTAAAATAACTGCTCAGTAGGTTTTCAACAGAATAATATTATTACACCTGGAACAAGATTATTCAATTAACTACTTAATAAAAGATGAACGCACCGAATGAATTAAATCCTGAGCCGAGTACTATGGGAAAAGAAAGCCAGCAATGTTTTAAATATCAGTTTAACATCTTAAAAGTTTAATATCTTAAAAGGCATTTTATCACTTTTTGAATGAGGGAAGAAATTAATTCATTAAGTATCATATTCATTCCCAAGCCATAGGATATTAATTTACTTAATTCAGTGTTAACTTGCTGTGGGGGGAAAAAACTCTGCTTCTTATTAAAGGTTCTGGAAATAGACACCGTTTCAGTTCGCAAGGGCTTAACAAACCTTGATACAGAAATAACCCGGACATTTATATTTTATACTGCAATAACACCGACCGGCCTCGTATTCATTACGATGTCGGATTTATATCGGAGCGGAGAGCCCAGAATTAGCCCTGTGACTTTTTAACGGCGCTTCATGTCCAGCCGAGATGCTGTACCGCTCTACTGCTCTACAACATTTCTTGATTTAAGGATTTAATCGTGGAAAGAAATAGTCCTCGTAAGGTTTCGAAGGTTTATGAGTTAAATCTAAGGAGCTGGAGTGCAGTGTGTCGGAGCAGGAGCTCAGCCCGCGCTCCACACCGCACCGTTACTGACCTTTCAACGCTCTTACTGTAAATGGCTTTGTACAAATCAGAATCTCATCCTGGAAAAGTAGGCAAACACGGGTATTACGCCCATATGACACGCTCTTCACCCGGAGCCACAGTAAATGTCAAGTGTGTGAAGAGAAGCTTGGAAGATTATAAAGTCCGTATCAAGAGTGTTTTTAGCTTATTTATAAGGAGATCGATTTAGGAGTGTCGTACTGAATGGCGCGTACCGTACTTTCTCTCTCTCTCTCTACAATGTGTTTCGTTCCAAAAGATGATGATAACAAGCACAAACATACTGTAACTAATAAAAAAAGAACTTGATAGCGAAGAATTTGCCTGTCTGAGAGTGATTTGTTAAAGCGTTTCTGTTCGATGACGTGCCGCTGATGTTTCTCAGGAGTGCACCATGAAGGTCCAGGAAGGAAAGTTCAAGCTGCAGGATCTGCTGGTAGTTCCTATGCAGAGGGTCCTCAAATACCACCTTTTGCTCAAGGTCAGTCTGCCATCATACACGGACGGTAATGTGGGGACGTTCGGATGTTAAGTCACGTGAAAAGATTCACCGCAGAAAAGCATCTGAATATTAACGAGTTTATCATTTCTACAAGGATGAAAGAATAAGTATACTTGCAAATGTTTTTGTTTGTTTGTTTGTTTGTTTGTTTTTTCCATGACTCATTATTATGTGCATGTTGTGAATATTCACAGGGCTGGCGAAAGCTGAAAATTATTTTAGGCATTTTTTGTTGCCTAAAACTGATCCTGCATGTTTTTCTCCTTTTTTTTTTCCCCTCATAGATAGAAAGAAAGAAAAAAACAACTTTAATGTCATTTACTCAGCAACGAAATGCAGTCTAGCATCTACCAGAAGTGCAAATATCAGTGCATACAAAGTATATGCGACGTATAAAGTGATGCAGGTTAAATAAATAGATTATACAGTATTTACAGTAAGTGCAGTAGCTGTAGAACTGATAACACTATGAAATGTAAAAAATAACACTGTTAATATTTTAAAAAAAGCTCATTTTGTATGCGAGAGATACATCTCATCCTCATGCTCTCAGTCTCGTTCTCGTTCTCGTCCCGACACGCATTAAAAGATTCCGCATAAACATGGCACGAAAAAGTACAAAAGATTCAGATCACATCCTTTCATCTCTGTGGAAAAGAGTAAAGTATGGCAAGAGTTTGGGCTTATTTGCATAGGAGTGACCTCTTCCTGGGGTAAGGATCAGCACCGAGTATGTGATGGACATCCCAAATATCCGATTACATCATCAAATCAGAGATGCTCCCTTCCACTGATGCTCAGTACATCGTCTCATAAGCAGTGACGGACTCACAACCCAAGTACACACTGAGAACGCTGGCTGTGTCTCGAATCACTGAGAGCACAGAAAAGATCGGAATGGAATGTACGAGATCAGGGTTCGACCAGGGATGGAGAGTTTGTGTATTAAACAGAGTCACATTAGATTAGATTACATTAGATGTTACTTTTATTGTCTTTTTATAGTGCAATGTGCATGTACTGTACATAGTCGAGGAAGTTCACTTGCCATCTAACTACTGTACTAGTGCAATATATAACAATGAGGGCATGGGTTCGTATGTACACGAGTGTGAGTGATTAATGTGCAGAATGTGCAGTAGGTAATAGGGATATGATGTATCATTGTGCAAACATTGTGCTTGACGCGATGTACAGCTCTGGGGGAAAAATAAGAAGAGCACTGCAATTTACTCCAAGCAAAGCTGAGCTGCTTTTTCTTTTTTTTTTTTTTTTTTTTGCAAAAAGAGAATATAAAGTTACTGAAAACGATGTGGAAAACTAGAGCATGACAAAATGCATGAAAGCTGTAATTGTAAAAAAAAAAAAAAAAAGATATATACTGTATATTTTTTTATGTTATTTAGCGGCGGCACGGTGGTGTAGTGGTTAGCACTGTCGCCTTGCACCTCCAGGGTCCGGGTTCGATTCCCCGGCTCGATTCCCGTCTCTGTGTGCATGGAGTTTGCATGTTCTCCCCGTGCTTGGTGGGTTTCCTCCGGGTACTCCGGTTTCCTCCCACAGTCCAAAGATATGCAGGTTAGGCTAATTGGCGTTCCTAAATTGCCCGTAGTGTGTGATTGGGTGTGTGAGTGTGTGTATGTGTGTGTGCCCTGCGATGGATTGGCACCCTGTCCAGGGTCTACCCCGCCTAGTGCCCGAAGTCTCCTGGGATAGGCTCCAGGTCCCCCGCGACCCTGAACACAGGATTAAGCGGTATAGAGGATGAATGAATGAATGTTATTTAGCCAAAGCATTAACACAGTTTCTTTACGAATGATTTGCATTTTGAGTTATTAAAGCTCTGCAAATACTGCATGATCTTGGGTTATTTTAACGTGTTGTGATGTCATTTCCCTTAAATATACACTCTAAATAACAATAGCTATCTCCTGCAGTTCACAAAGACATAAAACCAAACTGTTCATCTCACCAACACCTGCACATGTAAGACAAAACTGATTATTTTACAGTATGTACACGTACGGATACGTCTGTACGATGAAATATAGAGTAAATAACTAATTATGGATGTTGCTGAAACTACAAAGGAAAAATACAGACTTCCTGTTTCAACACAGCAATAACAAGCCGTATGTATCTGTTGGCTTCGCCTGCTGGAACTGTGTCCCATGTCAAGAGCGAACAAACCAAATCAAAAGCCAGGTGCACTTTGGGAAATAATATGTAGTGAAAAGGGATGAACAAATTCCTACACAGCACCAGATCATTCAAATATTTAATGCAGTGATGAAACGTTTTCCCATTCCGTCCCTCACTCAAATCAAACCGTCAGCTGTGTCACTCCCAGTGGAGCAGGAGAGGATGATGGGAATGATGGAAACGGGGTGGGTGTTCTGGTGCACATGATTATTTGCTTTCCATTTCCTCCAGTAGCTCGTACACAGTGTCAGCGTTTTCATCTCATCTTACATCTTTATGGTAAAGTGTGGCGTTAAGCGTATCACAGTGACGGGTGAGGCGAGTGTGTGTATCAGTGTGTGTGTGTGAGAGACATGACTCAGGCTTACAGTATAAATGAGGGATAAAAAGGTAATGCTCAATAATCAAAAGATTTGAAAGACAGGATCTCCGTGCAGGTTTGAGGGATTTCCTTAGTTTATTCTTATAATATGGAATTTAGAAAATATCATTTCCTTGAAATCTGTTCATAAATGTTACCTTAAAATATTTTTCAGCTCATAGAAGTGTCCACCTAAAGAGATACCCCGCTCTTTCAGTTCTCGTTCGTTTCTAGGACAGAGCTGCTGCACGAAAAAATACGACTATCATAAATAGATGTCCTGCAGCTCAGGTGACTCGTGTGTGTGTGTTTGTGTGTGTGTGATTGCGTTCTCTGCCCTACAGGAGTTAGTGAGTCACTCGATGGATCGGCCAGAGAGACAGCAGCTGAAGGAGGCACTGGAAGCCATGCAGGTAGAATCTGAAGCGACACCGACATCCTCACACGTCTTCTTTCACACCCATCCAAGCACCCTGTCACTCAGCGCGGGAGCCGTGGGGACGTTCAGTCCCGCGCCGGCTGCACGCTGTAATAGAGAGCGATCTGAACACGAGCTGAAATATTACACAGTGAATTAAGATACCGAGTCTCTGGAGGGGGGAAAAAAAAAAAACTGTCAAACTGACATGATGTCTGAGTGTCTCTCTGTACTTCTGTGTGTCTTCGCAGGACCTGGCCATGTACATCAATGAGGTGAAAAGGGACAATGAGACTTTGAAGAAAATTGGCGAATTTCAGTGCTCCATAGAAAATCTGGTAAGGACGTCTGAATATTCAGGACTGAAGATCGAGGACCCGTGAGAACATCGTTGCTAGGCAACCGGATCGAATCTAAAGCCGTGAAGTATTTTATTTTCATAGTGTAAAGGTTTAGGGAGTGTAGAACTGAGACAGGATATCAGTTTCTCCCGAAAGTCGTACATTACAGTATATGAAAGCTAAACTTCCACAGGTTTCCGGCATTTAGAGAAACATCACCCGGGTGTCATAACTTTGGAGCTGTCGGAAATATTTAGCGTGTGAACGTTTTGGTAATTCCTGTTTTGCACAGATCTACAGTACTTGTTGGATCTATGACACCATTATTAATCTCGCATTTACAGTTTAGATTATGTCTCTATTTATATTTAATGAAATATCCATTGCAAACAACCTAATAATAATGAACTAATTATAAAGATTTTATAAAGATATTATTATTATTTACAGGCTTAATGTACATGATTAATATTTGATTCAGAATAAGACGACAAATGCCATTTCTACATGTTTGGATCGTTAACGGAATTCCTGGGAGGCCGGTGTTTCAAATCATGGCTTTAAACTTTCTACCTTGCTAGTACAAGTGCATTAGTCAAGCAGGGGACTCGTATAGAGAAATAAAGACTTTTTTTTTTAAATAAAGTTTTTACTTTCATGACTGTCTTCCTTTCTTCTGCCCAATCAAAACTCCTGGTTTGACTTGAACACCCCTCATATACTGTACATAAGTGAGAACTTGAGCATGTGCCATTATAGGCAAATAATCAACAACTGGTCCATTCACATTTAACAGTGTATTGCTTTAACAATCTGTTACAAGTCTACGGCAACTTTCCTTTACCATATGGTGTTACCATGGAAACAGCCATAAAAAGGGGGCGTTATTAAAAACCTCTGCGATACCTTACTGTGGAACCAGTGTCCGAGAAAATGAACCAACGTATCGTGCGAGATCAATTAGGTTGAAGAGTTGAGCAGTTCCGTGTCGTACAGTTACGCGTCAATAACAGACGTTAAAGATTCATATTGTGAGATCTGTAGACAAGACAAGAGTCTTCCATCTCTATTGAAAATGATCTACTTATCGCATACATACAGCAACAGCTCATTATACGGCTCTGAGACGTGTCCGGAATCACTGCATCCTCTGTTCCAGCAAGTGGGAGGAAGTGTTTAGTTCGGAGGCGAGCGATTTATTTACATATGTGCCTCTGGCTGAGCGGAAAGAAAAAACACTAACAACAACAAAAAAAAAAAACAGTAGAGACAGTAGAGTTTGTTTATCATTCTTACTCACTCTCACTCATCTTCTATACCGCGTCATCCTGTATTCCTGCTAATAATATCTTTGGACTGTGAGAGGAAACCGGAGTACCCGGAGGAAACCCACCAAGCACGGGGAGAACATAAACTCCATGCATTCAGAGATGGGAATCGAGCCTGGCCGGGAATCGAACCCGGACCCTGGAGGTGCAAGGCGACAGTGCTAACCACTACACCACCGCGCCGCAGCTTTATCAGCGTATTAGAGGGAAATGATGACATGATGCTCGCCGTATAACAAAGAAGCCTTCACGGTTAAATTCAGGCAGCGTGTGCTTTAGTCATAACGCGTTCCGTTTGAATTGTGTGTGTATTACCGTGTACATCCGCAAACCTGAAGCGTTCACACACTGAATGAAATCTGTTTGTGCTTGTACAGCAGGTGAAACTGGAGGAATACGGAAGGCCGAAGATAGACGGAGAGCTCAAAGTGTGCTCTATAGTTAACCGGACCAAACAGGACAGGTAAGGGTTTAACACGCACCTGGTAGCTTCTTGAATTCAGTTGAAACCAGATTTAAACACTTAAGCCCAAAAACAAGAATTTCAGTGATGGGGGGGGATCTGAATCACATTTACTCCAAAAGCTGATAGCTTTTTGAAACCCGCACTTTGCTTTGATTCCTTTCTGACGTCCACAGGTACATCTTCCTGTTCGACAAAGTGGTAATCGTGTGCAAGAGAAAAGGTTACAACTACGAGCTGAAAGAAATCATCGAGCTCCAGTATTACAAAATGTCAGACGACCCTACAAATAACAGGGACATGAAAAAGGTACGGACGTTACTTCTTTCTTTTACGGTACGCATTTACTCACAAATGAAATGCAACCTTTAGGTAGACGTGATTCATATCTACAGTACGTACTGTACGTTGACGTTTCCGAATGTTTCGCACGTGAGATGCTGCAATGTGAGAACTTTTCACGTAGGTAAAGTTGTCTGTAGTTGTCTTGTTTAGTCTGATTCTTTAAACAGACAGCGTCTGGTATCTCGCCTGGTATCTCGGGGAGACGCACTGGATTAATCATGTGCACGGGGGAGGAGATAGATTTGTTAAAAATGCCTTTATATTTCTTGGAATCTAACACTCTGCATGTGTGAAAGATTGCATGTGTAACTGGGTATCTGTGTCTTCTCTCTGTTTCTCTCTCTCTCTCTCTCTCTCTCTCTCGTTTCATCGTGCATGCCTACCAGGCCAGTGGAAAGATGGTAAGCCAAATCAAACCTCTGATTTATGTATGGATCAGCAGCTGAGATTGCCTGCCTTGCCTCTGATAGTGTGATTTGTGTTCTGTTATCTCGAGAGCTACACAGCCTCCTCATGTTGTCAGACAGGGATTATGTTTTTTTATTTTTTATTTTTTACAACTAATTGTCTCTGGTGTTTTCTTCTTGTTTTATTTTTTTATTTTTTCTTCGTGAGTATTATTAAATCAATGCCGAATCTGTCATATGCTTAACCCTGTTGTTCTGCTCCCTGACCAGTGGTCGTACGGCTTCTACCTGATCCATCTGAAAGGCAAGCAAGGTTTCCAGTTCTTCTGTAAGACAGAAGACACCAAAAGAAAATGGATGGAACAGTTCGAGATGGCCATGTGCGTAAAGTGCAGGCGATAAAATTGTCACTCAGGGATTTTATTATACATTTTTTTTTTTAACATGCTTACGTTTTTCACATTTTTCCTCCAAATAGCTCCAACATCAAGCCGGAGAGAGCCACGGCCAACCAGCACGACTTCCAGATGCACACGTTTGAAAAGAACACCAACTGCAGAGCCTGTAAAATGCTCCTTAGGTGAGAACACACAAAAGCCGAGAATACACACCGCGACTCAACACAGAGCTGTTGTATACAGTACTCGCATTTTCTCATAACAGCATGTCTAAGCATTCCAGCTGCAAGTCAAAGCACGAGATTATATCACTGTATTAATTTCCTGTACTGTAGTAACAGCCAACATACTCATAAAATATAATGAACCACTTTTTTCCTTTAACGTTATGCTTTTTTTTTTTTAAGGCAAAATTATTTTTATAGCTGTTTTAAGGTGCAGAAATGTTTCCTGTCAATTATTTTAAATAGAATAATTTCCTTTTTATATATATATAAAATATATACAGTTTTATATATATATATATATATATATATATATATATATATATTTTTTTTTTTTTTTTTTTTTTTTTTTTTTTACACAATCAAATTTATTTCACTTACAAGGTTTTTTTTTTTTTTTTTTGGGTCACACCCTTAAGCTCAGTTCCTCTCATGGGACAGAAACTTTCCCCTCTAGCCTGACTTTCAAGTCTGGTTCTGCACGTGGCATAACAACTGTAATTATGGTGACACGGACCAGTTGCAAACTCCACATGATGATGTTTAAATAGTAAACAGCTTTTTTTTCCCTTAAAAATTTTTTAATCTAAACGACTTTGTACTGGCGTCTAAACAGCTGACTTTGACTTTCGATTTGAGTTACAAAGATATTAAGAAATGCACTTTAAACCAGTCTGAGACTCGGCAGTGTTCGACAGAGGGTTGAGTTATACAGTATACAGTAGTTGGTGCTAAACGTCAACCGGCAACGTCGTGCCTTCCAGAATTCCAGTAGGGGGCACTGTTCTCAATCAGATACTCAAAGAGCTTAGTTTTCCTTAGTACTTATCTCTAATGTGCATATTCGTCCCTGTGCAGCGGTAGACACATCATACAGGTGGGTGGGGAGGGGGGGGGGTTTATCATAGACAACTTTTCCTGGAAACATTCCTCCATTTCTGACGTGCCTGCTAGCATCGCTGATCCTACCGTTTACCAGCAGGCACGTATGGGCACGTTGCGTTAATTCCTGGCGACGTGCTCAAGTTACTCAACAAACGAATGCAGAATTTCTGCCCTTAGGCTGCGTTTATGCTGATGTTCTGTTGCAAACGATCACGCAACAAGTTACTGGACTGGAAATAACCAAAAAGCTCTTACTCTCACTGCTCTTAATATTTCCTGCGCTTCCTCTCTCTCTCTCTCCCTCTCTCTCTGTGTCTCCCTCACACTCTCACACTGCCCCAGGGGGATCTTCTATCAGGGTTACTACTGCTCCCGCTGTGGCACCGGCGCCCATAAAGAGTGCCTGGAGGTTATCACCATCTGTAAAATCAGTGAGTTCTCCATGCGCATCTCAGCTCTAATGAGCGAAATATCAGCTGAAATGAAACCATTTAGCTAATGACCTTCTCTCTCTCTCTTTCTTTCTTTCTCTTATTGTTTTTACGCCTCTGTCTTTCTCTCTCCGTAGATCCCCATGATTCTGTGAGTCTAAGATCTTTATTCATTTATTTGTTTATTATTATCATTATTCATATAAGAAACTTTTAACTGAGTGAAATAATAACCCACAGTATCACTTGTGTCTTCCAGGATGTTGAACTTCCACAGTCAGGTAGGCTCGTGTGTCGTCAGGCCTCCTCTCTGCTCAGAAACAAATTATTATTAAACATTTATTGACTCAGAGTTTAGCCGGGGGTTTTGCCGTAGCTCACTGCTGCCACCCAGTGGATCCGGCTTTGATTTCAGGCTAAACAGCAGGGGAGTGTAGAGAGTTTGGGAATAACTTGACAGGATATTGCTCAAGATCATAGCGATGTAGTCTGTTTGGGTTATTTATAATTTTGTCCTACAGTTAAATTGCCACAGTCTTTATTTGGGTTCTCATTTCCTGACCAATTTATTATTATTATTATTATTATTATTATTATTATTATTATTATTTTATCAGTGTTTAATGAACAGAGTTTTGCGCAACTATTGAAACTGATGATGTTTTCGGGCGTGGCATCTTTCTCCGCACGACTTCAGGTCCAAAGATGGTTGCAATCAGGAACTACCACGGCACTCCAGCTCCCCCAGGCAAGTGCCCCCTCTCCTTCCAGACAGGTGAGGTCATAGAGCTTCTGAAAGGAGATCCAGACACCTCGTGGTGGGAGGTGAGTTAATACTTTTGTTCGTTTATGACCGCATCCTGAGTCATGGCTGCTGAAAAGCAAAGCCACAAAAGGTCTTTTGATAACTTGTGCGATTTCTGCGTGTTTGTGTGTGTGTGTGTGTGTGACTCCCAGGGGAAGCTTATTCAGACCCTGAAGATCGGCTACTTCCCCAGCTCCAGTGTCAAGCCATGTCTAGACCCAAAGGTTTGTCTCTTAATGATTCGTTTTAGGGGACAAAAAAAAAAAAAAAAGAAATCCAGAGTAACCTGGAATCCTGACTACGCGGCACGATATCATCACGATACCTCAGCGTCAATTCGATTTACATGGTGAATCTCGAAGTATCATGATTTGATAAATTTCCCGATTTAATATTACTTTTTTTCTTAGAAATTAAGACTTTCATCCTTTAAAAAAAAAAAGAAGAAGAAAGTTGAGACATGACTCGATAGTTTTACACCATAGTTTTATTCAACAGCTGAATTGAACAGAAGTACTTAAACGTAGCCCATTTCTTATGCAGCAACATTAGTTTTCTTACTGATAAACCAAATGCAGCATTTAAGCAATACAAAATAACTTAAAGTACAAGAGTTTAACATTTAACTTCAAATTTTCATTTCAAAAAAGCTACATTTTACTGAGCAGCACGCATCTCTGTCATCCGTCATAATTATTATTTCTAACCAACTATTATTTCTTACCACACAGGATGCCAGTGTGTGAATAGTTCAGATTGCACCACCTGTATGATTATACTGTAACAACGTTTTTCACCTCAAATGGTCTCAAAGCTGGACTCGACAATGAGTGCATGTTGATCAGTGGTGGACACGCGCGGCCCCTAATGCACGCGAGTTTCACAACTAATTCGCACACGTTTTTTGACGAGTGGGTTTCAGACTAATTCGCTCATAGAGTTTGGAGAAAAAGGCTGATCAGGGGCTTTTTAACTTGTGTGACTTTTGATAATGGTAATGCAATAAAAATGCCGTGTTTCACGGCAGAGAATAGTTTATATCTGATGCTGTGTGGTCGATAACCAGTTATCGGCCAATCAAGCAGCAAACCAACCAGTTTCGGTGACTGGTCAATCGACCGGTTCATCTCTATTTGCATTCAGTGTGGTTATTCATAACGGTAGGAAAGCTTTAGCAGGAGAGGCGGTGTGTCATGAGGCGGAGACAGCAGAAGGGACTGGGTTGGTCTGAGCACCAGCCAAAGATGTTATTCCTTAATGTTACAGTAAGTTTTAGATATAGGTGTCTGAGACAGGCTACATAAGGTTTAAGTAAATATTCGAAGCCTCGATGAAAGAGTAGGACGATTTGTTTAGGGTTCATTCAGAACGTAATTACATACAAGTAATTTTCTCTTTACAAAATGGTTTCTATACAATATACTGTACTGTACATGTGTGTAACTGTATCTGTAAACAGTTGCCTAATGTGTAATGTAATCTCTTCAACTAAAAACATACACATCCTCAAAGTTCATCTAAACATTTACATGATGAAAATATCCAGCATTTTATTAGCGTTATGAACGTGATATTAAACTATTATGAAGAGAGTGCAGGTTATGGATGTGACGTTTCTGAATCAGTCCTTTACAAAGTAGTATTAAGTTATTATAAGTAATTATTAAATCAGCAGTTATTACTGGGACTTTTACTGCTCCTTTTCTCTCTTTCTTTGTAGATTTCATCTTTTTTTTTTTTTTTTTGTTCATCTTGTAAGTGGTTTTTAACGCTTAGCGTTGGACCTCACTGTTTAATTTGCTAATAAAATTGTAGTCAGTATAAGCAGATATAGTGGTTTAGTTTTTAGTGTGTGTCAGTCTGGTTTGGTAAGAACTTTTGGTATGAATTTACACCGACGACTTTGTCCCATGATAAAGTTGATGAGACTGAATGAGTCTCTGCTTGAGCGAGTCCTCTAGGCTCGTACTGTAGGAAGAGGGGGATAAAGACGAGTCCTGTCACACGGCCTCATAGAGAATAATCACTAAATGTTCAGGCAGGTGAACGTCCTGTGAATGTTCTCAAATTCTAATTTTATTTGTCACATACACAGTCATACACGGTGCGATATGCAGTGAAAGTCTTATATGACCTTAAAAAACAAATATTATCAATTAGAAATAAATTATGGAATTAAATAAGAAATTATATATAGAGATAATTTAGAAGATAAGAACAAAAGATAAAATATAGAAGAAAAAAAATTAGTAAAAATGTTCACATTTCAACAGCACGTTGTCATTATCTCTGAAAGAAAAACTAAAAAAAACAAAAAAAGTTGTACATTAAACCTTTTACACATCTTGTTAAAATTTGAGATCATTTGAGTGAGATGTTGTAAGACCACATGATGGTACAGTTTTTGGGACGCACTGGATAAGGTTAAATATATTGAACTGTCACGTTATAAATTGTCTATTAATGTGCTCTCTCCCTCACTCTCGCTCCCTCTTTCTTTCTGCTCTCGACTCTACCACTTCTTCTTCTCTCTCTCTTTCTCTCCCTCACTCTCGCTCCCTTTCTTTCTGCTCTCGACTCTACCACTTCTTCTTCTCTCTCTCTTTCTCTCCCTCACTCTCGCTCCCTTTCTTTCTGCTCTCGACTCTACCACTTCTTCTTCTCTCTCTCTTTCTCTCCCTCACTCTCGCTCCCTCTTTCTTTCTGCTCTCGACTCTACCACTTCTTCTTCTTCTCTCTCTCTCTCTTTCTCTCCCTCACTCTCGCTCCCTTTCTTTCTGCTCTCGACTCTACCACTTCTTCTTCTTCTCTCTCTCTCTCTTTCTCTCCCTCACTCTCGCTCCCTCTTTCTTTCTGCTCTCGACTCTACCACTTCTTCTTCTCTCTCTCTTTCTCTCCCTCACTCTCGCTCCCTCTTTCTTTCTGCTCTCGACTCTACCACTTCTTCTTCTTCTCTCTCTCTCTCTCTCTCTTTCTCACTCTCGCTCCCTCTTTCTTTCGTCTCTACCACTTTTTCTCTCTCTCTCTCTTTCTCTCCCTCACTCTCGCTCCCTCTTTCTTTCTGCTCTCGACTCTACCACTTCTTCTTCTCTCTCTCTTTCTCTCCCTCACTCTCACTCCCTCTTTCTTTCTGCTCTCGACTCTACCACTTCTTCTTCTCTCTCTCTTTCTCTCCCTCACTCTCGCTCCCTCTTTCTTTCTGCTCTCGACTCTACCACTTCTTCTTCTCTCTCTCTTTCTCTCCCTCACTCTCGCTCCCTCTTTCTTTCTGCTCTCGACTCTACCACTTCTTCTTCTTCTCTCTCTCTCTCTCTCTCTCTTTCTCACTCTCGCTCCCTCTTTCTTTCGACTCTACCACTTCTTCTCTCTCTCTCTCTCTTTCTCTCCCTCACTCTCGCTCCCTCTTTCTTTCTGCTCTCGACTCTACCACTTCTTCTTCTTCTCTCTCTCTTTCTCTCCCTCACTCTCGCTCCCTCTTTCTTTCTGCTCTCGACTCTACCACTTCTTCTTCTTCTTCTCTCTCTCTTTCTCTCCCTCACTCTCGCTCCCTCTTTCTTTCTGCTCTCGACTCTACCACTTCTTCTTCTTCTTCTCTCTCTCTTTCTCTCCCTCACTCTCGCTCCCTCTTTCTTTCTGCTCTCGACTCTACCACTTCTTCTTCTTCTTCTCTCTCTCTTTCTCTCCCTCACTCTCGCTCCCTCTTTCTTTCGACTCTACCACTTCTTCTTCTTCTCTCTCTCTCTCTCTCTCTCTTTCTCTCCCTCACTCTCTCTCCCTCTTTCTTTCGACTCTACCACTTCTTCTTCTTCTTCTCTCTCTCTCTCTCTCTTTCTCTCCCTCACTCTCGCTCCCTCTTTCTTTCGACTCTACCACTTCTTCTTCTTCTTCTTCTTCTTCTCTCTTTCTCTCCCTCACTCTCGCTCCCTCTTTCTTTCGACTCTACCACTTCTTCTCTCTCTCTCTCTTTCTCTCCCTCACTCTCGCTCCCTCTTTCTTTCTGCTCTCGACTCTACCACTTATTCTTATTCTTCTCTTTCTCTCTCTCTTTCTCTCCCTCCCTCTTTCTTTCGACTCTACCACTTCTTCTTCTTCTTCTTCTTCTTCTCTCTCTCTTTCTCTCCCTCACTCTCGCTCCCTCTTTCTTTTCGACTCTACCACTTCTTCTTCTTCTCTCTCTCTCTCCAGCCATCTCAGTCGTACCCCAGTCGTCAGTCCTCAAGGGAGATGGATTACAACGTTTATCCTTGGTACGTCCCTTTTCTTCCTTTTTGTTTTCCAATTTCAACACTATTGATTTTCCTGTGTGCTGGTAAGTTTACTCACAGCCAAGCAAAACGTCTAATCAAACCACTCCTGCAACATTTGACCCAACTAAAATTCATCAAAAACAACCGCATTGCACTTACAGCTCGAGTCGATGCAGGTGATTGATTTCGTTGAGCCGTATGGAATGCACGTCATGGCATTTCCCAATGCGCCGACCCCTGCATAAGACCTGCGATGATGAACGATTGTGTGTGTGTGTGTGTGTGTGTGTGTGTGTGACGCAGGTTTGCAGGGAACATGGAGAGGCAGAAGGCTGATAACCTCCTGAAGTCTCACAGCAGCGGCACCTACCTGATCAGAGAGCGGACCGCGGAGGCCGAGCGCTTCGCCATCAGCATAAAGTGAGTGACGGTCACGTGACTGCGGTTTAAACACGCCTGTGATGTAAGCGTGATCCGAGTTCACCCGACTCTGACGTCATGGCTCGGTATTAAACGGTGCTCCTGCTCTCTTGGCCAGGTTTAATGATGAAGTCAAACACATTAAAGTGGTCGAGAAAGACAACTGGATTCACATCACTGAAGCGAAGAAGTTCGAGAGTCTGCTGGTAAGGAGTTACACCGCTGATGTTAAACGCTGTCTCCAGACAGGAAGTGTAACAGGAAGTTCTGAACGCATGTGGACGGTGTGTGCAGGAGCTGGTGGAGTATTATCAGTGTCACTCCCTGAAGGAGAGCTTTAAGCTGCTGGACACGACGTTACGATACCCGTACAAGTCCAGAGAGCGCGCCAACTCCAGAGCCAGCACCCGCTCTCCAGGTACACGCCCGTCTCTCTCTCTCTCACTGTCTCTCTCTCTCTCTCTCTCTCTCTCACTGTCTCTCACTGTCTCTCTCTCTCTCTCACTGTCTCACTCTCTCTCTCTCTCACTGTCTCTCTCTCTCACTGTCTCTCTCTCACTGTCTCTCTCTCACTGTCTCTCTCTCTCTCACACTGTCTCACTCTCTCTCTCTCACTGTCTCTCTCTCTCTCACACTGTCTCACTCTCTCTCACTGTCTCTCTCTCTCTCTCTCACTGTCTCTCTCTCTCTCTCTCTCACTGTCTCTCTCTCTCACTGTCTCTCACTGTCTCACTGTCTCTCTCTCACTGTCTCTCTCTCTCACTGTCTCTCTCTCTCACTGTCTCTCTCTCTCTCTCTCTCTCTCACTGTCTCTCTCTCTCTCACTGTCTCACTCTCACTGTCTCTCTCTCTCTCACTGTCTCACTCTCACTGTCTCACTCTCACTGTCTCTCTCTCTCTCACTGTCTCTCTCTCTCACTGTCTCTCTCTCACTGTCTCTCTCTCTCACTGTCTCTCTCTCACTGTCTCTCTCTCTCTCTCACTGTCTCTCTCTCTCACTGTCTCTCTCTCACTGTCTCTCTCTCACTGTCTCTCTCTCTCTCACACTGTCTCACTCTCTCTCT